>JAWQUT010000067.1:401920-436090 GCA_033807755.1 Ellobium chinense | reverse complement strand
GGAGGCGGGGAGGGAAGAAGAATTACAACTGAACACAAACAAGTTGACAGTGAAGATGGAAGGGTGAAAACATACCAAAAAAAAAGGTGATTAAAACAGGAGACTGGGAATCTTTCTGTAGTGCAAAACAACACAAAATCAATCTCCAGCGCAGTGGCGATCTTAGGCATGTGCCGAAGACGACAACTATTTATGGAAAAGGAAGCTGTATAAAAGAGAGAGAGAGAGAGAGAGAGAGAGAGAGAGAGAGAGAGAGAGAGAGAGACAATATGACTGAGAGACAGAGAAAGAGTAATCAGCAAGGATCGAACGAATGTTCATGTCTTAATTTTATTTTTTACCTGTTGCTGTGAAAGGATTTCGTTTCAAATCTGGCCCTTCTTGTGATGCCGCCTGTCGCGAGGTCTCGACAAAATCTCATTGCACGATTTCCATAATTACGGATAAGAATCGAAGACTAATGTTCTTAACAAAAAGCTAATTATCTTCTCTCTCTCCCCCTCACCCATCCCCTTTCCCTCTCTCAGTTGTAATGAAAGGTGATCCTGCATCTCTCCCTGACTCAGAGCGCTTCGAACTCTAAACTCTGCCCCTGCCTTTGTCCCTGTCCCTGTCAACGCCCCTGTCCATGCACCAGAAGAAGTCTATCCAAAAATGCCACTGGCAATGCAATCTCTCTCTTCAATCAGCCAGGAAGGAAAATAAAAATAGAAATCCGCTTTCATTTAAGTTCTATCAAGATTTACAATGCTTCACAGGAGCCTAGAGCTTTTCTCATCACGCGGTTCAATGTTCCTGATTGATTTTTGGTACCCATACTTTCATTCCCATTGATCCCTGGCGGTCCTGTCAAGCATCTGGGAACTGCTGTCTTTATCGATTCATTATACACTTGATTCCACTTCGTCGCAACTTCCGTTTAATCACAACATTTTATGCATAGTCTAAAGCGGAATTTGTGTGTGCGCAAACAAGCTTCACCGGGGAACCCTGCAATGCAGGATGTTGTCTACTGAAAGCGCACCTACAAAAATAGAGTAGGCAAGTGAAAGTTGAGGACAAGTTGCGCACCATAAGGTAATGGAGGGTGTGGTGGTATCCAAGAGGAAGTCGGGGAATGAAAGAAATACAATAAATTGACTGTGTTGACAACCGTCCAAGTACTTTTTAATCATAAGAAACATGTTGCAGAGCCATACCCATCTTTAGATATCTCTTCTGACGAATATCAAAATACAGGAAATCTTGATGACACACTCACCCTTCAGACCAAGCTACTGAGTGTGTGTGTGTTATCAGAAGTTTTGTGTTATTCAGAGTACTTTTTGTTACAGACAAAACAGCTGGGAGTCTTGAACGGGCGTGCGCTAAGTAGGAGAGGAGATTGCGTTCAGCAATAACAAAGTGAACAAAGTACCACTTAGTTTGTTTGGGTTGTAAGACCTGACAAAATGAAAAGCATTGAGGTGTAGTAACGATGCACTGAAACTCATTTAAACACTCCTTTCCACCACCTTTTCTAATACTAGTATGCTTCATGTCCTTCCCTCCTCATTCTTTTCTTTTCCATTGTTTCTATTGTTCGATTTATTCACATCTTGTCTTACATACATCATATCTGGTAGATGTACATTGCCCATATACATCATTAAGAAACTTAAGATCCAAAAATTTAAAACAGTTATCTGTACCTCGATCTAATTTAAGAAAGTATGGTGATAGGGCCTTCTGTTATTCTGGGCCTCTCATTTGGAATTCACTGCCAGAGAAGATTAGAAATTCTTCCAGTTTTGCATAATTCAAATGCCAGTTAAAACACATATTTTTGTAAAGTATTTGTCAGAGTAGCTACTGCAGTCCATACTTGGAATGCTTGCTGTATCAAGAAGATTTTTGAAATGTATGTCTATATTATGTAATAAGTATGTGCGAGTGTGTATGTTTATGTTTGTAATATGGCTAGTGTTTAAAAGAAATGTGTGCGATGTAAAGCGCCTCGAGCTCTTCGGGGGTGAGGCGCTATGAAAATTCTCTTTATTATTAATTATTATTATCATTATTGTTATTATACAAAGAACTCATACAACAATGAAACTGTGCATTTGATATTTATGATGTAATACAGCTGGCTTACAACAGCAGCGGAACAGCAACGGTGTTTGATGGGTGGGTGGGTGGATGGATGGATGGATGGATGGATGGATGGATGATATGGATGGATGAATGAATGGATGGATGGATGGATGGATGATATGGATGACTGGGTGGGTGGGTGGATGGATGCATGTATGAGTTGTGTATGAGTGCAAGTAGACATTCATATCTATGTCTATAAGTGCTTGTAGGAGTGTATGAGTATGGAAAAGAAGTAACTGACATGACTATTTGAAATAGTAGTACGATGAAGCACGAGAGACATAGTGACTTCCATGCGAAAAAGAGAAATGCCTGTTAAGTAGTAATAGTTTCTTTCTCTCACGCACGGTCTTTTTTTCTTACTTCTTTCCCTTGCCTCCGTCCTCACTTTTTCATCTCTTGTAGATTATGTATTGAATAATTATGTTTTGGTTTACAGCCTGATGAAGACTTTGAACTGAATTACAAGGACCTGACCTTCGAAAGTGGCTATCCCCGAGTGCCTTCCTCCACACTAGGCTAAAGCCCACTTGTCTCCAAGTTTATAATTGTATCGCCATGTAGATAATAATTTATTTCCGGGAGCAGCCCGATAGATATTGTACATCAACCGATATAACCATAACTTTCTCAATCGTTGTACACTCAATCTCAGCTGAATGATAATTATCCCTCTCCCCTTCCCATCCTGTCACACCAATATAGTGTCAGCCCACTGGTAAACCGCGCTGAGCTGAGAGACGCTGTATTATTATTGTGTTTGTGCAAGCTCAGATTCAATACAGCAGCCCATGCTTGTTCTGCTCTTAACGTCTGGCGCTCTTTCAACACCAAAATAAAACTGTGGCCCAGCGTCATGTTGTAACCTACTTCACACTGTGTAATCGACTGGGATGGCTGGTCGCTATGATGAGCGCTACATACAGAGTTCTTTGTGATTCAGCACGCTGCGCCATATTGTAGACTGTAACAGCTCTCTGTTTATACCTTACCTTTCATTTCATTCGCAACCCAAACCATACTATGTGTTTGGTTCGTGTCACTATAACGACAACATTATAAATGTGTGTTAGCAGCTGTTAGTAGATGACTGACAACATTCTAATCAGCCTGTCGCTATTCATTTCATTGGATGTTAAGCAGCGTATATCAACGATCGCTGTATTGTAACCATGGATACGATACAGATCTGCGAAACAGACAAGGGCAAACCGAGCCTGATTTTCCAGAACTACCGGTATCGAATCGACAGAAGCTGCCGTTCCGGAACAGGTGAGTACTTTTCGTACTGTATCTACTACGGGTATATTATTTATGATCATAACTTATTATAAAGACAGAAGCTCTCTCAATATCTATCCAAACTGGCCATTTAATCCTATACGAAGCACATGTAGATCAGTGCTTTCCTATTATGAAAAACATCGATGAGCTTTTCATCTTTACTATACTATTGATACTAAAGAGTAGAAATTCGATAGAATGTAGTATGCCTTATTGCATAGGTAAAGTGTATTTATTATTGAGATATACTTAATGTCGAGGTCCAAGTGTATCATGAAGTAATAGAATAATAATGAATCTTAATGCATAATTAGGTTGCCTGACATTGGCACTTCATACATGTGAGAAATTGACTTTACTAAATATATAGCACAGTCCCGCCTGGAGGGTAGTTAGATTCTAGAGGGTAAGGGGCAGGATTAAAAATTAGAAAGCATACATAAAAGAGTTCCCAGGCAATGATAATGTCAAGAGACTCTCCCAAAATTGCTTCTTCGTCCTTAACTCTATCCCTGACATCCTGACCCTGCCTCTGCTCCTATTCCTTGAACGAGCTCTAGGCGAGAGTATCCTGATATGTTGCCTGCGAAATTTGCCGAACTTCGGAGATAATCTAGAATGCAATGAGGTACCGTGTGCAAAAAACGCAACCTTCTGTTTCTGGCCTACTTCCTTCTCCTTCTCTTTCTCTCTCTCTCTCTCTCTCTCTCTCTCTCTCTCTCTCTCTCTTTTTCTCTGTCTCATCAGCAGTTCCCTACTGAACTCCTTGTCCTTATTCCCGTCCATTACGAATTCCTAATCTTTAAACAACCATCCTCTCTGACCTGCTCCAGGCGACATTCTATGGAGATGCACCTTCACCAACTGCAAGGCCCGACTGCGGACCAACAACGCCATGAACCAAGTCCTCCAACTCCGGAACCCGAAAGAACACTGCCATCCACCGAACGAGAGGGCCATTGCCCAGCAGATCTTGCGCACCAACATCAAACGCAAGGCCGTGGAAGACATTCACTCTCGACCCTCCAAAATCTTGCAGTCCGAGCTCCAGGGCATGTCTGGGAGCGTCACCTTTGAGGCTAGGGATATCAAGAACGCCGCCATGGCGCTGTACAGGGAGCGGCGTAAAGCTATGTTGCCGCCGTCTCCTACAGCTGCAGCTGTAGCCGTGAACAGGATCCTGAAGAGAACCAGGGGTAAGCCAAGAAGAGCATCTGGCATCCTCAGTTTCTAAAGTCTCAATCGCCTGTTGTCTTTTTCTTGAAGAGGACGGCTTGACAGAATTGTCTCATCATCTTTTCTCTTTTCTTGCTGGTGTACAAAGACTTATTCGTGAGGTTCTTTTACATTACTTGTACATAATATTGCGGTTTCACTGTATTATGTTGGACAGTGTGCTTCAAGCAAAGATCTGAACTTGTTAGTCTCATACCTGGTGCTGTGAGAAATCGATTGCAAATGCCTTTGTTTGTTTTGTTAGGAATTACAACAGCCCTATTTATTATATTATTGCCGTGATGCAACACAGTCGTGTACACACATTGAGACTTTCTTGTGTATTCATCGTATCTAGCAAGTTGGCTGATTTCTGGAGCGCGAGAGACAATCTTTTACAATAGAGTCACTAGACGGAACGATCATAGGGGGTCATGTTTATATTGGGGACGGGTGGAGGGGAGGTTGGTGTGCGGGGATTGAAGGGCGGGGAATGGGNAATGGGGGGGGGGGAAGGGGAGCCAAAACTTGTGGAGCATGGCTAATGCAAGATTTCGTATTTTATTACATGGAGAACACTTATTCAGGAGTACGGATTATACATGCAAGCGTAGCCGCACAAATATGCAATACGTTTCTTGAACATCTTTGTGGCGTTTATAAGAACGGCAACCATGGACGAGAACAATCTTAACTGTTACAATGCAGAGAGCTTTGGTCATTTGTCTCACCGTTAATCAGTTCCATTATCAAATACAGCGTGGCTATGCAGTAGTCTTGACTAATTCATGGAAAGTTCATTTCTTTCTGTATATTGTGGTTGGTTTTAATTGGGGAGATGGTCTCGTGAAGACAGGGATTTGCACATTTTATTTCATTGTTTGATTTTCTTAGTTAATCCTTCTACGAAAAACTTTAGGTTTGCGAGTGCAAAAGTTGAAGGAAATGAGTTATTCAGCGAATAAAGGGTGGAGAATAGGTACAATATGAAAGGGGGAGAGGAATACTAAAGAACTGGGCATACAAGCGTGTTTCTGGTGCTCGTGACTGCAGACAAGAGCTAAATCTGTCATTACAATACACATGTACCAGTTTTCACTACTCGTTTCATTAAACGAACACTTGATTTCAGTCCTGGAATAGACAGATTGCCCCTGCTTGAGTTAATTAAACTGCTCACTCTCAGTCTGTCGTTGTGAAGAAATGGTTAATTATTGATTCTTTGAGTGTGTTGAGCCAGGAAGGTGGTTTGCCGTAGTGTGCAGGAAACAACTGAGATGATCAGGTTTGATTGACTTTAGGCAAAAACTGCAGCAAAGCAAAGCATCTCATAGTATGCCTATCTCCCTAAAGAATGTCTATGGTTTCACATTTATTTTTATTTTAAACGAAGTCATGAAAACAGAAAAAACTAAACGTGCCAGATGTGTCCAAATTCTCGCAAGTTTATAACTATTCTCTTTCTCATAACTTAAAGAAAGCTTCTCCATTCAAAGTGTTAATTAAGAAAGCATTGTGTTATGATCCAGCGCTGAAATACTCTCATCATCCGACGGCTTTGTCCTTTTCACTCGAACCTGAAAGCAGAACAAATGCCACCTTCAGGTGTTGTGAAGTGAAACTGAACTACACACTCTATTACCCATAGCTCGATGCAGACCGAAGCCTTTACCGCACGTATCACTGCGTTTTTCCCATAAATACACGTATACATACACTCACTTGGGTTTGTTCAAAGGTTGCAAGCGGAGGTCATTAATAGTTACACGAGAACAATACGGTTTTTGTCTTCAGAGATGAAGCTCATGGCAAGTTATACCCTCAAAGTCATGGTGCAAGTTACCCGAGTCTCCAGAGCTGTCATCAATATTTTCCGTCCCCGCTAATCCCTTGTCTAACAAGGACCGAGAGGGGGTGATGGTGAAGGGTAGGGTGGAGGTAAAAGTAATATACTTAGCAGGATAACCTGCTGAATGTTTTATGTGACACACGTTCTCATGTTATTCGGTTTTGTTCGTCGTTATTTACTGCTTTGTTGTATTTGTATAGATAGCTTAGCTTAACCTCACAGCTCCCTGAGTTGAATGGCTGGTTGCAGTGCGCTAAAAATGAAAAGAGAACTGTGGTGCGCTGGGCTGGCTATGTCAAACACCGGCCTGTACTTTATTGTTATGGCCTTGGGTTGTGAACGCAGCTCTCTCTTTACCCTGCGCTGTTTGAGCACATACTGTGGGCACTATAGCGCCGTGTTCTAACCTCATTTTCTCGCAGCGCTACCGCTTGATACAGTTGGCTTGTGGTTGTAGCTACTAGTTATGTATAAATATTTCTCTGTTATTTTGATCAAGATATTGCGCTATATTTGCTCAGATCTCATACAGATCAGAGCTTAGACTACAAAGCCTACCTTTTCGTGACGCCCTTCTGTGATAAAATCGCTGACAAAAGGGTCACCTGTTCATGTAGGCCTAATAATATTATACAGGATTGCGCCTAGCTCGCTGTCTGCGGAATAGTGATGGTCGCTGGATTGTCATCATGGATGCGATACAAATTTGTGAAACAGATCACGGCAAACCGAGCCTCATTTATCAGAACTACCGATATCGGGTAGACAGGAGGAGTACTTCAGCTTCTGGTGAGTCCCCTTTGTACTTTTCCTATTTAATGACTTGGCCTGTGGTGAGTGTATTTGCTGTAGGCCTAGAAGACGAGTGGTGTTGTCATATGTTATCTGTCTGTCAACGAACTTATTGTATGTGTCAATAGAAAGATTATGTTTTCACCTTATTGGGGCTTCAATGACCTTTCTGCGCAAGACAGCGTATATATATGTAATATATATAATGTGTTATATGTATATATATATATATTTATATATATATATGTTATATATATATAAGTATATATATATATATAATGTTATATATAATATATATATATGTATTATATATATATTTTTTTAAAAATATAAATAAAATATAAATGCGTTGTCTGCGCAAGCTTACGGGAGTTAATGCAATTGTTTTTGAAAATACGTAGTGAAAACCTCCTCTCACTAATATTGTATTGGCTGTTAAGATATGCAATGAAACAAACGGGGCTGGTGTAACATCTATTGTCTCTCTTCCCTCCCTACCCACTGCTTTTGTCTCTTTTGTTCTGTTGTTCACCAAAGAATCTGATCTGCTCAGTCATTTATCCCATCTTGTGAAGCATCCCTCAATGGCCTCACCTTCTGTTCACCATCTCGTGTTGGTAATCTTCTATTTATCTTCACCCCTTCTTCACACAAAGTCATGCATGACATGCATTTTCTCGCATGCAGTAGAATTTCATGATGCTGGAACTAGCCTTATCATTCTGTCTGATGTGCTTCAGGTGATATTCTATGGAGGTGCACCTACACCAACTGCAAGGCCCGACTGCGGACCAACAATACCATGACCCAGGTAGTCCAGCAGCGGAATCCCAAGGACCACTGTCATCTACCAGATGAAAGAGCCAACGCACAGCAGATCTTGCGCACCAACCTCAAGCGCGCAGCTGTAGAAGACATGTTTTCCCGGCCCTCCAAAATTTTGCAGTCAGAGCTCCAGGGCATGCCCCAGAACATCACCTTTGAGGCTAGAGATCTCAAGAATGCCGCCAGGACGCTGTACCGAGAACGGCGTCGGAAAGCTATGCATCCAACACTCACCCCACTACATCCAGCCGTGAAGCCGCCGTCTCCTGCAGCTGCAGCTGTGAGCAGGATCTTGAAGAGGAGCAGGGGTAAGACCAGAGCAGTGTCCCCTTCTTCCTCTCTTCTTCTGACACATAAAAAAAAAAAAGAAGAAATTTTCATCATTGTTGAAAATATATTAGACTGTTTGATAATCTCACGGAAATGATATAAATTCAGTCATATAAAAATGCCGAAGTCGCGAAACAAGAATGCTCGTTGATCTTGAGCAAGGCGATTCAGTCAAACCTCATAAACCTTTGCGCCCGGAAAAGTATCTCTAATATTAAGGTGTACTTATCTATGTACACTTGTAAAATAAAGTTACAGAGTAATATTGAATCTGTACATATATTGTGTGAATTTATCGAAGTAAAGTACTTAATAATGAAGCATCACTGTTATCAATCCTTCAGTCTCTCTGAGTCTTACCTACGTTTTAGAATTTTAGACGAAAGTGAGTGTTACCATCGACATTTGTAGACAGTCGTCCGTGAACTCAGCTTGGAGACAACAGCAACCCTTTGTACTTCGGGGGCGAAGTGTAGATTTCTCTGTCTTGCAGTTATTACTTGCGACCCACAGCAACCCTGTGTACATTGGGGGCGAAGTGTAGATTTCTCTGTCTTGCAGTTATAACTTTCGAACCTTGTAGGCCACAGACTACAAGGCAAATATTTATATACAACGTCTCGCAAATTCTTTGTATCGTATATCGAGGCGTGACCACCATCTTTCTTTTGCCACAACAGAATGTTACATCTTGCACCGTTGCAGTGATTTACTCCTCCACGTAGATCTGTGGCATGTGCATGTATACAAAGGGCAGGAATAAACTCTTCAGTCCGTCTGATGTCTCTCTACACTATGTCTGTTGTACTGTGTCTTGTACCAAAGTGATTGTTTTACGTTTTAGGCGATTGTAACTCCACCTCGAGACCATAACACTACCAGATCCTTTTGCTTTTTGAGCAGGAAGAACTGACTCTTTCTCGTTTTGGGATAAATTTTGTGGATCTTGGGGTGATTAATGAATAGGCTGATAACCTCTGGACAAATAAACGATGGATCTGATTTTCTGCCAACTCTCTGTAGCATGTGAAAAAGCTCACTTTCCTCCTATGGCGCAGTACCTCTAGAGTACCGTGGCTTGCGTTATAGGACATGTACCTTTATTAAAGCGCTCTTTAGTTTCTTATTTATGCATTTACTGGCCGTTAGCCTCTCTGCACATCTTAGGTTGAACTCGGCTTTGCGGGCTGTCCAGATTCCACAGCCATATTTGGATTTATAAGAATATGGTCGTTCCTGGAATTTTTCCATCGGTCAGTTTATGCAGAAAGGATCCTCGATTTGTGAACCGAACTGCAGGTTATTGTGAGCTCTTTCTTGATTGTGTAAAGTAAATCTGAAGTTTGGATTATTTGCTTTGGGGTGAGTATGACCTTGTGTGCGGAAGACTTGGCTCTAGACAATTTAGTAAACATGTTTACACTCTTCGATGCAATCGGTGGTAGGTGGGAAACTTCCATCAAGACGTTAGTGATATTTTAAACATCATGACGTTCTGTCAGCTTAGTGAATGTGACAAGTTGTTTGGAGAGGGCTTTATGATTGTTAAAGTTTTGGTAAGTTACCGTAGGGAACATTTTCTATCAGGTCATTATCTGAAAACTTTACCTTTCTCAACTATGTGTAAGCTGGTAATGGGAGGATAGAAACACAGTGGGGAGATGAAGGCATAAAGTTATTGTCCTGTTTACTGCAGCGCTGTCGTCCTACTTAGCGTGCTGTACTCCATTCTAAATATCAGTTTTTTGCCGCAATCGAGCGGTCGTGCTGGTTTCTGGTCGGCTGAGCGAGGCTGGCTCGAGTGAAAGCCTGGGCGAGGGCTAACCAAGCGAGTGGCGGAAGTAAGCGAAATCAACACGCTGTGTTGTGACTTTTTTGGGCTTCGTTATAGTCTAATGCGTCTGATTGCCCCCGGAGATATAAATTCACTGCATTTACACGGTCTTGTGTGTTGTGCTTTCTACAAAAATACTAGTCTTTCATTCTAGAGCGTTCTGCGTCTTTAATTATTAATGCCTGAAACTTGCATCTATGTAGTGTTGTGCAAACTGTTGCTTTCTTGAACTGATACATGTCTATACTATAGGTATGAAGTATCCTCCGCAGATTCATCCACCGGTTGTTTCTAAACGTACTACAAACCAACGTGCGTGTTCATGTATAATGTAGTGGTTTTACTATGGACCGCCAGATAATATTCTTACATCACTTTGTGGTGGGTTGTTGACCAATCATTTCCATTACGTAATGGATCGACGTGTATATATACCACCTAAATAGACAAACCTCTTCACTACTGTATATTATAATATGGAAACTCTTCCTTCCGTCTAGTTGGAAATCTGAACTGTATAATATGCGCACACTGAGCGCAGCTATCCTTGAAAACAGAGATCGGTTTTAACTGAGCACTTTCAGTGAAGAGCGAGGTGACCCGTGTACGAAGATTCCGCATGCGATTCCGACTGAGCGGATTTTGTACTGACCTGGTCACGAATGGTAGATCTTTAAGACCAGCAGCCGGAATATTACTAGACTGGCTACGACTGAGTGACTTTGTGCTGAAGTAGTAAAACAAAACGTGTTTTAATATTGAGAGAACTGTGCTGTTCAGACTCACAAGTAGTAGATCTATGTCTTTATTTTCAACTTGCACAGAACGCTCTTGAAGGTTTTAAGTTCGAAAGCACCAAAATACTGTATAGTGAAACAACTTGCTTCTAGATCTGGCTGCATGATCTTGACATGATTAAGTTAATGTTTTTATGTAGTCAATCAGCTCGTCTCAAGATCTCCTGGAGCGATTGAGCACTGACTTAAGACTTACGGGTCATTTGTCAAAGAGAGTTTCAAGCCGATATTACCTTTCAAAAAAAAAACATGATATGTTTCTTCGAAGGCTCTAGTTCAGTCTTAAGGGAAAAAAATAAACAAGTCACTTCCAGCTCAGACAAAACAAGACTTTGAAATTAGAGATTTAAAAGGACAGATCAAGCATTTATATTATTACATTAAACTTCAAGTTAGTCATTCCCTCCCGTGTTTGTCTGTACTCATGAGGTCGCCTTTTAATCAGGATTGGGCAAGTTCACCACAAAAGTCAGTTCAGATCAAGTCCAGATCACTAGGAGAAAAAATCCGTAAGATCAAGTTTAGCTCAATTCCATGAAAATTGAGTAGTTTTCAGATCAGTTCAGAACCTCTTGATGTTTGAAGTTGGCATTCGGATCTGATTTTCGAGGAAGATGTGAACGGAACCGAAATTTAGTTAGAAAAATGAAGTTCAGATCAGGCACACAAAATGGCTACAGTTCAGATTCAGATCAATTTGTCCAAAATGCTAAAAGAACTAAAATTAAGCTTACGAATAATTTTATTATACTCTCAGTTCTGCCCAACTCTGTTTTTTATGCACTCTGGTTGTATAGTAGTATGGAGATAGGAGAATCTAAAAGATTTCTTAGTTATTCTATACTTTTCATTTCCGATCGAATGGTTTTGTTCCAGGGCTTTCTGAATCGTTTAATAACAAGCTCGAAGTTTTCTTTAATTTCAACCAGACGTTTATGTTGACTCTGTACTCAGTGAACCATTCATGTACTTATGACTATAAACCATTTCCATGTACTGTGAGACTTGCCTGGTAGAAAACAACGAGATTTAGCTCAAGGAAGAGCACGTCACCTTTTTCGTTCAGCTCTCTGCCTAGAGAGATCTTTTCGCAAGAGAACAAGATTAGCTTCAAGGAATCTCATAGAGTGATCATTTCTTGAAAGAGTAACAAGATTCGATTCAAGATAGAGTACACACCGTTGTGGTCCATCTCTCTCCGTAGAGTGATCTTTTCTCAAGAGAACAATGATATTCGCCTCAAGAAAGAGAACACACTATCCATGTGGTCCAGCTGTGTTGCCAGAGTGATCTAAACCCGTCATGGCCGAGTCAGGGCCTACAGATATTCAGCTATGTGAAACAGAGAGAGGGAAGCCTTGTGCCATCCACCAGGGATTCCGTTATAGGATCGACTGTGCAGTCAAATCAGGTGGGTCTGTGGTTGGTTACCATTAAGAAGGGGAAGCTGGCTAGTTGGGGGAAAAGCTCTGTTCTAAAACCAGAATGGTCCCAGAAAAGAGAAGGGAATCGCAGTATGTTCATAGATCTATATAGATCACTGGTCCACAAAGACATCTTGTCCGGAACTCTGTTTTACCGTCATGGTTTAGGTACCATTTTGAGAAGCATCAGTCAGAGTGTGCTCTGAATGCATCTTCCCAGATGAAGCTAAAGCCATAGTTCTCATCCAAACAAGGAACCCATTCGAGACATATATACTCATTCGAGGCAGAGCTTCAGTTGAGACATGTCCCTACTAGTTTACTACAGTAAAGCATGGTAAAATGACCATCCTGCTAACCATATATATATTAAGCCCCATTATACCTGGCCCCTGTTACAAAATATTCTCGAAGGAGACTAGGTCAATGTCGCGACTGAACAACTTTACCATGCTAACCAAGTGGTCAGCTTAGACCGGGAAAATGAAATCAGATACTACTACATCTTTTGATTGTAATCAGATTTTATTATATCCTATGATCCCTTACGACAAAGGGGCTGCAGTCAAGGCATACTTATCTTAACCCTTCCCTTTATGACATCTGATAAATCTTCACATCACTGAAATTATCCGATCTTCTTTCTGATGGAATGTCATCCTTGGTCATTCCAGGGAACATCTTGTGGCGATGCGCCGTCAGACAGTGCAAAGCCCGGCTGCGCACGGATGACACCATGACGCGCGTCCTGCCCCAGAAACATCCCAGAGAACACAGCCACCAAGCGGACGAGAAGGCCAATGCCAAACAGATCTTCCGGACCAACATGAAGCGCAAGGCTGTGGAAGATTTCTTCTCCAAGCCGTCCAAGATCTTGCAGGACATGAAAGAAGCCGAGGGCTTGGACCGTTCAGATATCCAGCGAGCTGCCAAAGCGCTTTACCGGGAGAGACGGAAGTTCGCTAGTCCGTCCTTGACTCCCTTGCGGACAGCCTCGTCTCCGTCCGTGTTCCGCTCTCCAGTGGCTGTTAGGAGTAGAGCTGCTATGAAGGGTAAGGACGTAAAGACGGCGGTCCTCTGACAAACAAACACGTTGTTACATACTTAAATTATTTTTTTTTTGAGGAGTGTGTGGAGGTGGTGGTGGGCGGGACGTATGGGTGACAAGAAACATTTTTATACCATTGACCATCACAGTTTTGGCGAGACATTGTCCGTGTTACACATACAAGGGTAAAAAGCCCGCCGGCGCATGCATGAATATGTTATTTTGTTGGCAGGGGTATGCAGAGGCTAAGTAGGTATATATAAATAGAGCTCTCTTGGCATGGCCTTGTCCGAAAAAAAAAGATGTGTTTATCACACAAAAAAAATGCAGTCAATATTGGTCATACTGTTGTTTGGGAAGTTTGAAACATTTACTTCTGTGTAGATATGGAACTGCATGGCAGAGATTTGGTACTTGGTAGCAGCTCAGAAGCTTGGAAAATGCCTTAGTAAACCATGATATCTGTCAACAGTTCAGTATACCTGATATATATAGGTACTTGAAAACCATTCTTCCTATACACTTCATCCAGGCTTTCATGCTCGTTCTTTGATGCTGGTCACTGAAGCTGTATAATGTCCCCAGGTTCGTCCTAATTACCACTGTCTTTGTGATGGACAATTCCAGCAGAATGCCACGTCAGTTTCACTCATTTCCGAAAATTTCTGACTTTACAGTTCAATTAATTTTTGTTGTTTCTATCACGGGTTAATTTACTCTTTAGATATCAACCGAAACTGATTGTTGTGAAGTCAAAGCTTTTTTAAAAATTAGCGTAACTGATGTGACATTCTGGTGGAATTATCCTGCTTGGGTTGTTTTAGTCATCTCCTATGATGTTTGTTTTTTTTCTCCGTTGTCGTCTCTGTTTTGTTATCATTCTGTCCGATGGAAGCTTTGTTTGCCTCTGTGTTTAGGGCAGAAGGAGGTGGTCGGGGNGGGGGGGGGGGGAAGATAATGAGTAGATTGACTGTCCATTTTACTATGGACATTCATTTCCTTTGTGGATTTGAAAGAGGGAGAAAGTAATGGGAAGGCGAGAGAGAGAGGGAGAGAGACAGAGAGAGAGAGAGAGAGAGAGTGAAAGAAAGGAAGAAATGAGTCATCAGTCAGATGAAACAGAAAAGGTGGTGAGGCAAAGAGAAACTGACTGATCAATATTTCCAGGAAATTTTCATGGAAACGTTTTTGTTTTTTTATGGGGAAGCAGAAGAGGGGAAGGGAGGGATGAGGGAGGAGCAGACAAAGGTACAACTCTCGACCGCAGATTGATTTTGTTTTCTTCAAGGGATTAGCATCATCTTAATATTTCTCAGTTCACTTTTATTATCGCTTCCCCCTCCCCCCAACTCCACCCCACCCACCCCTCCCTGACAGAAACGAATTTTTTTTTTTTAACCTAAATTATGAGCTCGGTGACAGACACTGAACATCATTCTATTTCAGCTAATTCAGTGCCACGTAACTGTTTCAGTTTCATGCATCCATTCAGACTGTGCCAGAACACGACATAAGTGTTTGTTGTAGAGGGGAGTGCACAACACGATTTTCTGCATTAAATTTCCGACAGGTAGATCACAACTCTGTTTTCCTTTTTTTGCATAAAACTGCAGGCTACCGTGACAGGGCTTAATAAACATTTTGCCAATTTTTGGTTGGACTTCTTGACATTAACTTGAACTTGTTTCAGTGTTTTATCATGGGCTGGTTTTGTTGCGGTATCTTTATTTGTTTCAATGCACGATCTTTGGCTGGTTTTATTGTTGTGTCTTTCAGATTTCAGTGTTCTATCTTTGGCTGGTTTTATTGTTGTGTCTTTCTGGTTTCAATGTTCTATCTTTGGCTGGTTTTATCGTTGCGTCTTTCTGGTTTCAATGTTCTATCTTTGGCTGGTTTTATTGTTGTATCTTTCTGGTTTCAATGTTCTGTCTTTGACTGGTTTTGTTACTGCGTCTTTTCCTTATCCAAATTTTCTAGCCATGATTGGGTTGGACACTGGGCTCTGTTGGAGACCGGCGGAAATTGCGCGGATTTTGGGCCTTTGCACACAGTGGCCCCGATTGGGTAGAAATTGGAAATGAACCTTTCTATTGTGACACTGTGGTCGTGCTGTTGTCGGTGGTATTGATGTTGTCGTTGATGTTGTCGCAGTCATTGTTGCTGCGATTGATATGGATAGTGATTACTGGTGTTGCAATGGCATTTTGGTGTCATCGATTACATACCCTTATCAGGGCACAATGCCCTTATTTGTTTGGTTGACACTTACAGACAAGCAATGGCAGTACTTTCGCTTGGTATCGCATCATCTAATTTTCCGCACGTGCTTTTTCGTTTTCTTTGTCTGTCAGCCTGCCCGTCTAACTACCAGCCTGCCTGCTTGCCTGCCTATCCGCCTGTCTATCTGCCTTTCTGTCTGTCTCCCTGCCTGCCTTCCTCTCTGTCTGTCAGTCAATATGTCTGTCTATATGTCTGTCCGTCTGTCTGTCTCTCTCTGTCTCTCTCCTCCCCCCTCCCCTCCCTCTCTCTCTCTCTGTGTTTGTCTCCGTGTGATCCTTACCGGTTTGCCATCCAAGAGCCAGGATCTTTCTCTCGCACAACACGCACGCACGCTTTGCAACCCACTCACACATGCACGACCGCTGTCGGGTAGATAAGCTGTAATAATGACACTTACACGTATCTTGGATCGTTATCGTTTCAAGTTCTGTGATTTTGGCTGCCACCTGGTGTGTGATTTTAGTTGCCATCTGGTATGTGCGTAATGTGTCTCAGAAAACGGACATTTGGCGTAAATTTCACGTGCAGTGAGTAGGAATAAAAGGTGGAAAGGGAGAAGGAGAGAGAGAGAGAGAGAGAGGGAGAGAGAGAGAGAGAGAGAGAGAGAGAGGGAGAGGAAGGGAGATGGGGATTATACTATATTGGACGCATGTGGTAATAAAAATATTATTCCACGAACGTGCAGGAAAATAAAAACATGTACCCCCAAATGAAAACACACAATGAAAGAGAGGAGAGTCAGATGCAGAGATAGAAAGAAAAACTAAAAGAGAAACTAAACGGGAACCAAATGAAAGGTAGGCGAAGCGATGAACAGATAAGGAAATAACAAAACATGTTATGATATGAAGGAAAGAAAGAAAAGAAAAGTGACATCAAAAGAAAGAAAGAAAGAAGGATCAGACAGGGCGACTCGGTCACGCCCACTCGCGTGCGCACACGTGTGAGTTTATTGATCTGTTGAGCGGTCCGTACTGCGTCTACACTTCCACAGCAGACACACACACACCAACTGAGTGAGTGAGTGAGGGAGGGAAGCCTCGAGGGGGATGAAATGCTCTGTGAGTAGCCGCCTATCATTTCAGTGCTCACCCCGAACAACGAAGTCCGCGTTGAGTGTTGCTGGCGTCCTTGCGGTACTGTTCAAAAACCTCTAGGTGCCACCAGGGACAAGTATACAATATCAGGCGTCGTACATCATGCGATACTTGTTAAACGGCAGAATTCACGAACTCTGTTTTCAAAGCGTAGGCTCAAAAATTGAAGTTCTCGACATAAAATTAATGATACAGAAATACAGTGGAACTCTGAAAATACAACCACACATCGGACCAAGCTTTTGATGGTGTGATAACAGAAGTTTGTGTTATCCAATTGTTTTCTAAAAGGAACACAGCAGTTGAGACAGTTGAATGGCCGTGAGCTAAGCAGGAGATTGTACTAAGCAGTGGTTGTATTAACAGAGTTCCACTATATAGAGCGAAGAACCGGGACTTTGCAGTGAGTAAGCGAGAAGTTCGAGTAAATGAATTCGAGGTTTCATGCTGGATTTAAGTGTGTTATTCACGGCCTTGCTGTATAACGCGTGATTAGGTGCGTCTGCTCGCTCCATTATATTAGTGTTTAAAAATTATACAGTCCGTGATGTAAGATGTATGAACGCTGATATGCTTTGCCCATAACGTGCAGTCGTACCACACAAACTCCAATTTCAAAGGACTAGACTAGTTCTTACTTGGAGTTTGTAAGGCAATCCAGTTCGTGAGTAGTGAAATTTGATACAGAAAATAAAAAACTCACGATCAGATTTGCAGGCTGATGTTTTTTAAAATGTTTTGAGGGTGGGTAATGTTAAAACGAAAACAATTCAACCGAAACTATCGCTAAAACGAAAGGAAACAAGAACTCCATTTATTTTCCTTTTTTTAGGTTTCTTCGTCCGAACCGAAACTCTGTCGTTGGTCCCGCGGATTTCGTTTTAACCGTTGTCTACTGCATTATTACATGATGTACGAGGTTGCAAATTTTTCCTGTGCATAAACTGCGCCTTGCATTGTGTTTTGTGTTCACAAGCGCGTCAAGTGTTAATGTAGTTTATTTTTGTGACGTCGCTCACAGATAATCGAGTACAATACTCTCCTGCTCACCCCGTCCGTGTGTTGTTCTGATCGATCTGTCGAGAAAAATACTCGCTGCTGCTGTTGATTTATTCAGCATTTCTACCAGGATTATTGTAAACAGACGTTTTCAGTTCTGGGAATATTTTTTCCAGCGTGAGCGGACGCTAAATTGTTCTAAGAGGATATTTGCTTCACTTTCAAGTCAGGCTGCTGGGATTTTGTATAATCCTTATTGGGTTGGAACCTCATCAGGTAAGAGACGAGGAAGTGAGTGAGTGAAAGAAAGAGAGAGAGAGAGAGGAAAAGGATAAGAGAGAAATGAAAGATAAACGAAGACGTGTCCCTGTAACGTATTAGAGAGAGAGAGAGAGAGAGAGAGAGAGAGAGAGAGAGAGAGAGAGAGAGAGAGAAAAGATAGAGGGGAAAGGAAAAGAGAGAAATGAAAGATAAATGAAGACGTGTCCCTGTAATGTATTAGAGAGAGAGAGAGAGAGAGAGAAAGAGAGAGAGAGAGAGAGAGTCAGAGAAAGCTATAACTACTGTACTTTCAAAATGGTGAGCAAGAGTGACGGTGAAGCAGAATAGGACAGGAGACGATAAAAATTCTGATTGATATGCTTTCATGTGTGGATGTCGAAAATAGTAGGTTTGGTCATGTGTGTAGAATATGAGAGAGCAAAAATTAAATATGCCCATCCTTGTATCCGTATTACATACAATGAGCTATAGGTTACTATAAACACTCTGTATATGTGTGTGTGTGTGTGTGTGTGTGTGTGTGTGTGTGTGTGAGAGAAAAAAATAGAGAGAGATGGGGATGGAAAGGGAGAAAGAGGAAGAGGAAGAAGGCAGAAAAAGGAGAGAAAAGATAAGACTTCTGTGATATAAATGTCTGGTTGAGATCGATAGCCAGATGGTAAACATAGAACGATCGAAGGGACACGAAGTTAGCCCAGGTTTCTTGTCTTCCTTATTCCCTGCCTATCCCACGCGTGTTGTAGATCTAATAATGGAGCATGACACTCAAGATAAGCTACGCTGCCTAAAGATTTCACCTATCCAGCGTCCTTTCCCTTCAATCCCCCACCCTCCCCCTCCACTAGTAATGGGACAAGGGGGGGGGGGGTAGAGAGAGAGATAGGTGAACGAATGATGGAACAGTGGTTTGGATGGGTGAGCGAATTGAACTAATTGTTCAGAACATAATTGTTGTATTATAATTGTTGTATTGTTCATTTACAATTGGATGTTACCTGAGCACAATGAACTTATTATTATTATTATTTATATTGGTATCTTGCGGAAAGGCGAATCAAAATATGCCCCCCCCCTTCTTTATTCCCCCCGTCCCCGGAATTTAAAAAATCCAACAGTAGTTTAACGTTTGTTTTCTGCTGTTGTTTAGGAAACCGAAGAAAGTTAAGAGTACATGTTTTTGTATGACAAGTGAAGGGACATCCCTGATAAATCATTACGTATCTTCTAATCTGCTTACGTTTCCTTTGGACCACTCTTATTTATTACGACCTCTTAAATATTGTGCCCAGCCTCTTAAAACCGTAAAAAAAGTATCCCCGAGATGTCGATCGATAGAGGCGGCATTTCCATGCGTTAGCTTTTACCACATGACGTAAGCCTTGCGTAGTTTTTATCGCCCCTGCCCCCCTTTTCTCCAAACCTCTCAGATCCTTTTAAGTGGAATTTGTCTGTGTCGCTTTTGCCGTCATGCATTTATAATCGTTCATTTTGTACGCGATGCACATTTCAGTGTGTTAGAGCGATTCATACAGTATAATAGTTGGCTATGTTAGGACGTTATATGTATTGGCCAGAACGCCTTCTCTCTCTCTCTCTCTCTCTCTCTCTCTCTCTCTCTCAACACACACACACACACACACACACACACACACACACATAAAAACACACTCACAAACACAAGCGCAAGCGCAACTTCCGGGTCCATAACAGACCATGCCATAACTCGTTCTGTCTTATTCCAGTGCGTTCTTCCATCGTGTATTATTTTTCTGGACGTACTGGGTGAGCATTTGGTGCTTAAATATTACATGAAGCCATTACTATATGCACAGTATGTGTTTGCATAAATGACCTTTCGCTGACTTAAGGTGCAAGCAGACCATTCCAAAAGTTAAATTATATAAACATTATTATAATTTTCTTTAATTGAAGCCTAAAATTTTTCATTTGAGTGTTGTCCCGCATGGCTTCAAAGTCACATTCATTATAGCGGCCATTTTGAAAACAAAAACTAGCGGTCATGGAGGCTGCGGAGAATTTGCCTCATCTTCTAAGTGTGAATCCAGGGGTCTGGGTGAAATGGAGATAAAAAATATGGATAGTTTGTTACGCATGTTCTGTTCCATGGGAGAGAGGATACTACTCTGCTTGTGGGAATGACATGACATTTCTTTTGTCTCCAGCCCCAGTAGAGGGATCATCAGAAGACGGGTGTAAGCGCCTAGGGGTTGGGGGAGATCTATTTGCGAAGAAAGAGAGGAGAGAGAGAGAGAGAGAGAGAGAGAGAGAAAGAGAGAGAGAGAGAGGAGGGAGAAGGAGAAGAGAGAAGTAACAGGAGAGAGCCAGAGGATGAAATGGTGGAGTATAATTTAGAAACATTGTACAAAAAAAAAGCGCTATTTATGAAGAGAGAGAGAGAGAGAGAGAGAGAGAGAGAGAGAGAGAGAGAGAGAGAGAGNCATCTAGAGAGAGGGGGGGGGAGAGAGAAGGAGAAGAGAGAAGTAACAGGAGAGAGATAGAGGGTGAAATGGTGGAGTATAATTTAGAAACATTGTCCTAAAAAAAAAAAAATTGAAATGCGCTATGAGTGAATATCCCACCACTGTCCAGCACTTCTTGTAAAGTCCTCAGTTTCAAAAAAAGTGTGGAGACTGCGGACGGGTGAAAATCAGTGCGTAAATAGTGAAAACAGATCCCGACATAGAAACCAATAAAACAGTTTAATTAAATATATACTAAAAAATCGTATAATACAAGCCCCAAGCTTTGACCCCCTGAAGAAGACCTTCTCAGTTTCAATTTCAGCCTTGGCTGTGGCAGCTGCTTCCTTGAGTTTCCTGGGTATCGATCCACGCGCGTCATTTTTTACAGTTTGGCCCGTTCGTCACAACCCGTTTAGGCTGTAATACACAACCCCGCTCTCCCTCCACCCTCCCCTCACTCATCAAAGACGGGGTGAGGGCTCGGCCTTGTCTTTTCGGGCTGAGTGAGCAGATCGGGTTGATCCCAACCAATGACGCAACGTGAGTCACTTGGGGAAAGTTTTGGCTTCATTGTGTCTGGCTAATTTTGTATCAAACGAAACAGGTTAACGGTGAGATTTAATTTTTGAAGAAAACGAACAATGCCTTCTGAGTAACCGAATCACAATCTGTCTGTCTGTCTGTCTGTCTGTCTGTCTGTCTGTCTGTCTGTCTGTCTGTCTGTCTGTCTGTCTGTCTGTCTGTCTGTCTTGTCTGTCTGTTCTCTCTCTCTCTCTCTCTCTCTCTTTCTTATATAGTGTTGAATGCATCCTTCTCACTTTCACTGTCAGTGTTGTGTTGTGAGCGTATTTTTTTTCCAAAATGGCGTCACTGGACCCAGTCAGATAACTTTTGTTTTCCCCCATTGTTATTTTCCAACACATCCTGTTTTGTCTCCAATGGGTGCGGGCGCTCTTCAGTGACATCCCCTTATCTTCTGTTCCATTCATGACGCATCGAGCCAAAATAAGTTTGAAGGCAAGCTCCGGCGGCCATGTTGTTGTGCTCTACGTCATCCACTCGTAATCGGAATGATGAGAAGACTCGACAACCAATCAATACTCATAGTCGCCATACTGTATTGATGAAATGTGCATAGAGAGCTGCAGTCTACTGGGGATTGGGTGGTTACAAGTGCCAGCACTCAAGGCCGAGGAGTTGATTACTTTTTCCCTTGTCTCTCCCTCTTATTTAATTAATTTCATTCCATGGATGTGCTGTGCTAAGCATTTCAATCCATCCTTACGGCGTAGGTTCAAGCGGACCTCATATATATTTTGCCACCGCCTCGGAAGTAGTTAATTGATGTTTTAATGCGCCCCTTCTAATTCTCCAGCCGTTTTATTTTATTGTAAATGTACGCTCATGTGTGGAAAAAAAATGAAAATAATTATATTTTTATTTACCCCGTAGCGAAATTGTTGCACAGTGCCATGCACCGTTATACATCTCATTCAAAATACACTCCCAAACAACAGTACATCCTATATACACAGTATTACAAATGTAATACACCAGATCAGGATTTCTGTGGCCCGCAGTACAAAAGAACCTAAATTACACACCCACATTTCAAACCAACTTACTGAGTGTGTGTTATCAGAAGTTGTGTTGAATAGGAGTCCAGTAAACTAGGCACTGTGTAAAGCAATGGCTGCCTTAACAGAGTTCCTCTGGACCCCCTCACTCTGGATGTTGCAATTATAAGAGTGACGCTGCCCCTCTCCTGAAAATGATCGCTACACATCCTTAGGCACTAGGCAGCATGCAATTTCCGGTCTGTCTGACGAGGAGGGAAGCTGTTATTCTGTTACGGTGATTTGGAGCAACATTACACCGTCTCAAGAGGGGAGAAACGAGATGAGTTTATAATGAATCTTAAGTCTGTCTCAGAAATCGCCGTTTCTTTTTACATGTTGGCTTCCTTTAGAGGAAGTAACACTGATATACAGAACTTCTGTACTGTATCACCATCCCTCGCCCCCTTTTTTTTTCTTCAGTATAAAACTGATCTCGCTTTCCACGAGATCTCGGCTATAGCGGCAGAACTTCTTTGTTCCTTATTATTTCCTTGTATCCGAAGTCCACTATCCTATAGTGCTGATCCCAGACACCACAGTGGCCGAACAGCAGCTGCCTCTGTCATCTGATTCATTCTGCGTTAACCATGGCTCGAGGATATGTCAGGGTTCACAGTAGCTCACAAAGCTTGAGTAGTACCAGGACCTGCCCGTCAATTAGTCTGAAGTAGAATCTCTAGTAAAACTGTTAATCTACTTCGACCCTCGCTCGCTGTTGATTTTCGCTGTTTTTACTTAGGGACAAGACACACCGGCTTATTCATTATTGTAGTCTACTTTGCGCATCACCTGACACTAGCTTCTGTCTGTTTCGTTCATGGTCACGTTTTCATTGTGTTATAAATACGAGTACTGTCTGTTCCGCTTGATCGCAGTTGCTTAAAAATCGCTCTACAAAATAACACATCCTGTTTAATGTTAATCAAATGTAAGCGACAAGCTAGTGAGCCTTTTTAAAAATTACTTCACTGGCTGGTCGGCTACCAGTCAGAGCCAAAATTGATTAAAAGATAGCAACATTCTGTACCATGAGTGGTATTTCGTCTGCATACATATCAGACATATTGACCGAGCACAAACCAGCTAGATCCTTGTGTTCAGCAAACATTTATTGCCTCATAATGCCAAAAGTAAATACGATTTGGAGAAAGAGCTTTCACGTTCGAAGGAACACATGTTTGGAATAAACTACCAAAACTATATTCGTAAATGAAATAATCTATACAGACTCTAGAAAATGTTGAAGGCACAGTTGTTCAAATATTATGTTGATTATTTATTACAGTCTATCAAACCAAACATTTTGATGTTCATCTTTCCAATATGATTGTACTGTGTGTGTATGTGTATGAATGTATGTTTGGGTGCCTAGGAAGTTTGTTTTTTTTTCTTGCTGTGAAGCGCTCAGAGCCTGTTTGAGATAAGCGCTCAGTAAATGCAAGTTATTAGTGTTTTTATCCTTATTGTTTTTAAAATGCAGAATTCGTTGAATATAAACATTTCCAGGACAACAACGTGTATTTTTAGTGGAGATTATAAAAAACAAAAATTCCGCATTATCGCGAGATTTCCTCGCAGTTTAGTGGAGCCGACTTTACTGTTGTTCTCTCGCTCTCTCTCTCTCTCCCTTCCTCTCCCCCTCCCCCTTCTCCCCTTCACTAGGTCCCAGTTCTTTTTATGGTATCATTCTGTACGGGTGAAGTGACTAAACAAGGCCCATAACACCCAGTGTGTCTAGCGTCTAACCCTATTGACGGCTTTAAGCGGTGTGATCGTCCAGCGGCGCTTGAATTATTGATGCCTTGTTATGCATTATTGAGCGGGTCCCAACCCCAATACCTTACCACAGTCACCTCCGCTTAATTACCACTCCTCGGGTTCATGGAGAAAAGATTGCGATTAAAAGAAGTTGCGATCATCCATTTAAGAAGAAAATAGAAACGTTTGCATTTTGTTTTATGGAAAATGTTCATGCGAAAGTTGTGAATATCCGCTTTGCGATTAAGGGGAGTCGAATGTACCACTATAGTATTTCTTGCCAGCGATTCATGACCTTTCACAAGTAGGCATCAGTCCGGAGATCGAATTTCGAGGTCGTTCAGGCCCAGGTCTTTGATGGGCAGAGGGCAGACTTCCTGTCAATAGACAGATTTCCTGTCAACAATCAACGCGCTTTTTACCGTGCTAAGCGGTGATCAATAGTCAGGGATTAGGTAAACATAACAGAAACTTAACTATATTTTTACCGTGGTACCGACGTCAAGGACCACACGCGCTGCGAGATAGCATGTGGAAGAGAAATAAAGACAAGAGGGGTTGATGCGACCGTGTGACTTTACCGTAATCTGTCTACTGTCAGTAATAAAATGAAAAAAAAAATTAGCTTCAGTGATCGAAGATTGTTGTAGTTGTTGTTGTTGTTGTTGTTGTTGTTTTTTGTTCCCGCTCCTTTCCGACTGGCGCTTCGGCGTTGGTTAGTGCTTAGTCTTTCATACTGTGGAGCAACGTTATTGTCTTAGATGTTAATTTTTTTTTTTTATGGTTACTTCCTTCTTTCCCCATTTGACAACCAAATATATATCAATCTATCTTGGGGGATGTTGTTGTTGTTATTTAGATTCAGGCGGTGTGTGCTGATGAAGCTACTGGCAAAACGCGATACAGATATTCCAGTACTGAGATAAATGATGCTCAGTGATAAATCTTGAGCAAAAAGTACTTTATCTCGGAACGAAACTACGCTACAAGATCTACCAACTTTTGATAGTGTTATGTAAATAGACCTTGTTCACTTTGACCATTTTACCAAGATGGTCATTGGATTAAGCAGAGTTGCACGTACTAGTCTAGTCTGATGAAGTTGGCCTGACATGATTTATCCTTTTCTAGTAACCTTGGCATGACCAGCAGACATTTTTGAGCGCGGGCCATGGCCCGGAGTCACAAAATGGATGGCTTCGAGTTTCCGTTGTGAGGGTCTTCCTCGTCCGACGCGTTGATCAAGTTTCCCTTGTCACGGAAGACTTAGTGCTGTACTGGAGAGAGAACTTGCAACTCACTGCAATCTCTGTTAACTGTTAGGCAACATTCATACACACCAACTTTTGCCGTCCACTGAGGACAACGCTGGGCTTTGCTTGGAAATAACCGTAGCTCTTTGACCAGCTTCAGACAAATTGACTTTTTGTTATCTCTATGGTGACTTTCAGGTATGAAAATGCCATTGTGTTTTTTCCGCTGTTGGTCATAATAGGTTTTACACCCTCATTAACTTATCAAGTGATCCCGTGCCAAAATATTTTCCACATAAAGTATTTAATTGTTTAACTCATCTTCCAAATTTTGACAAATAGCAAAACGCCTTTTCACAGTAAATAGGATATCCTTAAACCCCCTAGCAACAGCAACGCAATTTACCTAAGTGGCAAAACCTTTCCTTCCTCCTCATCGCCAAGGTGAATTTTTGAAGGACTAACTAAAATTCGCACATAATCGCACCTCCTCGGGGGCATGGAAAATGTTGCAGTTTGAGGAAGTTATGATTATCTTGTGACTTTTACAGAGAGATAATTAAAGCACCATGTTATCTGAACATGTTGCGATTAAACACAATTTTGCGATTGTCAGGATTGCGATTGAGCGAGGTCGCTGTACAAGTGTACATGGCTTCCCTTGTGAGGCTCATCTACCCACGATCCTTTCTCGTTCTTTTTTTTTTCTCCTTTCCTCCTTCCATCTCTGTGTTCACATTATCTCCCTTTATTTTTTTCCTGAAAAATTCCAGACATCTCAAAGTTTATTACTATATGCGAGAGGGGTTCCAGCCTCACTAGCACATTGTTAATGCTACGTACAGTCCATACTCATACAGTGACAGAGTGAGTGACTGGGGCGGCGCATGTATCATGTACTATGTGTGAGAGTGTGTGAGTCTGTGTCTGTTAATGTATGTATAAGTGTATGCATCACTGTAACAAAGAAAAATTTCCCCATGGAGATAAATAAAGTATCTTATCTTATCGTATCGTATCGTATCTTATCTTATCTTATCTTATCTTACACTCTCATGGAATATCAGGAGTGCCCAGAATTTGTTCTGGATATGCAAAGTCTCCCGAAAATCACCTGAAAGTCGTAATTTACTATTGGAATCTTCTGCAAATTGCTGCTTTCAAAAACTCCTGCAACATGACCCGAAATTTCCACAACAATCGATCCTATGAACACAAAGTGTAGTATGGAAAACATCAAAATTTCCGGGAATTCTCCTGAAAATGGTTTCCCTGTAATAAGTGCCTGGATAGAGTGGTGTGTTTATCTTTCAAAATGACACACTGGTTACCAGGATTTTTTAAAAACCTTTAGGCTGTTTGATTTGTCGCTGGATTGATTGGCTGGCTTAGTTGAAGTGGAGCGCCATACATACGTAGAAATAGTATAGTCGATATCGCATTAAGAATGGCGTGAAATCTGCTTTTGTGATTTTGACATTTTAGACAAACTGAAAATTAGTCTTTTCGCAAAATGTTGGAATTAGTTTAAAAATGCACTGAAGCGGATTGCGAGTTTTACACTGAGCAGTGACTTCGGGACATCGCGGGTTGTTGTATAGTGATAAGAATGGGGTAGTGAACATCTTAAATATTGGAGATCCGCTGTGATGGTGGGTGAATAGGAAGTGCGGAACATCTAGTCTCTCCGTAAACAACAGCCCTCGCTTGTTCCTCAGTGCTGACTTGTTTTTGTTGTGTGTCGGTAATTAATCGTGATGGAATCACCGCAAATATGTGTCTGGAATAGGAAACAAGCGCTGCTCTCTCCTTCAGTCGTGAGTACCACTTTATGTTCGTGGTGTTTTTTTTTCTTGTGTACGTTATATTTATTGTAGTGGATGGGTGATAAATAGACCTTGGGTGGTTGGTTGAGTACTGTGCTAAGCACACATGAAAGAGAACGATTTGTTGTTTGTAGATTTACAACTTGGTGAAGCGTCTGTAGATGTGCTGACATTAGGAAACGTTTTTAGAACCGGGGAACGATTGCTATATTGTCAGTTTCATTGTCGTTATTCTAGAAATATAGACCTTGTATATTACTCCCAGTTGCGGTCGCTTTGAATGGATGTCAACGTAGTCTCTCACCTGGTTATCATTTCTTTCTTTCTTTCTTTCTTTCCTTCTTTCTTTCTTTCTTTCCTTCCCAGATTTGTGGGCATATCATTTGTTGGGAACGAACTACCAACCACGTCTTCACGCATTCAAACTGCCCCCTAGACGGTGATTAATGTATTCAGGTCAAGTTTTAATAGACATAATACTTTTTTATTTCCCGTGTGAAATCGAATTTCTGAGGGGTGGGGGGAGGGGGTTGGAGAGCGTAATTTTTTGTCCAAAGTTAGAATTTGTTTTTTCTTTCCTGTTCACGTAAAAAGGACAGAAAAACTATTTTGTGTGTCTTAGAGTATTTGTTCATATTCGTGTTTTTTAAAATTATTTTGGAAATTGTCTTGTTTGTTTCTCTGAAAACAGATCTGGAAAATTATTACTCACTGGCATGGACCTTTTGTCAGAAACTTTTCACTCCTCATTATCAGATCCACATCATGTGTCCTCAGAAATAACTTGCTCAAACTTAGGGGCTTTGTGGTACATGTGTCAAGTAGTATCATTTTGGGACGAAAAATATAAAATAATATAGTATTCGTGCAATCGAAGATGCCCATAACTCGAAAAGTAATCTAGAAAGAATGAAAAATTTGGCATCAAGTCAAAGTTAAAAGGGGAAAAACGTATTTGGGTGGAATTTTTTTTTTCGGCTAAAGATAGCGACCCCTTTCAGCTTTCCTGACAGTATGAACTTTACTCACTTAATACGAGTGGTAAGGCCTCGATTACATCTACAGTAATTGGGCTCGTGACGCGAAGTACAAACGTCACAGACCTCTACCGATCGCCAACCGTGGATTCTGTTTAACCAAACACATACATATAGATCTACTTATGTATGGACAAATAGTCCCACAAGTATTTGGGCTTTCCAGGTCTTCTCCAGTCATTATGGTGGTAGTTTTGCTTTTGACATGAAATGAATGAATAAATTATAGAGAGAGGAGAGGAGGCTTAGTACAATATTATGAATGTCATGTATGGCTTCTTGTCAACACACGATGATTGTCATGTGACAAAGACAGGTCCAGGTGACACCAGTAGCTCTCTCTCTCTGTCAATGTATTCTAAGCGGTGCTCTGGCCGTGACATCGCCGCACTCTTAACAAAAAAATGGGACCATTCTCAGAGCTGCAGCACAAAATGGAATATCTCATTCGGCTCAGTCAGAAAGATACGATAATTTGTATTGAGGTTTCCGATTAAAGGGGGAAAAAAACAACTCTGTAGTTCGTCTCTTTTTTTTTAAGTCAGTCCATGTAAAGAGTCGAGTCACGTGATATTGGAGGTTTAAAGCTGAACGTCTTTTTAGTACATCGTGCCTTAGATAAATACGAACACTTCTGTTTGAAATATTTTGGTATTTGAGATCATCTGATTAGGACTGCCAGAAGTGGGTTATCATCTTACATAAAAAGGTAAGAAAACAAAAATAATATACATGAACTGTACTTTTGATCGCATAAAGATACATAGACGGTGACTGGGGAGGTTATTAAGATAATTTATCTTCAACAAATCCAGAGTTACTGTCTTTAGCGCGGACATCCCTGATTGTACAAGGATATATACATTTATTTTGGCGATGAGGAAGAAGGAAATTAAGGATGAAGATCATCTCGTAAAAGTAGTAATGATTTAATACCATCTTGTCTGTATGTGCGCTATACGACACGAACTCGTATACTGACAATAGGATCACTGTAGACTTACTTTGTTTAATAGTAAAATGACGATGATGTCTCGTGTTTAATGTGAAGCCGTCGTATTTCCTGTATTTCGTTTGTTCGCTATCAAATTCAGATTTAACATCTCATCCTAATCTCATGACTTTGTTACAGTTTGATTTATAACTAACACGCCTGGAAAAGGCCATGGAGTCGTAGCAACGTTCGGCGTAGTATGAACTCCCCACAAATTGAGGGTTTTGGCCCATGATGCGCCATTTTAATTACCCACCGCAGTTCATTAAGATAGTCAGATGCCTTCTTGCGCCGCGAAAGTGGAGATGTTTATAGTAGCATCGCATCCTACCTCCCACTGGTGGGCCCGCCCAACCAGCCAACCTGGCCAGAAATAGAGTAAGATTTCTATTCTTATCTTACCTGTACAGTAGCACTACACTCATAATAAGCTACAAC
This sequence comes from Ellobium chinense, assembly GCA_033807755.1. NCBI lineage: Eukaryota > Metazoa > Mollusca > Gastropoda > Ellobiida > Ellobiidae > Ellobium > Ellobium chinense. The sequence goes on along the minus strand of JAWQUT010000067.1, from coordinate 406,490 downwards.
AAAGGTAATTTAATCAGGTGAGGCCTGAAAAACGCCGCTGCCTTGCTGTGTTGCCACCTTTTTCATAATGCTTTTCCCTGCAGCGAGAGTTTTCCCCTACAATTCCTTACGCATGATGTTGAACATTATTTAGTTAGAAAAAACCCTCAAATTTTACTGTTAATTAAGAAAAAGAAAATCAGGCATTTAACTTACTTTATCCAATGTGTGTTCTTTTGTCAAAACAATTCTGTATTTATTTATAAATGAATAAAAATTCACATATCCAAAAATGCTATAGCTTCTTCATATTATTTTAATGAAGGAGTCCTAGGACCAGGAACAAAGGATGCGTCTTTACCTGAAATATTTGATGTGGAAATAACTCAATTTGACCTAATTTGTCGTATGTGCCCTTTTGTTGTCGGACGACAGACTTCACGATTCATTCCATCAATTTTCCCCTAGTTTGAGCAAATGGCTTCTCATAAATCCATTTTACCATGCCGTTGTGGAAAAATCCCTTCGAGTGGCAGGATTGCTTCCTTGAATCTGCTTTGACGCGTGAAGGACAGAGGTTATTGTTGTGTATAATAATATACTGTACATGTACGTTTTGCCACCGCTAGCTCAGGCTGACGGGGTTGTCATTAAAGCACTTAGGAAGTACTGTACAATAATTGTGTTTTTGTACCTGTACTGGAGGTCTAGGAGATGTCGCGGGCGTGGGGTAAGTGGTTATAGATCTAGAGACAGAGTACTATACTGTCGTAATATGTTTTGCTATTCTAGAACTATCGACCTCGTTAATTACTCCTGTTTGCACACGTTAAACCTGTCACTTTGAAAAGGTGTCGACGCAGAGGTGGTTAGTTTGAATCTCGCCTTGTTCTTTCTTTCTTTCTTTCTTTCTTTCTTTCTTTCTTTCTTTCTTTCTTTCTTTCCTTCTTTCTTTCTTCTTTATTTCTTTCTTTCTATCTTTCTTTCTTTCTTTTTCTTTCTTTCCTTTTTGTTCTTCTGCATTTGTCCGTCAAGTAATTTCTAACTCCTAACCTACGTTGTTATTTGTGTGAACCATATTCTGTTTGACTGCATACTCTCTGCTTCTCTTTTTAAAATCTTCATTGGACTTTGTCATTCCTCAGATTTATGACATGAGTATTGTGTGAAGAAGTTAATAAATCTGGAAAGAGTCTGTGTACATGTATTTTTTTAATCTTATTATGTTTTTCTAGCTGTACAATCGATTGATCGATGTGATTTTCACATCTTTTTCACGATGAAATTTGTGATAATGTGGTTAAGATGCTCATTATGCGGTTGATGTCACGCTCTCATGCTACTATTTCACAATCGTTTTTATGCATCATTTTCACTTTCTCTGCAACACTTGATGCAAGAATGAATATCACAAATCACCAATATCAACGCTTAATTGATTAATATGTATGTTGTCTTGTTCATTTGGTTTTTATTGTGTTAAGTAATAAACACTTGCGCAGGTGTTTGCCTGGACACAAAGCTTTTGAACCTCATTATTATTATTATTATTGTTTGTTTTTATTATTTTTCCCAAAAAGTCAAATTTCTCAAAGACGATGTATACGTTCCTAATAAAAATGAGAATTAGATTTTGGCGAGAGAAAAATAATAATGATGATAATGAGAGCTATTTTCCTAACATCCTGGCAATACTTGCTCACGCGACTTCATGTCAGCACTGTACCCTAGTAGGCCAGATCACTTAGGCACTTTCTCATCTCCTTGAGGAATATACAATAGCTTAATAAACTTATTGTTATTGTTATTGGCACTGCTGTTTTGAGGAGCTGATCAGATAGTAGCATTCAGGCAGGAGTTTTTACTGCCGTTAGCCAGATACCCTTTGTGCAAAGGATGAACTGAGAGAAATATTAATGAAATTGTTTTTTATTGTAAGAACGTAACCATGTAGGTTACAGACCTGTAATAGGATTGGACCTTTTTTTCCTCTATGGGCTATATTAACATTTTGAGCTGCCCTCTGAACCCAAAGTTTTAGCTTTCACCCAGACCCATACCAGATTGAAGCTCATTATGTGGCCCAAATTTTAAGACTTACCCAACCCTAGCAAGCCCATTGAAATTTTGAGCTTGGTTGCTATTTGTAAACAGACCCTACATTTTTCACTGGTCAATGCCAAACCTCTCCTCTTCCGCCTGAGCACACCCATGACCTGGCAGATCCAGCCCAGGGCTAAATAGTGCCTGATAAAATAAAATAAAATGGACACAGATTCCCATGATATCAAAATTCCCCCCCCCCCTGGAGCCCTTATTACTGGAAGCAGGGCATGCCAAAAGAGGGAAAAGGGGAGATGAAATATATCCCCTAAGTTGTAGGACCGAAAAGTGGTAGGACCCAAAAGTGAAAGTACAATTACAGACCTGTAACCTTATGTAAGTATTATCGAACTTACTACCGATGGATGATGTCCACAGTCGTAACTCTACCGTTACACTGCACCACACGATATGCAGATATTCTGCACTCAAACCTATCGCCCGCAGAACGCTTTTGTCTTGGTGGTAATTTATGACAAGCCATGCATGTCAAATAAAATTAATTATACCGAGCGGATCTAGATCTACATACAGAAAAGAACAAAGCGCTTGATGACAGACGGCAGCAGGGGTTACCTCTGGATGCTTAACGAATTAGATTAGCATAACCGACATTGTGTGTGCTTGGATGGAGAGGGGAATAAGAGAGAGAGAGAGAAAGAGAGAGAGAGAGAGAGAGAGAGAGAGAGAGAGAGAGAGAGAGAGAGAGAGGGGGGGGGAAGAGGATGGGAACATTAGGACAAAAAAGTCTACCAAGATTCACCAGGAGGCGATAATGATAATACTTTGTTTGGAATAAATATATATACACATTTGAGCGTGGATATAACGGGGAATCTCTGTTATAACACAAACAGCGCTGAACACAATACCCTGCTTAGCACACCCCCTCTCGTTTAACAGTCCCAACTGCTTTGTTTCTTATTAAGAACACTCTAGATAGCACAAAACCTCTGATAACGCACAATCAGCAGGTTGGTCCATAGGATGAGTGTGTCATTATCTTATACACGACTAACACCCCATTTTACAAATGGGCAGGCAGACAACGCACCAGCGGTGAAAGAATACCTAGCGCACCGAAAGGCATCATAGACGAATGCTTTAGACTCCGTGAAAAAGTTGGACGATTGGCGAATCGGGCGGATTGAAAGGATCTATCGGAGATTGTATTTCGTTGCTATACACATTCTTTTTTTTAAAAAAGGGTAAAAAAAATAAAGAGGACTGATGTGTATAGTTACCTTTTGTGTATTTTCCTACGAATTTAGGTGAAAACTCCATGTTATTACGTTACTTAGTTCTCAAAAAATCTGTGACATAAATTTGGCTGAAGCGTTTTATTAATATAGATCAGAGTTCCACTGTAAATTACAAATGGAGACATCCTCAGATAAGTTTGTTTTCTCATGATCAGTTGCTGTTTATAAAATCTGTGTATCTTGATAGCAACCCAGTTATTAGAATGTTGGCTTAATCGCAACATTTTTCTCAGATAACAGGGTACTGTATGATATTCTGTGTGAAAGTCACTAGATACTCGCAACGTCTTGTTTTCACAACTTTTTACATGGACCCGATAGGCAGCGATTGAGGGACATTGACTGTAGTTACATTGCAGATATTTCTTTACTCTGATTGATGTGAAACCTGTATTATGAAAGTTGTAAAATCCCATACGTGATGAAATACGTGTATAGTATAAAGACACGATTCAAGATTCAAGATTGTTTATTTAGGCAAAAGCCAACCATATAACAATAAATTCAACAATTCAGAATGAATACAAAAGGAAAAAGGAAAAAGGGAAAACAAAAGTGCATAACTGACACATTTACTTAATGGCATCTCTCTCTCTCTCCCTCTCTCTCACTCTCTCTCTCTCTCTCTCTCGCTTTATATATACATATATATACATATGTTACATGATAAATGCATGTACTGTAAAAATCCCTCACTGTCGCAGTCCACTCCCGGCGACCATTCATGATATAATAGAGGACTCTGCTTAATGGCAACCCGCTTATTAGTAATATTTCTCTTAATCACAGCATATTTTGAGATAACATAATACTTACTGTACAATAATATTGTAGTAATAATATAATAATAATATTGTATCTTCTATGTAAAATCCGTGGAAGATCTTAGCTTATCTTAAATTACAATTTTTCCATGTTCCCCAGAAGTTGCGCTTAAGCTGAGTCAGGAGTTGGCATTAAGCGGAGTAGACTATAATAGGTTTAAATGTCGTAGGGAGAGGCAAGAGAGAGAATATTCAGCGCAGCCCGGAAGCAACAGGGCTCCAAAGTGAAAAATGCAATTAGTGTCCAACAGTGACCTGTCTACCTAGATCTAAATCTATGACCAGCTGCTAACAACAGTATCGCGGCCATGAGAAAGGTCACTCGTCTTGTTAGCTGGACGCGAGGGGGAGGAGCTAGGGGGGATTTGATAGACTGTCTCATTTGCAGTAACATAGATCAGG
>JAWQUT010000067.1:362248-397786 GCA_033807755.1 Ellobium chinense | reverse complement strand
AAATTTTAAGACTTACCCAACCCTAGCAAGCCCATTGAAATTTTGAGCTTGGTTGCTATTTGTAAACAGAGCCTACATTTTTCACTGGTCAATGCCAAACCCCACCTCTTCCGCCTGAGCACACCCATGACCTGGCAGTTCCAGCCCAGGGCTTAATAGTGCCTGGTAAAATAAAGTAAAATGGACACAGATTCCCCATGATATCAAAATTTCCCCCTGGAGCCCTTATTACTGGAAGCAGGGCATGCCAAAAGAGGGAAAACGGGGAGATGAAATATACCCCCTAAGTTGTAGGACCGAAAAGTGGTAGGACCCAATAGTGAAAGTACAATTACAGACCTGTAACCTTATGTAAGTATTATCGAACTTACTACCGATGGCTGATGTCCACAGTCGTAACTCTACCGCTACATGCACCACACGATATGCAGATATTCTGCACTCAAACCCATCGCCCGCAGAATTCTTTTGTCTTGGTGGTAATTTATGGCAAGCCATGCATGTCAAATAAAATTAATTATACCGAGAGGATCTAGATCTACATACAGAAAAGAACAAAGCGCTTGATGACAGATGGCAGCAGGGGTTACCCCTGGATGCTTAACGAATTAGATTAGCATAACCGACATTGTGTGTGCTTGGATGGAGAGGCGAATAAGGGAGAGAGAAAGAGAGAGAGAGAGAGAGAGAGAGAGAGAGAGAGAGAGANAGAGAGAGAGAGAGAGAGAGAGAGAGAGAGAGAGATGAGAGAGAGAGAGAGAGGGGGGAAGAGGATGGGAACATTAAGACAAGAAAGTCTACCAATATTCACCAAGAGGCGAGAATAATAATAATTTGTTAGGTATAAATATATACCCATTCGAGCAGTGGCTATAACGGTGAATCTCTGTTATAACACACACAGGACTGAACACAATACCCTGCTTAGCACACTCCCTCCCATTTAACAGTCCCAACTGCTTTGTTTCTTATTAAGAGCACTCTATATAGCACAAAACCTCTGATAACGCACAATCAGCAGGTTGGTCCACAGGATGAGTGTCTCATTGTCTTATATCAGAGTTCCATTGTAAATTACAAAAAGAGACATACTCAGATAAGTTTGTTTTTCTGATCATCAGTTTCTGTTTATAAAATCTGTGTATCTTGATAGCAATCCGGTTATTAGAATGTTGACTTAATCGCAACATTTCTCTCAGATAACAGGGTACTGTATTATATTCTGTGTGAAAGTCACTAGATATTCGCAACGTCTTGTTTTCACAACTTCTCACATGGACCCGATAGGCTGCGATTGAGGGACATTGACTGTAGTTACATTGCTGATATCTCTTTACTCTGCCTGATGTGAAACCTGCATTATGAAAGTTGTAAAATCCCATACGTAATGAAATACGTATGTAGTATAAAGACAAGATTCAAGTTTAAAGATTGTTTATTTAGGCAAAGCCAACCACATAACAATAAAGTCAACAAGTCAGAATGAATAAAAAAAGGAAAAAGGAAAAAGGAAAATAAAAAGTGCATAACTGACACATTTACTTCATGGCATCTCTCTCTCTGTCTCTCTCTCCTCTCTCTCTCTCTCTCCTCTCTCTCTCTCTCTCTCTCTCTCTCTGTCTCTCTCTGTCTCTCTCTCTCTCTCTCTCTCTCTTTATATACTCATATATATACATAATTATATGTTACATGATAAATGCATGTACTGTAAAAATCCCTCACTGTCGCAGTCCACTCCCGGCCACCTTTCATGATATAATAGAGGACTCTGCTTTATGACAACCCGTTTATTAGTAATATTTCACTTAATCACAGCATATTTTGAGATAACATAATACTTACTGTACAAAAATAATGTATTACTAATATAATAATAATACGTATCTTCTATGTAAAGTCTGTGGAGGATCTTAGCGTCTCTTAAATTACAACTATTTTCTATGTTCCCCAGAAGTTGTGCTTAAACGAAGTCAGGAGTTGGCATTAAGCGGAGTAGACTGTAATAGGTTTAAGTGCCGTAGGGAGATGCAAGAGAGAGAATATTCAGCGCAGCCCGGAAGCAGCACAGCTCCAAAGTGAAAAATGCAATTAGTGTCCAGCAGTGACCTGTCTACCAAGATCTAAATCTATGACCAGCTGCTAACAACAGTATCGCGGCCATGAGAAGNCTGGGGAAAGGGGGGGGGGAAGGGTACTACCATCACAAAATGCTGTGCCTGCAGAGTGACAAATCACTGATGAGTCCCAGCCCTTGTATGTGTTTGCCTCTCCACATGTGAGCACCACTTCGCACCCTAATGTGTCTGTCATGTCTGACAAAATAACCTGTTTGCTACGTCACTGACCGTTCGATGGTGTCCTGATGCATTATGTGGTGTGACTCGGCATTTCTCCCCGTCCTGATACAGTACAAGTTGGTAGATTTGCTTGATGATGACCAGAGAACTTGTAGCATTCTCTTGCTGTAATTTTGTTGTTGTTGTTGTTGTTCCTGTTGTTGTTGTTGTTGTTGCTGTTGTTGTTGTTGTTCCCGTTCTTGTTGTTGTATAGCCTATAAGTTTAAGCTTACATAGATCTGTTTGTTCGTGCAATCATGTATGATTTACTACTTGAAGCTACACTGTATATGTGCCATATGCTGACTTTCTAGACCATGTATGTAATGAGTTATGGATAACCACAGAAATTCGGTATTTCTTAAATATTTTGCGAGTATGATTTCTCCACTATCCTCTCGTTACCTCAACTTCCTCGGCCACACCAACTCGTTCCCAGTACTCCTGCCTAGTAATAAACATGGTGGAAAGCTGTTTCTGAAAGGCCAGGCGTTGCCAACGATTTCTCAGTTAGTACGTGACCAGAGTCCGCAAGAGTTGGCCACAGAGTGTGCAAGGGGAGTTTTGGCCTTCAGGGAGCGACTTTGTCCCTTTTGTTATATTAACCCATGAGGAAGTAAGATCGTTTCGCCTTCCTCATAAACTGAATATTTCACCAGCTACAGGCTGAAATAGCTAGTCAGGCAGGACTAATAATCGCCTGTTTCTCATGCTTGAGTGAAGCAAAAATGCGTGTATGACTGAATAATGCTTAAAAGTGATTGGAAACACGGTTGCGAAGTACATAAAAAGTGGGACTCTGCTGGCCTAGTTCAGCCCCATGAAGAGCTTTTGTTAGCTTGGGGGAAAGGTGAAGAATTAGGATTCGACAAAATGAACGATTGGGGTCACTGAGCCCAGCATGAGTGTTAAGTTCAAAATCACCTTTCCCACTTGTTGTGGTCAGTATTTTACTTCCTCCTCCTGTTTACTTGATACTTGTTTCCTACTGCGCTAAGCAGTAAGTTTGCGATGCGGAAAAGGAAAGGTGGGGTGGGGGGTGTGGGGTGGAGAGAGGGTAGATGAATCCAACATCATGATTTCACTTAATATATATTTATTGAGACACCTTTCCGGTTTACTTGCCTGGTGAAAAGCCGAAGGTGTATCCCTTTGCCTTTAATTACATTTCCTTTCTTGTAAGATTGGATAGTAACCAGAGAAAACTTCTTAGGTAACCCAGATCTATGCCAGTGCGTTGACCTACATTTCTGACAATAACTGCCAGAGCATCTTTCATCGTGAGAAGATTTCAGGCAGCACGCCAGTTACTGGAAGCGTTATTGTTTTTTGTTTTTTTTATTCTTGATGATGTATACAATGGACTCGGGGTAAATCGCAACTTTCGCAGTGGCAACGTCCGCTTAATCACAACTTTAGTTTAGGAACCAGAATCGTCTGTTTTCTGTTACAGAATTACAGGACAATTATCACTCTCTTTAATTATAAGCCCCCGTCTCCCCTCCAAATCCCCACCCCCCCATCCCGCGGGTGCTCCTGTGGTATTGCGATGAAGCGCGATCGACTGTTCTACAGTGAGCACTTCCAGGGGCGTGATAATCCGCTTAGGGACCCCATCCACTGTCTTCGTTTTACGAGTCTTGGCCAACGTTCAGTAACGTGAAGTTAGGCAGGTTTCGTGCATTTTGATCGGCTTTGTATCTTATCTCAGCAAGTTATTTTTAGAAAACTTAATAAAAAGGAATTGTCTCTGCATTCATGTGTCTAGTAAACTACGTCACCAATGGCACTACATTCTTTGGGATCGCAGTTTTGACGTGAGGGGAGATTACTCACATTGTCTCAGTGTTTAATAAAAATAATGTGCAGAGTCGATAAAATTCGTATTAATGATTAAGGATGTGCTTTCCTTGGTCTAAATCTTGGTGGCTGGGATCAGTCCATCAAACAAAAACACTGACGAATATTTCCAATATCATTTACTCTTCTTGAACACAGAGGCTTCCTTATAAATACCTTTAATGACTCTTGGCATTGAGGAAGCTTGGAGGTGCAGTGGTGTGGTGTGGTGTGGTGTGGTGTGGTGTGGTGTGGTGTGGTGTGGTGTGGCACTTTACGGCCCTGAACGCACTACATTCCTTGCTATGTTCTGTATGTTGTGTGTAACACCGCAATGACAAGATAAGAATCATAGATAGGTAAAGTCCCCGTAACTCTGGCATCTTGACGAAGCATTGTTATACCTAGTCGACTGTGTTTATTTCCCTTCCTTTGGCACATTGAGGGAACGTGTTTTGTTTTTTTCTTTCCTTTGCTTCCAGTTTTTAATCGTTTTGGTTTGGTATTAGGTAAACTATCGAAGACGGCACGTTCTACGTAAGTGTTTTGTATTTATTTTTGCCTGCCAGGAAGTTTCATCACAACATTTTTACGTGTGCGAGTCGGCTTCTACTGGCATGATGTTGCGTAAACGAATCTGTTCCAATGTTTTACTTTCTTGCCAAGCTGTTTCACATTTGTTTTTTCAAAGTGCGATCTTTAAGAAAAAAAATTGATGATTTGATGGGAGGAGTGCACCTTTTTAATGAAAGATCATTACTTTGATCTAGATCTATACCGTTTTTGTTATGTCTTCTGTACACATTGNGTGTGGTGTGGTGTGGTGTGGTGTGGTGTGGTGTGGCACTTTACGGCCCTGAACGCACTACATTCCTTGCTATGTTCTGTATGTTGTGTGTAACACCGCAATGACAAGATAAGAATCATAGATAGGTAAAGTCCCCGTAACTCTGGCATCTTGACGAAGCATTGTTATACCTAGTCGACTGTGTTTATTTCCCTTCCTTTGGCACATTGAGGGAACGTGTTTTGTTTTTTTCTTTCCTTTGCTTCCAGTTTTTAATCGTTTTGGTTTGGTATTAGGTAAACTATCGAAGACGGCACGTTCTACGTAAGTGTTTTGTATTTATTTTTGCCTGCCAGGAAGTTTCATCACAACATTTTTACGTGTGCGAGTCGGCTTCTGCTGGCATGATGTTGCGTAAACGAATCTGTTCCAATGTTTTACTTTCTTGCCAAACTGTTTCACATTTGTTTTTTCAAAGTGCGATCTTTAGGAAAAAAAATGATGATTTGATGGGAGGAGTGCACATTTTTAATGAAAGATCATTACTTTGATCTAGATCTATACCGTTTTTGTTAATGTCTTCTGTACACATTGTTACCATTAACTTAAACATTCCAGTCTACTGAGTGGTTATTTCTAATAGTTAACTGAAATGCGTAGGCTCACGGCTGAAGTTAAAGATTACTCACCATGTACATTTACATGTATGAAATGCATTGTTCTATATGTTTGTATCATTAATGAGACGTTGTAAATCAATTTTCCTACGCAGTAAATAAAAGTGGTATTTTCATTTTTTAAAAAAACTCATTCATACGTCACTTCCGGTATCAGGTAACTAAAAATGCTGGCCATGCACATATAACAAATACGGATCCACATTCGATTGTGGCAACGCTACATTCCAACCATCTTTCTCTCCGCTCCCCCTCTACCCCCCCTCCCTCCGTGCATCCCCCGAAGTTGGGGAACTCGAACATGCATCGCTTCGATACATCTCTGCTCACCCCTAACCTGCACTCACTTTGTACTTGCGCAATCTGCTCAGTCGTTATCAATTTATTCTTGTGCAAGAAATTCGGTGCATCGACGGATGCTGCTGAAACAGGAAGCTGAGATCAGATCTGTGTTGGTAAACGAAAGGAATTCTGTGAGACAGAAATCGCAGGTTGCGAGTTAGTGGAGTCCACGTACATATTCTATATTTTTTCAAATAGGTTTCCTCTACTTGATATTTGAGAGCGTGCGCATTAAAGATGGGATTTCTTACCATCGTGAAAAACTGTATTAATGAATCGATGCTGAATACACAAGTAGTAGCGTTCAACATGCTGAGTTAATGTAATTCTTCCGTTGGTAAGAGATCTCATCGTTAACGCGCAAGTTCTCAATTTTCTTGTGTAGTTTTCACAAAAAAAGAAGTTAATCCTCGAAGAACTCAAAATTAAAGAAATCTGGCCGCTCAACAACATAAAGAAAATGAAGCTGAGTTTAGCCCACTTAGTTTATTTCATAAAAGGACATGAAGATGAGTTCTCGAAAGCAAAGTTCCAGGGCAGCCTGGTAGGGGAAGACCAAAAAGGCAGCGAAGAAAAGACATCGAGGACATCTTGAACATGGGGGCTAGTGAGTACAGAGTGACTGGCAACAAACAGCGAGGCTCTCCAAGATGCTGTCAAGATCGTTACACTCTGTAAAGGGCATGTCAGATGAAGAACTCTTTTTTTTTTTGCCCACTCAATCCCTTTGCCCAGCACCATTAATTTTCCTGTGATTGACGGATTTCCGGCCAATTTTCAGCCTTAATCATCAGCTTTGGCGGAGTCAGTCAGGGAGAAAAGCAGATGAAAGTTGCATTCCCCTTACAGTTTTCTTTCCAGTGATGAAATGGTCTTTGTATTTATGGCTAAGTGCAGTGCGCTGTGTGCACCGTTTCTAGAAATCAACATACAAGCGAACAACCCCCTTTATAGCTGTGTATTCATACGACATTGGCTCATTACGCTACATTATTTAAAATGACTACCGTAGTAAAAACATCCATTCTTCGAGAGGAGTTTGTTTGCCTGAGTAGCGAATTTCTAATTCGGCGCAAAAGCTCGTAGCTGCTGACGACAGGCGACCTTGACCCGTGAACTCTGACCAAGAGAAGCAACCGCAGTTTTCATTTCAGCAAATTCAAGACATCAACTGGCAGTTACAGGAAGCTTTACGAAGAAGAAGTAGTTTGTAAAAATATAAAGAACTTCAGAACTGAGAAGTCATACATGGTACAAGATGCACCCAAGGCCACCACGCAATTCATCGTTGATAAAAACAATGGCAATATCAAATTTCATGGACGTGGGTGGCTTTTTAATGAAATGGATAGTGTTGCATGAACACGTTCCATTAGCTTCATTTTCGTATGATGTTGAAACAGCAGTGCCAGTAAACCATCATTAGAGCAATTATAAGACGAGGGGAGAATGAGTAGGAACCGGATCAATGTTCATTTTACTGACTTGCTGCTTTAGTAGATATACCAGTCAAGATATTTCTTATGGTGGGAATCAATCTCGTGTCCAGGATCTCGCAGGCCCAAAATACGCCGCAGTGTGAAATGAGCTGTTATATCATAAAACATTGTAAGTGCAGGCAGGCAGGGCTGTTACATAAATGCTCATTGACATGTATAGACTTCTAATCAACGGCTGATAGCGTTTACTTTAATTACGAGTCATGACCTCCTGACCCCGTGACAAGTCTTGGGACTGCATGGCGGAGTTCTTCATTACGGTACTGCCTGGTCACTGTGGCTGCTAGTAAATGTGCAAAGACTGTACTAATGACACGTATGTTATGGACATCAGGAAGTTCTCTGGTAAGACATCTCTTATTTATGTAACTGGCTGAAGAGACCCTAAGACCATGTCCACGTGCGTAAATACTTTGTGACAGTCATTATTAAATATTCATTCTGCAGCTTACCTCGTTTTATTGCAACTCATTAAGAGCAATGCAAGAATTGCGTTTGGAAGAACGTGCGATTAATGACTTTTATACTGAGAATGTTATATTATATTCATTCTTTATTATTAAGGGGGAGGAATTGGAACTCAGTCTGATAATTTTTTAGATGTTGGATATTATCTAAGGAAGTACTATGTCACCAGGGATTTTAGCAAATTACTGTGAATGACCAATTTTGAGCAGAAGGGCCGAAAAAAACTAACTAGAAAAATTTCCATGCCCCTACCGGGACTCGAACCCAGGGTCTCTCAGCTGACAAGTCTGAACGTATTACCACTACACCATAGGCTAGGGACGCTAACTTCACAGCAAGTTAATCCTTAAATACCTAATGCCTGAATCGGTCCCTAACTTTTACATGTGAACTCGTGACCCTGACACATTTCCCGACTGCTCACATATATATTATGTATAAGTGCAACTATAGGATCCGACAGTTTCACCGTTATTCCCTGTATATAAGATCTGAAGTGTGACTCCATTGAACGGAAGATATGAAAATTCCATCATAGGACGGTTGTCATATCAACTACAGTATGTCTTAAACGCATGAGTGAAATAAATCTATTGTTATTTCCCTAATATTTGTTGATTTTTTTTAAAAAGTAGGCAGCATCTTGGAAGACTTAAATCAAGCATCAACTTATTATGATCGCGACTAAATCTAGACTAGTAATGCCACAGTGACTACAAAATCAATTCAACACACGGAAACTGGCGGGCCATTTAATCTCCCATCAGTAGTGATGATAACAGTGATACAAACAGTGAAGGGTGAAGGCCGACAGCGGGCTATCAGTGGATGGACCAACATTCTAGCAGTTATTGCTGACAACATATCTTATCGTTATTGATATGATCAGTGATTTTCAAGCTGCTGATTGTTGGGTACACCTTAGTACTGTATCATCTAAACCGCTTCCTAGAAAGAAAAAAAAAGGGGTGGGGGGTGGGGATGCTCTGGGTGAATAATTTATACTGGTGATCACTGTAGTTTTATTTTAAAGATTGTTAATACGCTTCATGTCCCTCTTCCTGCTACGTCCTTCTTGGGTTGTCGTTGGCGAATCACAGGTGGAAAACCGCTGGATCGAATCGTCATGTGGTATCGACTATGACGTTGAGTGGCTGTCCATGTCTTGTGTTAGTTTTTGTTATGTTAGGGTGACCGTCTTCAGTTGTCCATCTCTGTTGATTTTCAGGTGTAATTCTAATGCCATTAAGTTTTCAAGGACAGAGCGCTTAGACTAAGAGGTCGATAGAGTGTGATCGTAGAAAGTCATAGAGGCCAGCGTAACCGGGGAACGTGTTATCAGGGTTTTACAGTACTCAGGAATGCTAAGTAGTGGGCAAATCATTCGATATTCTCGCTCATGTTCGTCATTACTGGAACTGTCTTTCTGTACTACCCAAAGCAGATTTAGTAAAAACAGCTTTAACCCTCATGATGCTGTGATAGAATATTCTGCCATCCGCTTGCTACGTGCGAACGCTCAATAGAATATATAGTCTACGTATTTCTTTGCAGAACTTTAGATGCGATGGTAGAATTTTGCACCCCAGTGACAGCTTAGTCGGCCGGCAGACAACGATCGTTATCCGTAACAGTAATCACGCAGCCAGTGGGAGGCTGGCCCCAACGCGCCTTGTGCTACGAGTGTTAAATGTAGTGAGACATTGTAACTGTAGGTAATTGCCCTATCAAATATCTTGCCTGCTGGTCAAATAAAAATTGGACAGTGAATGAGCGAACTTAATAGTAAATTTACGAATAAATCATTGGTACCCTCAAATCCTGGGTTGCTGCGTGTGAGCAGACCTCACTGATCGTGCCATTCTCACCGTTAATTGATGGTCAGTGTCACCGAATTTTGTGTCAGCACTGCTCGTCAGCAGAGGCGTTTATATACCATGTACTGTCGACTCCTGTTTATTCGCAACTAGGTGGGAGCTAGACAGAGTTCCGCAAAAGCGGATGGTGCCAGCGACCGGTGGTTTTATTGTTTCTTCAGGTTTTCAACTCCATCATATGATAATTCCAATCCAGATCTTAAGAAACACAGTATACACGGCCATCCTGCTATAAAAGAACCTGAAAGTTAACAAGACATTCTTTTGTAGATTGAAGATTTTGCGGTTTTGGTTTTTATTATAATTCAATCCATAAAAATGGTTTTCAGACACCACTGATCAATGACCCACCTTCAAGATCACCGCTCAGTGGCTGTATGTATTCTTACATCGCACCTCGCAGTATGCCTGTGTTACATATTCGCTGCTCAAGCATGGCAGTCCCATTCCAAGAATGGATACTATTTGTCTACATATTTAGGCCTACAGGATCGTGAGGGAGAGGGACAGGCGGGGTAGACTAAAACGTTTAAGGCCACCCGTTCGCAAAGTAAACAACACTGCCTGCATATTTAAATACCAAACATGTGCCTTATAATACCACCACAAGTGCACTGGCGCCGACTGTCTGAAGCGGTTATTTTGAAAGTTGGTGATCACCATCATCAGCCGGTCCGCTGGTCTATAATCAGAACAGGCAGTAGATGCATTTTGGTTGACAGCAATCAATCATGCAAAATGTCAACAGCCGTGTTATAGAAATGGGCAGTTTCGAAATCATGGCTTGTTGTCGCCGAATCCTTTTGCTAAGATTCGATTTCGACGAATCACAGCGTTCGCATTTTAAACCCGTGGAACTTCCGGGTTTATAGATCTGGCTCATGCTCGATCAAACTCAAGTCGGAGTCACATCTGATTCTTTGTTCCCGTGATATCAATTCAAACTTTGATATTACCATTCGGATTCCGATTCTGAATCCATGGGTTCGACGAATTCGGGTTTGCGTCGTCGCGTATCTGCGAATCTCGAAGTTTTGCCCATGCCTGCCGTGTGGGGGTTATTGAAAAGAGAGTTGTTAAAACCAACAAACGGAATATCTGAACACAAAAGTTGTGCAGACACCAACAGATGTTCTGTGTCTCTAGCGCATTCTCCACTTTCATTATCTCGGGACTATCAAAACGACGTGTGCTTGGCTCAGCAGTATTTTGCTTAAAATCCGGATATTTTTCAGGTGTTTGAATTGGCAAAGTGACAGAGTGCAGTAGAGTATTCTAATGTAATTTAATAGTCTGAATATTTTGTATGGCGCACATATTTACTACAAACATGAGGCGCTGCCTAATTATTATGCAGTAACATTCATACAGTCTGCGTTTTTAAAAAAAGGAACAAACAGTTAAATAAACCTGTTAAGGTTCTAAGTTACCTACTTTCCCAATAATTTTGTTTCAAGCTTTTGATACTGTACTTTCCAATTCCTGGCTCCTAGCTCATTCATTTAAAATCGACGATCAATAGTCTTAATTATAGCACCAAATCAGCTCAAGAGATAAAAGATCCTAATTATCTAGACAGTTTAGCTCATTACTTAAGCTACATTGGAGTAAGTACTTTCCTTCTGGTCTTAGTTAGAACCCGTCGGTGGTTGGATCAAGGATAGACCATCATTGTCAGATCGAATGTTTCTTAATACTTATGAATCAGGGGCTTGAATTGAATATTCTTAACACTGATCGCGTCTGTTGTGTTTGTTTCTGCTGTTATTCAAATGAACAGTGCCAAAGAGCCCTAGATTTACGGGAGCTATGCATGGCGGTCTAACTGGTCAGTTAAGATGGACAGATTAAAGTACATGTACTTCTAGGCCCCGTGGCAAAATCGTGACAGAAGCTAGACAAAAGTTTTTTTTTTAAAAAGTATCAGCTATAGGAGGCATTCGCAAAATGAACGCAAATGTTTGGTCTAGACGTGAAAATCGATCGTGCCCTTTCGCAACCGCCCCTCCTGCTTCCTGATTCTGCTGGGTATCAAGACTGCTGGTTAAGATGTTAGGAATGCTGTTTCTGTATGCCCTGGGCTAGACTAGACTGTAATGAAGTCGAGCCCTGACCTCAATTTTCGCTTGTCCAGACTTTTAACAAGCTACTGAATGTTTTCCGAGGCCAAACGCCGGGGGATATCTTGGAGAGCTGTCAGTGAACAGCTAATCATATTCCGTGTGGACACGATGTTTAGCGGGACTATGAGAAACTTCAGTGCTAGCGCATGGCTGAGTACTTAGCGTAGGGAAACCAGACCCCAAACTCTTGACATCAGGGACGAAAGGCCAGGGATAACTCCATGTGTTCCCATTCTAAGGATGCTCCGAGTTATCGTTCGTGCCGCCGGAGTGTTGAGTGGTCGGCATGCGGCTGTGGGTCTGGATATTGAAAGGTTTATGGAGTCAGCTTCACTAATGAGTTCATTTGGTAAGTTTAGCCATCCTAGTTTTGTGCTTTTTCGACTCAATACTTACTAAAAGTCACAGAGACAGTTTTATAAATCACGTCACATAACACATTGCATCCAAATCCGCTCCTGACTTTTTGAGTTGTCTCATTCACAAATATACAAAACCGCCGCACCAGCAAGCAAGCAAGCAAGCAAGCGAGCAAGCAAGCAAGCAAGCAAGCAAGCAAGCAAGCAACTAACTGACTTCCGTTTATTCCTGTTGTCTTTTAATCTCTTCGTTCTTTTTCTTTCCTCTGATCCCAGTTTTCCTCTCTTATCACTGTTTGTGTCATTCTGATATCGTCTTCACGCCAAAATGTCTCCCCTGACATTAACCATGTTTTTGTCTTAAGAGTTCCCTTTATCACTGCGTGCTCTGTTCATTGTTCTACCTTCAGTCGATCACATGGTCTCCTAACCACAAGTAAAAGTAGATGTGGGGGGTGAGCGAACACTAACAGATGCTTGCACAAAGTAGGATAAAGGGAAAAGTGCTCACGAAGACAATAAATGCAGGGATAAAATGGAAGAAGGAAAGACAGTGAGTTCCGGAGTTTTCTTCTCCAAATCACACTTTGTGAATTACGACTTTTTTTCCCCGACAACACGGACAACAATATTGTAATAGCAACATGGTAACTGCAATTCCTTCTGTCCCAGCCAGTTTCAAACTAGTTGTGTATAAATAATTGTAGTTTGCACGTGCGTACATAAATCTATGTAAACAAACATGAGCACATCAAACTGTTTCGTTTAATCCCAGAGCCAGGGCAGAAAAGCTCTCGGATTGCTCGTAAACCGCTTACCAGGGGAAATGCAATCTTGTCGGTGCTGTCTGTGATGTGTAGTTTACCTGAGTTGTGCACCTTGGTTTCTGTTGTTGGCCTAGGCGTCTGGTTTTCTTGTTCAAAGTCCCAAACGGACAGCTTTCACTTTTGGTACGATAACGGTCTTGAGTGGATGGATACTCCAGTTTATCATGTGCTTATTTTTAGAATCGTTTCTCAACTAGACTAAACGTTTTCATGTCGTGCCTTTATGTTATAATAATTATAATAATGAAGTTTTTAAGTCGCCTATCCATGCTCGTTTCTGCTAACGGGACTTCACATTATTATCCCTGCAGGCCCTCATAGACTTTCTCGGCGCATGTAATGTCGTTGCTGTTTACAGGCCCTGATCAATAGCATTCTGACAACATCTGTGACTGCCTATAGCCACGGAGTGATAGAATGTTTAAAATAGGAATGACATGCCTTATCAAGGAACTTAAATGTGAACAGGATGGAAATCGAATCCATGACCTTTAGATCTTGCGTCCAGTGCTGCAACCATTCAGCCTTGCTGCTCCGCTGCCTTTCTCTTTGTTAGAAAATGATTTCCTTCATCGGGATAAATATTAGTCCATATTTTTGGGCTGTTTAGGAGTCTCCGAATAGGCTAGCTTGGCTTAGGAGCTTTTGGATAAAGCCAGATAACCTCATTTTTCGGAGGTTCTTAACCCAAAGTTCAGGGCCTCATCGCTTAAAGTGTACGGACCCTCTTCTCGCATCCCTAGAAAAGTTGCCAGAGAAGGCGAGAGGACAGGGGAGGGAGTTCGTGGAAGACTCTGAGAGATGTGTAACCGAAACTTGTACAGGTGCCTTTCTTTGTGACTTTCTGAAAAGTACGTTCATCGTTTTCTTGTGTCTGAAAGGGGTTCGCTGGCCCCTGACAAAAATCGAAAACCACT
Organism: Ellobium chinense; assembly: GCA_033807755.1. NCBI lineage: Eukaryota > Metazoa > Mollusca > Gastropoda > Ellobiida > Ellobiidae > Ellobium > Ellobium chinense. The sequence goes on along the minus strand of JAWQUT010000067.1, from coordinate 383,735 downwards.
GTTTTAGAGGATTTTTGTGGGGAATATTATTTCTGCCTTTTTGCCGCAAAGAGCATTATTTTTTAGACTGAATAGACTAATCTAATCCTGAGACAAACCATATTTGTGTGGTTGAGCAAACTGCGGATTTTCACTGAAGTCATGTCGTATACACGAGGGTGTGTTTGTCTATTTGTTTTGCCAACACGACAGGCCTTGCTCTGCAACGAAAGTTAAGCTCTCTCCCAGCTCTTACAAATGACTTCCCAGACGCAGGTCTGTTCAAAATTCCATCCTCTCCAAACTCTTGAAAGGAAACAAAATCCAGGTAAAATCTGCCTTTTGTATTAAGACTGCAAATGCACATAAAACTGTGGCACTTTGGTTTTAAACCTGGATGCACACAGAGAAGTTTTCGCTGTTATGAGCGTGGTTCATTGGATGGTTGCACCCACTTACCGACAGTTTGCTTTTAAAGAACACTGAAGAATTTTCATAGAGGATCTGTCGCAGTCATGGAAACAATAATAAAATTGTGTTCCGTCCTCGTTCGTTTACAACGCAAATCGAGAAAGCCCTGGTTTTTTTGTTTTTTTTTTGAAGGATGAGAGGCATGAAGAAAGTAAGAGAGAGAGAGAGAAAGAGAGAAAAAGAAAGAGAGAGAGAGAGAAAGAGAGAGAAAGAAAGAGAGAGAGAAAGAGAGAGAGAAAGAGAAGGAGAGAGAGAGAGAAAGAGAGAGAGAGAGAGAGAAAGAGAGAGAAAGAAAGAGAGAAAGAAAGAGAGAGAGAAAGAGAGAGAAAGAAAGAGAGAGAGAAAGAGAGAGAGAAAGAGAAAGAGAGAGAGAGAGAGAAAGAGAGAGAGAGAGAGAGAGAGAGAAAGAAAGAGAGAGAGAGAGACAGCCTTAAGTGTTCTCGGCCACGAGAAAAGTGGGGTAATATTTTTGTTGTTTTGTCCCAACAGATGAGGACACTGCCGTATCATGGCCTATGTTACTGTTATATCATGGCCTATGTTACTGTTATATCATGGCCTATGTTACTGTTATATCGAGTACATTTCTTTCTCTTTCTTGCCCTACAAATAATGGAGCATACTAATCATCACGTGATATGGACTCCAGTGTTAAGAACGCTCTATTTTCAAATTCGGGTAAAGCAGAGATAGTTAAATGCCATTACCTGGCGTTACGGTCACATTGTACATAACGAAAGAGGAATCAGATGTGAATTTCATGTCTAGATTTGTAAAGTGCGATATTATCGAAACACCAGGACATGCTATATACATGTTTATATATATATATATAATATGCGTCTGCCTGTCTCTGCCATAATGATTGTAAGAGATCTAAACATGAAAATAAACGTTCTCTATTGTTACCTCCAAGGCTGCGTCTTACCACCGTCATTTTTTGGGGGCTGGAATATGTACATAATGTTTACTTGCTGATGTGGTGGTGGCCAAGATAATACAGCTGTGCCCTGGCTACTCGCCCGCTGGCATGTCAACCTGCGCTGAATCTTACCTGCTGTGAGGCTGAGAGGTTTAACAGGACTACTTAACTTCTGTGTACATTTCCATGTATTACCGAGAACGGTTATTATGAGATGCATGAGTTTGTTGAGACTTGAGAGCCAGCCTGTTGGATTACCTCACCCACCCCCTGCCCACAGCATCATGTCCATCTCCCTCCTTCCCTCCCCTCCCCCCTCCCCCCCAAAAAAGGCGCTTCGTCAAAAAATGCGCAACTTTTCATAAGACCTTCCGTGTCGAATTTGTTCTCCATAAGGAAGTAAACAAGCTCACCTCTCAAAATTTAGCCTGTTGACATCAGCTAAGCTCGTAAGATTAAATTCACATGGACCCCAAAATAAGGTGAGGCTTTTTCATAATTTTTCTTCACATATAAACTTCAAGGTCATCTTGCGGTATATTTATAGCGTCCATTTGGTCAGTGGTAGCCCGTTCAACGTGCAGACTGAGAGGGTCAGGGTACAATCCGCGGGATGAACAGGAAATTTCCTACAGTTTACGTTTTTCGGTCTTTCTGCTGAAAAATCCCTGGTGGTACACTTTTCACTTAAAGTCAGTCCAGGCTCACATCCTCTCTTTCTCTCTCTCTCCCCACCTCCACCCTTTTAATGATAATGAAGATGATAATATGCATTTAACTTGGCATCTCAGAGATGTCTTCAAGTGCAGTTTTTAAACGCCCTTAAATCTTGAAGGGAAGGGGTTCAATAATCCAGGCCCCAAGTTAATACCTGCGCATAAGAAAGTGGGGTAGGGCGAAGACAGGAAGACACTGATGGGGTGAATGATGATAAGATTTAATACAGCAGGATGTTAATGAGGCAAGAGGAAAAGATGGGCTTGTAAACAACATTGTGATCTGACACGAGCTGTTCATCCTCTCTGCTCTCCATCCAAACCTCCTCGCTCCCTCACTCTTTCTTTCTCTTCCCTTCTCCGTGATTTGCATCTCTGTTACGCTCATTTGCCACAGCCACTCTCCTCGACCTGCCTAGTCTAGCTGCCTTGTAAACAACGCTTGTACAAAATACTTTGTTTATATTCATCAACGTGCCGTCTACAGTATTTGACTACCGTTTTAACGCCTGACAGCGGCCGTAATTTGTGTACCTGGTGAGCAGCTTCCCCTTCGAGCATGCACGGACGGGAGTGAGCTAAACGCACGTCTCTATGCGCAAGGTCGGTGTCCTCTGTAAAGGTTTATAGTACTCTAGTGTCTTGTTGGCGAGCTGGACAGCAGCTGTTAGTCTCACTTCTCTTGGACTGGCAATAAGAACCAATATTTTTCTTGACAACTGGACACCGTTGGGTTTCCTGTATAAACGATTGTGTTTGTATGCGCCTCTCGATATTTTGTGTTGCAATTTCGTGGATTTGTGCTTGATTGGTTTACCTTCGTGTATTATCATAAACCTTGTTAAGTCCAAATTTATGGAGCCATAATTTAGTCTTTTACATGGACGAAATGTGCACTGTTCATCACAGTATGATGTTTTGGATATCACGTATGGCCGTTTCAATTGGTTCTCACAGGAAATGTTTGTTATAGTGGACTGAATTCACGTCATTCCAGAATTCCTGGTTTGTCATCTGCCATGTACAATTCGGAGAAAAAAAATATAAATCAATGATTAACAAATAAATTTTTATCAATTACTTACCAGGCCTTCGGATTGCGTGTCAAAGTAAACATATACGGTGGGTTTGTCTCTTCATTCGTCCGTTATTTACACTTGTTGTGGCATCGTGGTTTGTTGTTAACTGGCTCTGGGTCGTTAACAGAAGCAAAGAGAAAAGGATTTCGTTTTCAGGTGTACTCTTGTGATATAGTCTAGATTTAGATCTACCAAAAGTTTTGAATCGAATTTGCAGTGTCTTTACTTGCTCCGGGGTTTGTTTTCATAGTGGCGCTACAGTATGGCTCATCTGTTGTTTTTGGTGATTCTATCTGAATGTTGGCGCTAACATGATATATGAATCTAATTTCTCTGGCTTGATTTTTTTTTTGTTTCTTACCAAAGAAAGGATTGTAGTTTCGACTGTGACCTTTTTTGTTTATTTGTTTATCTTGGTTTGGCTGCAATGGATGTGTCAGTGGTTCTGTATATTTGTTTTTGTGTGGAAAATTGTGTTTACACATGGGAGACCGATGGGAAGGCGGGTACCCAACTACAGTCGTGGGAAATTTGCGAATTTTTACGTTCATTTACCTGACCTTACTTGGAACCTTCACCTGTACGCCTTGACGGCAGGGGCGTAGAAACATGACGACGGGAGAGGATGGTAGTTTCCTTCGTTTTACACTCTCCATGTCTTTAGGTGGGAGGGATACCGTTTGGATTGAACTTCACGGTGACAGTCTGGATCTTTGCCTAGGAGCCTTTCAAGTTACTTCCCTTACAAAATGGTTGACACTGATGACGTCATTTGTTAGTTTTCTTTCTGATAATCCGCTGACAAAATAACAATGAGATCCACTGTATCTAAGTCTTGTATCCAGGAACTACCTACTCGCGCGCCATTCACATTATTATTGTTATTACCTTGGTAGGTCTAGTCACTCAAGAACTTTCTCAGCTCCCTAGGTAGCATTCAGTGCTGCTGCCATTATACAGGCGTTGATCATTAGCACTGTGCCAATAGTTTTCACTGCCTAAAGCCAGATACTCCTTGCACAGACGAGTGGATTGAAAAAAATGGGAATGAAATGCTTTTCCAAGATACATCATTGGCGTGGTTGGAAATCGAACCCTGGACACTTTGATCTTGACTCCAATGCCCTAATCATTCGGCCACATTATGCAGTATCGCTCATCTGTCAATCAAAATGTCAACGGTAAAACTGTCCCTCCCTTTCCCTTCTCTTCTCTTCTTCTCTTCAAGCTCGACCAGATCTACGCCTATGCTTGACCGATGCATCGAGATTTGAGTCGGAGTAAATTGTGAGTAGATTCCTGTGTAATTTACCTACGGTTTGAACAGGGAATGGGTCGTGCGAGGAAGCCATCTGTTTAAATACTCACCTAAAGGTATTTCTCGAAGGCTGTTATTTATTCTTTCACGATGGAGAGAGAGAAAGAGATTGAGAAAGTCAGAGAGAGGAGGGGGAGGGGGAAGAGTGAGTGAGTGAGTGAGTGAGTGAGTGAGGAGTGAGTGAGTGAGTGAGTGAGTGAGTGAGTGAGTGAGTGAGTGAGTGAGTGAGTTTGCATGTGTGTACATGTCTGAAAGGGAGGGAGAGCGGAAGAGAATGAGAGAGAGAGAGAGAGAGAGAGAGAGAGAGAGAGAGAGAGAGAGAGAGAGAATTCCCCAGCTGTTAGTGGTATGGGTGTGGAGGAGTTCACGTAGACGGAACCAGGGGAGTGAATTTTGGTCGTTCAGGTGGTGGTAACTCTGACAGAATCAGGGGAGATAAGTCACGGGTTAAAAACGAAAATTACATCTCCTGCTGTCGTGTCGTTACGCTTCATCATTATCGATCTCTGCCGTGCAGGAAAACAGTGAATTCTGTGGTGAACGTGTTCTTTACAATTTGGTTTTCCTGACACACACTGTGTAGTAGCTGTGATATGTGCAAATAGCTTGTGTACATCTTTTCTTCATTACACATTTGTGCTGAGTGCTTTGGACTAATCAAATATTAGACCTGTTAAATTAATTTATCTACGTGGTGATGTCCAAACATTTACCCTGTGGAGTGTTTTCAACATTTTATGGCCTTGAGTTTTAACTAGCTTTATTACAAAATGTTTGAGGTATGTAGTTGTAGGCGTACATGTGTTTTAATTTAATGTCACATACGAGGACATGACTGTTTTGGGAATGAATCTGGAAAACCAGGAAACGAATTATCTTCTTAAAGTTTGCTGTGAAGTGGTGTTTTTAGTAGTCACTGTTGGTGAATTTTCGTACGAATATGATTTTCACATCTTACGGCAACTTCGAGAATCTCCGATCTGTTCTAGAAGGAAGAGCCCATTTCCTCGAGTCTTAAAATAGTTTATTTTACAGTATACAATATTATTCTAAAGGATGGAGATGTTTACTTATTTAGTCGCCGGGTAAACTGATGGACCGAAAATTGAGTGTGAAGATTGTTTGTGCTCAGTTTAGATACACTACAAAAATGATGGTAATAATTCCATACAATTTGGAAATTCTATTCTAGTCTGACGATGCACATATGATTTGCACATAGTCTGTTGTCATATGCACAAATCAGACGTTAATTAACGCACTGCGATAACCACAGTGAACATTAGTAATATTTTAGGATTTTGCCGTTGTTACCGCAGTGCGTTAACTAACGGATAGATTACACATGCAGCCAATGGTCTTGTATTCTTTCTCTCTGGGCGTATTTTTTGAGTGAGTACGGATTTTTTTTTTATGTTCTTCTTGAATAATAACTGTACTAGGATCCAATCATTGACTTCCAAACTTGGTCTTCGTGTTGGCTACGATAGTGCAGTCTGACTGAGTAGAATTAAAAGCATGATTATGTAGCTGTGAAGAGGAATGCGAACCAATATAAAGGGGAGGTAGATCTAGGATGTCTCAAGATGCATTGATTCGTGTTTTATATATTTATTTATCATTTGCATTGTATCAGCTATTGTTGTGGACAATACCATCCATGGGAACTGGGCATGAAATAGATTCCCGTACCCAAGCGCCAGGCACCAGCCATATTAAATTCGAGACGATTTACTAGCTTTTATCCACGTCGTCTTTTCTGGTTTCTTTCCTGAGTTAAAAAAAATACTACTGTTTCTTGATCCTTAAAACATAAACAGAAGAAATGCCCGAGAGAGCTATAACTGCTCAGGAAAATAAATTTATTAGCCTTCTGAGCAATTTGCCATTCGGATTTAACTCAGATTTCAATTAGTTCTTATCTAATGGCTGTGTTTTACGTTGGTTTTTTTTTTTGGAGNGGGGGGGGGGGGGTTGTGTGTATGGGTTGTCTTTTTCTTTCTTAGTTCTTTACGAACTAGCACTTCGTGTTTGATGGTTCTAGCAGCAGTAGACTTAGAGCCGTGCAGATCCAGAAATAATGATTGTACTTCAAACGACATCTGAGAGAACTGCAGTAGATCAGTAGACATTTGTTTACCTGGCTCAGACTAAAAGGAATGTAAACTAAGTCAACTGGTTGATGTTAAATTTCCGTAACTGACATGTCAGTGGGAAATAACTTTACAACATTTTGTAAAATTGTTATGTTGTCTCATGCCATACATTATTTAGATCTCTTCTTTCTTGTGCACCAGTTGCATTGGTACGTTTTTAACTCTCATGTAATACAGTGTTTGATCTCTACTTTTCTATGCGCCGCCAGTCTTTAGATCATGTAATTCATAGTAAGTAATACATATCATTATAGACTCACAGATCCATGGAGGTGTTCATACGATATGATCTGAAAAGGAAAGAACATACAGTGGAACTCGATGGTTGGAGCTTTCAAACTTTTACCGTTATTACCGTGTCCCGAGTCTCGTTGTTTCCGAACTGGAGTTTTGGAGTTTAGAGAAGTAATCTGAACTGCATTTTCATGATTCGTGCGCTAACATACAAACTAATAACTTGAACACCTGTGATAGCTTGTAAATTTGGTTATATTCAGCTGGTTTGACTTCTAGCGATCTCTTGGGTTTCAAACTTTCAACATTAAGGAAAAGTTCAGACCAAAAAAGCACTCGAGCACAGAGACGCAAATGTACATTGTGCGGTATATATATAGTCTCATCAACCGTCCACACAAGAAGCGTCCATAATATACCGAAGGACGCAGCTCAGCTTGCGCATGCGTGTGGACAGTTAATGGAAATGAAGAAAATACTATACTACATGTCTGTGTTTGCGCGTCGAACAGTTCAACTTCTTTGGTCTAAACTTAGCTCAAGGTGTATGACGTAAACTAGACTGTGCAGTAGAGAGTACATGTAGATCTGTGGATGTTCTGTTCCTCTGTTGTTCTTTTCTTTTCTTTGATCTCGGTATTCCGTTCTCCTGAATTTTGCCGATGGAAGATGAGCACCCTTGCATTCGACACCGCGGCTTTTGGCATAGTCGACTACACATAGTCGCATTACGCTTATAATAGCAAGTTTGGCATAATCGAAACCGTCTTTCAGATAACAGACAGTTCTTTTGTGTTTTCTGTAGTAAAGTGACTTGATAATCCCAACCGCTTTTCATCGCATCTTTTTAGTTGTGATTACACGGAACTCTTTCTTATTTAAACATCATCTTCTTTTATTACCTGTTTTAAGTTTCTAGCCAAGCGCACCATGCAAATTTGCAGAAATATGTGTATGTTCCATCTATCTATTTATTCTATCATTCTCGACCTGAGCAGGGCTGTTGTCTATCACAATATTCGTGGAAACGCACCTACAATGCACGAAATATGGGGACAAAAACCACGGCAATAAACACGATTTCGTCACGTTCATTTGGCAGTTTGGCACGACTTGAAGCTACAGACCGGAAAGCTTGAAAATAATAACGCGTATATCGCAGCAGGCTGGCGAAATAGACCTATTTTAAAAAAAATATAGAGAGGTCGCTCTGGACCATAAAATCCGAATTAGATACACCCCGAACTCAAAAGGAACCTGCATACAATATTTCAGATGAAATGGCGCTCCAAAAGCCGAGTTATGGCCTGTGGCAAGTTGAGCGAGTCTTCTTCATTTTTCATAACATTACATTAATAAATCACTTTTATTTCTCAGCCTCTCCGCTACACAGTTGATCTTTACGAACATTTTCCTCCCTGTTTACAATCTCATTATGATGATGATGATGATGTTGTAGGAGGTGGTGCAGGCTTGTTGTAGGGTCGCAGTACAGATTTTAACATGGCGACTAACAAGATCACGCCAAGCTACTGCGGGTAGCAAGTAAGGTAAACGAAAACCGCTCCACCTATCTTAAACTTTCCTAGCAACCATGCATCTACTCGTATAGCTTTGTAGAATAGACGGTGGCGTAAGGCGTTTTCAAGCCGAAATCCTCTCAGTCTCCCGAGCTTTTTTTGTTGATTTCTAGGCGAAAGGGACCCCCAACTGTGGGTCATACCATCAAACGCATCATCTCAGGAAACGAGGGAAGATGGTAGATCTGTTAGTTCCAGTGTCGTTAATTTTATTGACAGGCGGTCCGGAGATCAAGTTTGAGTTGTGAAACATTGCATCTGGTTTTTTTTCCTTTGGACATAAAATTTCTCAACTTTGGCATTTTTAAGAACGGCGGGCGTCACGGAAGGAAGGAGCCATTCAGTCACACTGTCATTAATTTTATTTATCGGTGCCTTGTGTTTAAGGGATGAAACTGCTAGACAAATTTGCTAAGTAAAGCTCCTCCAAAGTTTTACCTACTTACTACTCTGTAGTAGATATTTCAGTTCCATAGTCATTATACTTATAGGCCTGTGATAACGGGCGAGTGGCGAGGGAGGGTAATTAAGTTGAACTGCTGAAATGTCTAGATTAGTTGAGTATCCGTGATCTCTCTGTCTGCATTTCTGACTAATTTTAATATTTTCTGGGGTTGAAATTGATCTGGTGAAAATGCCGGCCTATGTTTACAGTCTTATTTTCTTTGTGTATTTATTTGTTTGTTTGTTTATTTTTGGGTCTGTCTGTTTGTGTGTCTGTCTGTTTGTCCATTCCTACATAATGAGTCTTACGCAATCTCATCTCTCTTCACATTGTCCTCAGTCCACCTATCTGTAAAATGGGTACATCCCTATAGGCAGGGTATAAACTGTTGTATGAATGCAAGTTATCTGTAAAACGGCAGCGATACTGCATGAATCTCAGGGAGTTGAGCAAGTTAATGAGTAATCCGGCTTTTTAAGGTAATAAGAGAGTTCAAGTGGCCTGCTTGGGCATAGCCTAAAAACGATTACTGGAATATAATTGATCTCGTTTTTATCATCATCACCATCATTATTGTTATTAAATAATATGCATGGTGCACTTGGCTAGAAACTTACAAAATCATTATTATCATTATTATTATTATTATTGTGTATTGTTTTCGATCAATAGAAACACTGAAGGTGAACGACCGTCCGCGGCCATTGCCGTCTCATGTTCAGTGTGTAGCTAACAATATTTCCGGAGTAAGAGTATCAATATCATTATACGCGCTCAGGTGGGCAGCTGACCGTCTACATACAAGACATTCACGGTCAATCACACCGTGTTAGCCACTCCATTCATTACTACACCCTGGATTGCTCGCCACTGTTCCCATAGATTTAGTATGACAATGTTCTGCTGACTCGTTTTTGGAAATGAAACGTACAGTCGACTCCACTTCATTGCAGTCCGGATAATCAGTACTGTCGCTGTATCGCAATATTCTCCATATAATTAAATCCTTTATTTCTATATAAAGTCATTGGAAAACTGCAAGTCCCTCTAATCGGTACTTTTGCATGCTCCCAAGGAGTTGCAGTTAAGCGGAGTTGACTGTGTCTAACGGCTATACCGTACAATACATTAGGATTTCATAATTTCAAATCCCACGTAATCGAAAAACCTGTATACACCTTGAATGCTCTGGTTCTATCCCCGTTATGAGATTTTACTCACAAACTGGCATAGGCAACCTGCCAAACTCGAAATTCTGAACTGATCTTTTGGAATTCGAATTTGGAAAACGGCTCTGTCCTGTCACATTTCCTTAGTAGACATTATATTTAATCCTGTTTTAGAAAGTCATGGTCATTTTCTCTGGACTTCTATCGATATCTCTTTCGTGAGTTTCCTCATCCGTTATCTTCTCCGAAACATGAAAGGCATTTTTCATTCAGTGCTGCTGCTTTTGCTTATAGAACTTGGTGTTATCGACAGAACTTGGTGTTATCGACAGAACTTGGTGTTATCGACAGAACTTCGTGTTATCTATAGAGGGCCGCTTGTAACAAGTTTGTCAGTTGGCTAGCAGATGATATTGCAGCAGGGCATCGTAACTTCGATCCTATTTACCATTAAAACAACAACAACAACAACATCGCATACTAAATGCTTTGATCCCGTTTCAAGACATTTCTAATAAAGTTTAGTTATGAACTGGAACATTTTGCAAAATCATATCCCCTGGATCAAGGAGTTTGGATTAATGTGATTAAATGTGAACTATTTTCATTTTTTAGCACAACTCTTCCTACGTCACTGCACATGTGTTCGAAAACATGCGTTTAAACAAAATGAAAATGCGTAGACATACGCAGTGTTCCCTAGGTACGTGTGAAGATTTGGTTGAAATAGCTGGTTCAGGTATCCGTTGTTAAATTGTTAGTTGTCCATGAGGGCTCCGATAAGCGCTGAGAGAGAGACATTTCTTGCTCATTAAGACGCTGATGGCCATTCTGCTAGGAGGAGTAGGAAGTTCAGACACTTAATACAGTACATACACTAGAGGTCATTGTACTATACGGGAGTAGCAGGTGTTTTCCTTGCATGGAGGGTGAGACTGACAATGCGCAGTGGATCTGTTGCTGTTCAAAATGTTGTTGTTGCTCAGTCTTGGTAGTTTTGTCAACGTCTGACGGTTGTCGCTTATGCTGTATATGCTTGGTCACTCTAGCGGGACGTGCTGTTTTTTTCTGATTGTTTTCTTTCCATCCATCCATCCATCCATGCGTCCCTCCCTCCATCTGTCCGTCCGTCAATCTGTCTGCCTGTCTGTCTGCCATTTTGTCTGTCTGTCTGTCTGTCTGTCTGTCTGTCTGTCTGTCTGTCTGTCTGTCTGTCCATTCTATGCATTACCGACAAAAGTGAGCACACGCTGGTTTTGCTACTTGCCTATAACCACTCTTCAAGAAAATCAGTACCAGCACATGTATGTCTCTGTGTGAGTGAGTGAGGCACACACAAACTGAAAGAAAATTGGAAAGCAAACGAGAGAGGTCAGAGAGGAGGGGNGGGGGGGGGGGGCGGTGATCTAAACCTCTTGAAACGACTTAACTTATCAATAACCGAAGACACCTATCTATTCATCTTAATGTCTCATGGCTGCTCCATAACACATCGAGTGTGTGCTGTACGAGTTTCAAACGCCATTACCCACACTCTCTCATGTCATCTTCCGCCATAACGTGCAACACACGGCAAAGATAAGATAACTCCTGACTGATTCAGCAGCTGCTCTCCCTTGTCAGAAGTGCTGGGCGATACTTTTAATTTAGGCATCGATACCGATATGGATATGTTTGCTAATAGTACCCGATACCATAATTATCGATAATTTGCCCTTTTTTTTTTTTTTACTGGCAGTTATTGAAGATACCTGCGTATTTTTAAAGCCTACACTGTTCTATCTCATCTTCCTGTTTGTCTCTCATTTTCAGCCTCATTTCACTTTCTTTATTTAAAAAGAAAAAAACGGTAATGTAGAGACTAAATAGATGGAATCATCCATTTGCATTCGACCTGGCTGAGAACAGTTTGAATCTGATATGAGCCAAACATAAATATTTATACAGAATGGTTTTATACTGTACATCAAAGACGATCTTAAGATGTTGTTACACTTTTTAAGACAACTTGTCTTAATTACTCTAGTACGTCAGTATCGAATGCTCTTTTACTTGGCATCGATACATCCCACCACCTCTTTTGTGTGTGTCAGCACTCACCATGTTGAGCTTGAAGACTTCATTTTGGTTCCAGTTCGAAAAGCACAGATTGAGAACACAGACTCTTATAAATGTCTGTATGATGTATTACGCGTATGTATCTGTGCTGAGTTTGGTGGAAGAATTATTGTTTCAAAAAATACTGCATTGACATCTCTGAGTTGTTAAGCATACACGTCATCCGGGCATCGCAAGCCACAAATCCAGCTGTCATTACGTCCACTTTCTATTGTCAGAGAAATATGATTGATTAATATGTTCAGTTACACTGGCTTTTATTGGCTAATAAATGCATCTTCAATGTTCGGAATCGAAATTTCATGACGCAGTTACGGTATTAGTTTGTTTAAACTGGAAATGGTCCATTTGATTTGCTGGTTTTGTTAGACTTTCCTGTTGTACCCGTAACTAAAAAACGATTGCAGTTAGTGCATTCTCAGGTCATAATAAAGCTCATGATCTTTGGTGTGTCTTCACTTCGCATCTCATAAAATGAACATGCGAAATGAAAAGATACCAAAGATCACGGCCGTTTGTTTAGTCCTTGCGGGTGCGCGAAAGGGGCAGGTCTTTTATATTTTGTTAGGCGTCCTAAGCAAAGGAACTTTCATTCTCTAGGCAAGCCATGATTTGCTGCGATCGATGCGGAAGAGCTAGAAAATAATGCACTGACGTGCGAGTGGGTATTGGCTTTATTTATATCTTTGCCTGGTTCGTTAGTATACATATCACCACTGATTCTTGTCACATCCTCCTCCGACATAAAGCCATTGATAAACTGTTCTACTAACAAATTTGAAACCATAGATGGTGGTCATCCATTTTGCCCAGCTTTCATTTTGGACTTCGCAAAATCACAATTGTAAGAAACCCCTAGAAAGTGCGCACACTTCCTCGTGCACCAACCAAAAATATCCTCTGAGAAATTTGTGGATGAAAATGATTTTCTTTAAAAATTCTATTCTCTGACGAAATGATCCACTTGCCAAGTGCGTCAGTGTTGGGTAGGAATGATTTCCGTGCAGGGTTTCTTCTGCAAATTGGCAGCACACTGCGCGTCTGCAAATTATTCTCAATAAATGTCTGAAACATTTTTACAGATTTAGAACAGCATCGTCTTAGATATTTAAGAATATTTTTTTTAGTCCTGTTTCAAACCCTTAAATGTCATCACCGATTCTGTAACTCTTAACGGAAACTGCGTGGCCAAATGGCTGCGGATTGGACTCGAGATGTGAAGGTCGTGGGTTCGATTCTCGACCATGGTCGTGTTGTAAGTGCCTCCGGAAAGCATTTGATTCACCTTTCCCTTGGCCCGTCTCTCTGTAAACTGGGCTGATAACACCGTCAGAATGCGTGTGATAAGCGCATGTAAATTGCAGATGATACTAATTAGAGAGTGGAGGAAGTCTTAGAGTGATCTGGCCTGCACAGCAATGTGACGTCACGTGAGCGGGCATCAGCATGGATACGAGGCTTATAGACCGCATTATTGTTACTATTACTATTATTATATTATTACTAGTGTGATATGAACATATTCCCGCAAAGCAAAGAATCCATAGCCCATGTAAACATGATAAAGGACCCAAATGTAAACTAATTAGTAAATTTCATCTAGGAAATAACACGCAGAGATTACAGTTCAGTTACAAGTGTTTGTTGCTCGTTTTGCAAAAACGCTTCTAAATTGGTGAATCTGATCGAAATAAAGCAAAAAAAAAAAAAAAGAAGAGAACTTCTAATAAAAATTCCCTTTTGCGTGCAATGATTCTGCGACCCGAGTGTCTGGCAGGGAAATTTTCAGAGAGATGAAACATGAACATTGGTTAAGATCTAGTTAGATCTATACGCATTTGAATTTGTCTGCAGATGAGAACTCTTTGATGTAGGTCAGAGAGAGTTTGTTAATTCGTCCAAAGGTGAGGTTCTGAAGATTGATCGCGAGGAAAAAGGAGGGGGCTGGTCTTTTGGAATCACCTAGTCTTATCTTGTTTTTAATCTTCCACAAGACTCCACACTGGATTAAGCAGGTCGACCTCCTAAAGCGAACGAGAAGATATAGAGTCTACATGGAGCAGCGTGGCCTAATGGTTACGGCGTTGGACTCAGGATCTAAAGGTCCTGAGTTCGTTTCCCGACCACGGTCATGTTGTAAGTGCCTTGGGAAAGCATTTCATTCACATTTCCCTCAGTCCACCCGTCTGTAAAATGGGTACCTGGCTATAGGCAGTGGAAGATATTGTCAGAATGCTAGTGATCAGCGCCTATAAATGGCAGCGGCACTGTATGCTCCCCCCAGGGAGTCGAGAAAGTCCTAGAGTGATCAGGCCTGCTGGGGTAATAGTAGTGTGAAGTCGCATGAGCGGGCATTAGCCTGGATATGAGACTAAAAACCGCATTATTATTATTAATCTACCATCCCTCTACCAACATGGATTCTGCAACCTCCGATTGACTTGGTGCAGACTGCTGTATGGAAACGAAACAAATCGAATATCTTTACAGACGGGGGTTGGCTCGGAAGGAAAATACACAAATGGAAAGATAGAAAATGCAAGCACGGCACTGGAAACATGATGAGCCAGTTAGAGAACTTAGAGCTCACCAATAATCTGTGTCATGAATTTCATTGTGTAAGAATGTCAAAGCCCGGAAGGTCCATATTCTGACTATTTTCTCCAACTACACTGATAATGATACAGTTTCCACGGCGCCCACTCCAAGAAGCACGAGCTTCAGGCGTTTTACAAGATTAAAATAATAAAATCAAGCATCTACTCTCTCTCTCTCTCTCTCTCTCTCTCTCTCTCTTTCTCTCTCTCTCTCTCTCTCTCTTTCTCCCTCTCTTTATGTTCTCTCGCTCACATTCTCCTCTGCACGTGTGAACGCTACCAAGAATACATTCAGCATCGATAGACTTATGATGGTAAGAGATCCCATCGTTAATACGCAAGCTCTCAGTCTCAGTTATGCGCAGATCTACGCTTCACTTCGTGCTGTTTCGACTTGATTTTTCGGATCACTTCGACCCTGCAGTTTCCGGTGATAGATACTGGCACGGCGAGAGACACATAAAGTGCATGCTGGATACCGCTCGAACAGTGTTGAACTGATTATGGAAGCCCGTCTAAAAAAATTCTGGGTTGTTTCTGACGTCATTAACTTGAAGAAGCCTGCTCGATGATATTGATAGAGCACGCCCGAAGCTGTCGAAGCCGTTAAGAGAGGTGCAAAATAGCATATAATGATGTTTGTTTTCGCCCTGGGGAGGAGAGTTTTCATGGAGAGGTTTGAAATGTTACCGGAGAATGATATTTATGACAGGTCTGCCCTATAAAAACATTGATGTGTTGTAGTGGTTTCTAGAGTATTTGGAACTCGGAGTTGCTATTTCTACTTCAATAAACCAGTAATGAAGAAGAACATAAATCAAACCTTACTTAATAAGAAACATAATGATGTAGTACTTGACTTACAATACATAGGCAATCAATGGCCGGCATCTATAAAATCACCGAGAATCAAATTCAGGTGGTTCTACAGAAGATCGTTAATCTGTTATTTAAACACACACACACACACACACACACACACACACACACACACACACACACACACGTGCGCGCGCACACATACATACATACATACATACATACATACATACATATCTCAAGAACTTTATTGAGTACATGTTCGATTTACAAACCGAATNACACACACACACACACACACACACACACACACATACATACATACATACATACATACATACATACATACATACATACATACATACATACACACTCGGTTTTTGAAGAGCCATTGCCTGACTATTTCTTCCCAGAATTGCATGAAGTTTTGTGCTCAAGTTTCTCTGCCCTAAAAGTGGTTCTTTTTTCAGGTCTTGAAGGTCCAGATGACCTAAGAAGTATTTTTTAAAAAATTTGGTTTGTACCGTAAACAAAGCCCTGGGAAAACCTTATACCCCATGGAGCTCCATGTTATACCCGCATTCCATCTTTTTTATTATCGCGGCTGGCTGCGCACGCATGTCACATTCTGACCAGATAAACACGTGAAGTTTGCAGACAAGGCGGTTGCCAGGTTGGCGTTTGGAGTCCAAATGTCTTTATAGATCTGATCGCAATGATTTTGCTATCAGAAGGGTAGTTAGGTGTAATATGAATTTGGACCCCCCCTCCTTTTCCTCGTGCCGGGCAGCGCCGAGACACCTCAGCTGAAAATAAGCAACACTCACTTACAAGATACTCCACTGTTGTAAATGTTATATGATCAGTCTCACTGAAAAAAAACCACCAAAAACAAATCCAGTACAGATTTCTTTATTAGACTAGCAGTGAGATGGTAGTGTTATGCGTGCATCAATTCTGACAGTAGTGTTAAGCTTTCTTGAGAATAAGTCAGAGTTATTGATGGGTAGCCTGTAGATAGGTATTAAGTAGAAATTTCAATCAGCTTTAGTATAAATTTGTACTGAAATAATACAGATAAGCTGAGTTTACAGACATGTCTATAAAATATAAGAATGAAAGAATGTAGTGGTGAGGTGGGAGAGAGAGAACGAGAGAAATTAATGAAGGTAGACTGACAGACAGACACATTAAAAGAAAGGCTAGAAAATAGAAAGGGAAGATATATACATAGAAAGGAGGGAGACATATTGTTGCATGTGTTTAGCCTGTGCAATAAGTCTTCACCGCTTTCTACCTTTAAGCAATAGATGTTACCTTTCTACTCATTGATCTAGATTTTTACGGTGACAGGCGAATTAGATTGTTTATTCGTGACGAAGAATAGAAGACGTGAGATGGGTCGGCAGGAAACAGAGGTAGAAATAAAGAACAGCGGAAAGGTCTTTAAACAGGCAATAATTGACGTTTACGTTTACCTGATAAATTTCAATACACATTTCATACGCTGCTTATGAGAATGTCGAAACTTTTAAGGCAGATGGATGGATGGATGGATGGATGGATGGATGGATGGATGGATGGCACGAAACCAAATGAAGACTTATATGAAATGATGTAAAACGCATTATACACCATTCGGGAGGTGTGGCAAAAGAGACCAGATACAAAGGATATATTTTTATATGAAAGGCGAAATTTAATTCTGAAATAATGTTAGACCAAATGTCGTCCTATGGAGTGGAAATATACATGTATACTAGACTAAATACTCCTACTGCTACATGAAGGATGTAGAATAACCTAAAAATTCAATTGGTGGATAACGCGTTTTGTCATGAAACTCTTCATGTCAAGACACAGCCATCTCTTTTCGGTCGATGATGCGGTTAACGAGTGAAAACCAAACATAATTTCTCACCATCGTCTACCTGGTGCAGGATCAGGCCCACGTATGTGAAGATACTACTAATAGCTAATGTGCGTTGTTATTTCGGCTCCAAATATTGGCGGCGCTTATCCTAATAAATTTCTGGCATGGGTGTCTGTTGTTGTGGCTACAGGTATTGTGGAAGACGGAGAAGGCAGGTCCGGAGTTGGCTTTCAAGTAATTATGAGACGGAGAGGAGGAAGCCGGAAACTGTTGTCAAATTGTCGCCTGTTGGTGTGGTCGTTAGTGGTGGTGATAGTGTTGAGGACGATGGTAATAATGATGATGGAGACGGAAGCATTTGTGTCGGTGATAATACTTACATTCTGTCTGTTAAAATATACTCATTGTAATGTCTCAGAGCAATGAGTACAGTGTTCAGTGGGGTCCTTGATTAGATGAATTTTTTTATCGGCCCATCTTCTCTCTCACTCTCTCTCTCTCACTCTCTCTCACTCTCTCTCTCTCTCTCTTTCTCTCTCTCTCTCTCTCTCTCTCTCTCTCTCTCTCTCTCTCTCACTCTCTCTCTCTCACTCTCTCTCTCTCACTCTCTCTCATATTCCACTTTTATCATGATTGTATTTATTTGTATTTATTTTTTCTGTCAATTCTCATTAGATAATCTCGCTCTATGGTCTGCTAAGTGTCATCTTTTGAGTGCTCCTCACCACCTGAAAGTCTCACCTCGTCAGATTTGTTCTTGAGAAAGATATAAACGCAGACCACAGTAACGATACAACATACAGACAACCTCATTAAATCTTGCTCAGGAATCTCTGGAGTAGTGTCCTTTACTTTCAAAAACAAAAGACAAAAGAAGGAAGTAGTAGGCATATAAACTACAAAACCGATAACATCAATGAGAGCGACTTTTTGTGTGCGTGATATCAGTTGAAGTATTAGCAAACTGAAAAGAGCCAGCTCCATCAAGAATGCAGCTTGTTCGGCCCGCGTGAAATCGCCGACCAGAACTCTCAGTAACTTCTCAGGCGCGTGGATAAGTCACCTCTCTTTAAAACTCTTTGGTTTTTCTCAGAAACCATCGTGATGATGGCGGTGAAGTGGTGAGAGTGTTGTTGTTGTTGTTGGTGATGCTGTTATTGTTGTAGCTCTC
This sequence comes from Ellobium chinense, assembly GCA_033807755.1. Classification (NCBI taxonomy): domain Eukaryota; kingdom Metazoa; phylum Mollusca; class Gastropoda; order Ellobiida; family Ellobiidae; genus Ellobium; species Ellobium chinense. The sequence continues at coordinate 365,088 of JAWQUT010000067.1, read as the reverse complement.
GCGACAGTGATATGTTATGAAAAGTGCTTAGCCTGGAGACAGACGGAGGGAAAGTTACGCCTTGTTTTGCTGTGCTGGGTTTATAACCAGAGAGGGAGATTGGTGGAGCGCAGGGGCAGACATAGACATGGGCACGGTGGGCATGTACTTTTGCGGGGAAAGGGTAGGGGCAGCGCAGGAGGAAAACAAAACAATTTTTTATAAAGAGAAAAAGCGGGGAGGAAGGGTGCGAGACGGAGCCGAAAGCTTGTTCATATTTACTGTTAAACCTCCAGCCATGGTAGAATTTCAGATTCTGAAGGGGAGCCGGCCCCAAACTTAGGGCTGCGCGGATCGTGTTTCCGCCCCTGAATTTGCTGGACCGCCGGCTCTGTAATTTGTTAATGAAATCGATTTGTTCTTATTTAATTAGAAAGAGAGACTGTGTGCGAATATAGAGCTTCATATCACTGCCTAGGGCAGTATCGATGAGGGTTATACAGTATAGAGGGAAGTCGGGATGACCCAGTCGATACTTAATGTCAGAGGTTGAAAACAGGAACAAGATTGTTTGACTCTGGAATGGAGGGAGTGTTCGGATGAGAAAAAGACAGGGTTGATGAGAATAGGAGAATGGGACGGAGACAGAGAGACAGAGAGAGAGAGAGAGAGAGAGAGAGAAAAAGAGAGAGAGAGAGAGAGAGAGAGAGAGAGGGAGAAAGGTATCGCTAATGAGATAATGGCATATTATATGATGACAAGAGCAATCTGTATTTCACCCAGTGAATCGCTGAACGTTAATAGAAGTCAGAGCAACAAGAAAACAGATCGCAAAGTCCACATTGTCATTTTATTCCACTTTCATCCTGAGGGCTTTAGGTCGTAACTGACTTCTCATCTAATAAAATTATAATGTTCTTTTCTCTGGAGACAGTATCGATGCTTGAGTTACCGCTCATGATGACTTGGTATGGGATCGCATCTAAGATTACTAAGAGCTACACGATGCGTCATGTTGGGAAAAGACTCTTAGCGTTGGGATAGTAGAATTATATCAGTCGCAAATCACCTTTCGAGAATAGCTTACGTAGTCAATGTTGAAGACTTCAGAAGAAAAACATTTTCTCCTCCCGGCCTTCTTATATTCAGTACAAGACTAACACCCCATTTTACAAATGGGCAGGCAGGCAACGCACCAGCGGCGAAAGAATACCTAGCGCACCAAAAGACACCATAGACGAATGCATTAGACTCCGTGAAAAAGTTGGACGATTGGCGAATCGGGCGGATTGAAAAAATCTATCGGAGATTGTATTTCGTTGCTGTACACATTCTTTTTTTTAAAAAAGAGTTAAAAAAAAAATAAAGAGGACTGATGTGTATAGTTACTTCTTGTGTATTTTTCTACGAATTTAGGTGAAAACCGCATGTTTTTACGTTACGTAGTTCTCAAGAAATCTGTGACACAAATTTGGCTGAAGCGTTTTATTAATATAGAAGATTAGCCATTGCAGTATGATCGTTTAGTTGATTGGTACCACCATGCTCACAGATGATTGGACGCTACCACTCGCTGGGTCACTACACTGGTTGTCATAGAACACAATATGTTGCAGTCGGAGGAGTTAGAGTCCAGAGTGTTCAACCATCTTTCTCTTAACAACAACAGCAATAAAAAAACGTCGTTCGATTCTTGAAGAGCCATAGCGCTGCCTATTTCTGTCCAAAATTGCGTTAAGTTCGTATGCATCTTTCTTTAGCTCCAGCAGTGGTCCTATTTAATTCTTGGTAGGGATAAACCAGCTGGCCTCTTTATGTTCTTAAAAAAATTGGTTTGTTTCGTAAACACAGCCTCGGGAAATCCCATCGTTACGTTTTCCATTTTTTATTTTCATCGCGGCTCGCCGCGCACGTCCCTAATGGCCAGATACGTGACAACATTCCAAATACCAGTTTGCAGACCAGGGTTGCCAATTTGACGTAATGAGGTACAAATTTTGGATAGGTCTGATCACAATAATTTTGTTATAGGCGCTAAGGCGGATAGGCCCTAAGGCGGATAGGCCCTAAGGCGGATAGGCCCTAAGGCGGATAGGCCCTAAGGCGGAAAGTGTGTGAGTGTAGCTAATGGCATGACTGAGCGCCTCACTCCCCTCTCTCGTTCTCCATCCTCTTCCCTTTCCCTGTCTTGGGCCGCACCAGGAGGTCTCGCGCTTACAGCCCTGAGTATGCAACAATGTTTGGTTTTAAATGAAAAGATAAATTGCTTTGATAACATGTGGAAAGTGTGAGAGTTGTTTGTTTATCCTCCAAGACTGCTGGCAGTGGCGCTTGACGGGGTTGTTAGGGCATGGTTTGACATGTTCACCTGAAGGTACTTATTATGTTTTGTTAGTTTGTTTGTTTGCTTGTGTGTGATTCACAACTTAATGCTGTTGTCCATTCATTTGCACAGTCAATTCCGCCTAATCACAAGCAGGAAAACTTGCCGAAAAGCTGTTGCAACTAACTATGATTTTTAAGTAGAAAGATAAAATGTTGTCATAAGAAAAAAAATGTGCAGATAAGCGGAAGTTGCGTTTCTCTGGACTGCGATCAAGCGAAGTAAACTGCATTACTTTTTGCTGTTAACAGACTTAACATGGACAAAGGGTGAATTTGTTGGGACTCCTTTTTCTTTCCAAAATTGCATAGGAAGTTACAGTTTCCATGCAAGACAAGACGCTATATTGTAAAGATCGGGATTACGTTGTTTTCGCCCGAAGTATCATTACCCTTTTTCACGCCAGAGCAATGGGTAGGAAGAATAAACCCATCTCTCAAATTCTCCGAAGAGCCCTTACCCCTCCCTCCTCTCCCCT
>JAWQUT010000067.1:337316-353734 GCA_033807755.1 Ellobium chinense | reverse complement strand
TCGCCTTTTCTACGGGTCAACACTCCAAAGTCTTATTACTTTTGGTCTAACTTGCTGGGGTGGTAACATCACACAAAATGACAAGATCAAACTGAATTGTATTTTTAAAAAAGTGGAAAAAATAATTGGAGACAACTTACCATCGGTAGAGCAACTTTATGTCACAGCAGTAACAGAAAATGAACATCCTCTATTTAACAAATATAAAACATCCATTAGAAGTGGAAGACTGCTGTCACATTCCTCAAAAACAGAGAGGTACCGAAACTCATTCATTCCACACTCAGTGCGAATAATCCGGGAGTCCTCTTTTCCGTAGGTTAGGGCCATTAGAGTGTTTCTAAAGTGCACAGTGAACTGCAGTGTGTAAGTTGTGTGAGCAGTGAAGGGTGAAGACGAGAGCATGACAGAGTGAGTGACTGGGGCGGCGCATGTATCATGTAATATGTGTGAGAATGTGCAAGTCTGTGTCTGTTAATGTATGTACAATTGTATGCATCACTGTAACAAAGAAATTTCCCCGCGGGGATAAATAAAGTATCTTATCTTATCTTATCTTATCTTATCTTATCTAAGGTTAGAAATCATATGTTGTTTTTGCTCGCTGTATTGCAGTCCTTTCTTTGTTGTCCTCTTTTCTCCTTCCTTTCCCCTGAACTCTCTCCCAAATCCACACATGTACCTATCCGTTCATGGAACGGGTAATTATGCTTGTATCATATAAAATACGAAACCTCTCTGTGAAAATCATCTCTTTTGTTATATATTAAGACGCAAAGGTGCTATTTTTTTAAGGAAGGTTTATCAGTATGGCTGCTAAATTCTGAGGATACTTCCTGTTATCAATACCAGAGTAGGGTTGGCGATTTTTTTAGGCAAGTCGTGTGTGTAAGATGCAAGAGAGCCGTCTTGTTTGTTTGAAGTGTTATGTCTGGACAAATCAGAAAAGTATGGGACTTTATGGATTTAAGCCCTTCAGATAACATGTGTACATTGTGGGTGACGCATATGTGGTACTTGTTTCCAGTGCATATATGTTAGTATAAAGGTTTCAATAGGAAGTCTTGCCGTGCCTTCTGGATGCCAAGGCTTTCTGGGTGGAGATTGTAGGTCGTGATATTTGCAAGAACTGTTTTCGTCTTTGGCGACGAAAAGGATGAAGGTAGAGATAGGCAGAGTTGTCGATGAAACCGACAGATTGTCTCAAGCTAAGTAATCTTGGTCTTAGGAAACAACAGCTGCTGCTGTCATGGTGCTGTTGGATTTTGTGATGAGGTGATGAGATGATGGTTTTTTTGTTTGTTGTTGTTGTGGTAGTGGGGGTGGTGGCTGTTGCCTCTAAGTTGAAAACTGAAAACTGACCTTTCCGCAAAATCTAAACAATAACAACAACAAAAGCTGTCCGTGTGGCTAATCTAGGCTAGTCGAGGCCTCCACATGGCTCACATAAACTGCGCCTCCCACTTTCTGTCAGCATCGCAGCTGTATTTTCCAAACAGAATGTGTATTTACAAATAACTACAGTATAAACATTATTCAGTCATTCATGCTTTCGAGTCCCACCCTTAGGCCTTGACGGCTGATTCCTGGCGGCTGGTTCCTGACAGGGTGATTCGGAAAGATAAATTGACGGTAGAGAGATACCTTGGATTATGACGTAGGTGTTGTCTGACCCTCATGGAGTGAGTGTCAGAAAGTGAAAGATGGATACACTAACTATTTTCAAAAGGTGTCTTTTCTCGGATGACCTTCTGTTTGTTTTGCTCTCCCTCGATGCATGACCTAATGACCTATTGTAATGTAAGGGACGTCGGATGCAGCGTTCATGGTAAACCTAGGCTTGTTTTTGATCTCCTGCCTACCAACTGTGTGACATGTATACTATGTGCATTCGCCTCACCATTCTCAGGGGTTGTCTGGGTGTGGTTAGCAGCTTTTGACTCCTGGCAGAGTTTACAGTGTAGAACTCTTTTGTGTATCGTTCTAAAACCGTTCGTTTATATCCGTGGTCACCGGAGATCTTGGCCTGCACCATCATTGTTAAAATCTTTTGGGGTCATGTAGCTAATACTTGTACATTGGATGTTTTTCTAGGATTGCCTGGGTATGTTATCAACCTCTGATTTGAGAGTATACAGTGCAGAACTTTTTTTTTGAGTGTGTATCGTTCCTGAACTGCTTCCCCAGATTCAAGGTCGCTGGAAATCTCAGTCGCTATCACTTTTAAAATTCTCTTAGCGTCATAACACTAATACTTGTACATTCGACTTATTTCTGGAATTATCTGGATGTGTTATCTATTTTTGATTCACGCAGTTACAGTGGAGAATTCTTTTTTGTGCACCTTTCCAGAACTGTTATGTTTAGATCCGAGATCGCTGGGGGATGTCGACCACGAATTCATCCCATTAAAATTTTATAGCATCATTCCACTCATAAAACCGGCATATTTCTGGCATTATTTAGGATGTGACCAACTTCTGAATAAGGTTTTACAGTGTATAACACTTCTTTGTATCGGTCCAAAGCCGTGCGGTCGCTAAAAATCTCAGCCGCTGTTATCGTTAAATCCTTTGGCATTAATACATACAGACATTGGGCACATTTCTGGGATTTCCAGGGTATGTTATCAGTATTTGACTCGAAGGTTTACTGCATAGAACTCTTTTGTGTATCGTTTCGAAATTTTCTGTTTATATATATCCGTGATTGTTGGGGATCTCAGCCGCTAAAATTGATAAAATCTTTTATTATTCTTATTTTCATTCAGGTACATGTGGCATAGTTCTGAGCTTGTGTGGGTGTAAGATCAGCTTCTGGATCTATTGTTCCAGAATTGTCTTGTTTAGACCCCACATCACCGCGGGATTTCAGCCACTAGTCTGTCACATTAAAATCTTTTAGCATCATTACATTTATACATTGGGCATATTTCTGGCATTGTCTGGGTATGTTGTCAACTCTGGACTCAAGGTTTTACAATGTACAACTCTTCTGTATATCGTTTCAAAACCTTTTTGTTTATATCCATTGTCGCTGGGAATCCCGGCCGCTTTCATCATTACAATCTTTTAGCGTTCTTACACTCATACAAGTAAATTTGGCATATTTCTGGGCTTGTGTGGGTGTGTTATCAATTTCTGACTTGAGGGTTTACAGTACAGAACTCTTTTGTGTATCGTTCCAAAATCTTTTCGTTTATAACCGTGGTCGCTGGAGATTTTGGCCACAGTCACGTTTAAGATCAGTTGGCATCAGTACGCTGATACTTCTCCTTTCGGCTCATCTCTGGAATTGTGTGGATGTCTTATCAACTTCTAACTTCGGATTTTCGGTGTACAGCTCTTGCGTGTATCGTTCTGTATCGTTTCAGAAACTTTTCTTTTCTATCCATGGCGGTTGGGTATCTTGGCTGCTATCACCTTAAAAATCTCTTGGCGTCGTTCCATTTATAATACCTTCCTCATTTTATTGTTTCTGGGGATTGTCTGATGTATTGTCAGCTCCGCTTTAATTTGTTCAAGACAGTTTACACTGTAGAATTCTTTTCCATGTATTGTTTCAGAACTGTTTCTTCTAGATCCAAGGTCGCAGGGGATCTCGGCCACTAGTCTATCAGAATAGTCTGTTGGCGTCGTTGCACGTACACATTCGCCATATTTCATGATGGTATCATTGTGTTATCAGGCCGTGGCTTGTCCAAGAGAGTTTATAATGTGGAACTCTTTTGTGTATCGTTCCGGAACGTTTTCGTTTACATCCACCAGGGTCGCCATGGATCTCGGTCGCGATCACGTTAAACTCCTTTGGCATTATTTGTGATCCCTTCCATTATCTTGTATAGTCTAGAATTGCACTTGGCACCACTGCTTCCGTGCCAATCATTGTTGGAGGCTGTAGATCAGACACCTGTACGTTCTTTACCATGACCTCACCAGGACATCGTTGCAGGTTTGAAGATTGGAGGTATCGTCTCTCCCTCCTTCCTTCTTTCCCTCCCCTGTCCGTTCTTCTGATTTGTGATTGCAGCTGGGTCCCAGCCGCCGCGATGTTTACTCTATGAACACGATTTTATCTTTTTATAAGAGTGGGGTATCATTATCCTCAAGAGGTAGATCAAGCGAATGCATCGACTGTTGTTTTAACGTTCACAGCTTAACATTCCAGCCGGATTTGATTTGTCAAGCCTGGAGGCTGCCGGGAACTGTATATTGTTCTTCTGGCTTGTTTGACAATACCTCATTTGCCGCCCTGTTACATTCTCTAGGGCGAGGTAAGCGTGTTAATGAAAGGCGCTTGTGCCAGCTTTGTTTGGATTTTGTCCTTCTCAGACGTTTAGTCTCATTGACAGTAATGGATGAGGAAAATGGCGACTTTTGTATACGCTCCTCATCTCTCTCTCTCCCCACCCCACTTCCTGCCAATTCCTAACATCGACTGTCTCCTTTGAAGGTATTTTGCGCTGCTTCATGGGCCTTTGCGTTTGAAATAAAAGTGCAGTTCGGTCACAGGTAGAAACATCGCATGATAAAGATATTAAGTGTTTCTACTCCATTTTTTTCCTTTGGCATTGTTGGAAGCGTACTTACGTTTTGTTGTTTTTTTAAAAACTGACAAGCGAAAAAGACTCATACGTGGTGTTTGTGGGTTTAATTCTTTTTAATTATTTTTGCCACGAGATGTGTTTTCCACCAGTTTGTTCTTTTCAGCATTTGTCTTCTTCTTCTCCTTCCTTTTCGTCTTCTTAAGGGTTTGGGAAGGCTACAGTGGCCTGACGAGAAATGTGGAGCTGCTGTGCTGCGCTCTTTCCGGCCATGAAAAATTTGTTTGAGCGCGTGGAAGAAACATAAAACAACGCCGGTGTGTGCTATTTTCATCTCCATCCATTATTAGCTTGCGGTGCACGCTGGTTCAGTTATCTTGGCTGTTTGATACATGGATAGGGTTAATCTGACACAGTGTCTTTTACGACGTAAGCAAAGTGGCGAAGGAACGGTGAAATGAGTTAAAATCTGGACTGGAAATATCAGTTCCGAAACAGTTGTGTTTGTGTTTGTGCATTCTCATGGATATTCAAGAGATGGCTGTGCTGCGCTAGCCATGGAACCCAGCAAGAAGCGAAATTCCACAACCACCAAAGTGCAGCAGGATATTGAACATTTCAAAGAGCAGTACCTGCACTCTCTCGGACTCCACTCCTCGCGAACCTCATTGTCCCCCTCCTCCTCATCGCTGTCGCCGACAACATCTCTGAATTTTTTCCGAAGGGATAGTTTGTCCAGCGTAGGTACTCGGCGAGACAGCCAGTCCAGTGTATCTTCCCAAGAGGACCCGCTTTCGTCTCCGCCAGTTTCTGCGAGGTCTTCGCGGGAAGATGGCTTTTCACTGGTGTCCGCCCGGCGTGATAGCCTATCGAAACTGTCCGCTCGCCGCACCGGGTTTTCGAAATCCAGAATGGATGCTTTCGACTCGGAGAACAGTCCGCAGTCTACTTCCGGGGCAAATGCCAACACAGCCTCTTCTATTGAGGCATCCGATCGAGAGAGATTGAAAGAAGCGTACATCAAATCTCTCGGTCTGCCAGAGCGGCCACCCAGACCAAAAGGACTCCCGTGTCTAAAGAAAAGGGTCGACAAATTCGAACTGCTCATGTCCAAAGCCGCCCCTTCCCACTCCTCACCAAATTATCAGATACCAAAGCCTAACGTTGTAGGCCAACTACACACTTGCCATCAAACAAAACCGTGTGTGCTTTCGGCTGTCAAAAGTCAGCATGCTAATTCCAAAGTGTCTTCCGACATTCCACCAGCGGTTCCCCTCAAAGGACAAACTGACAAGGTTGATGCTCGTATTGACCGCAGCAAAAGTCTCGATCAAGGAGATTCCACTAAAATAACAACAGAACACAACGAGACAGAAAGTAGAACGTGTCTCGATCCGGACTCATTATACTCTGCGAGGGAGAAAGATGTTAACAAACATGACGCACCTATGACATGCGCACAACACATTCCAAACACCATTACAGGTTTTCAAAGGAGCACAAGTGCACCTGAGACAATCATGCCAACTAAAGAATCTGAACTGACAGTGCCATCATCATTATCACCGTTATTACCGGTGGCGTCTTCAAATACTAACAATAACTCAAACTGTCGGACAGAAATTCTTCATCCACCAGGGAGGTCGGAAAGAGCTCGTAGTCTCGGTTCACGGCTCGAAATTTTCGAACAAACGCCGATGATGGCTCCACAAGAATGGGACTGGCAAAGAAACAGGCTTCCAGGGTTCAAGGTTGACCCCTCAGTGATTCACAAAGTTTACACAGAAGAGGAAAAAGCGTTCATACTCGAATCGTTTCGAAAATCAGGTGGGAGGAAACAGCGGACGAAGAGTTTGGGTTCGTGCACGGATGTGCAAGTACCCGGTGGTGTCACTTTTAAGCCGCCGAGACGGTCGCGTGTGCCAGGTAAACTGGCTCAGTCCATGCCCAAAATTGTAAGCCGCTTTGAAAACATCGGTCACAGGGGAGCACAGGGCAATGCTTGGTCTAGACAGACGGAGATAAGAGCTGTGAAAGGTGAAGGTGTCATGAAGCAGGAGGTTGGTGGGCGTTCGCAGAGTGACTCAAACATGGAGGACTCCGTAAGTTTGCATGTGAAACAAGTAAGTGGTGAACTGGATGACGAGGGTGAAAAGCGTAGAGAACACTTGGAAACAGTTTTTGTCGGAAGGAATGAGAACGTCTCTGAGAGCCATACACAGGAAAAACAAATTGATAGCACTTGTTGTGAAACACGTGTGGTTGATCAAGAAAGTGGACCACTGCCATGCTCGGACAGCAGTACAAAGAACAAGGTTGACCAGGAAAATTCCGCTTCAGATTTCACCGATGTGATTCACAGTAGTGAAATGGGAAATTTGATTGCAAATGTGAGGGGAGAAAATAGGACTCTTGAAACCAGTGCAGAAAATCCGGATGATCATATCAATAGTGAGGAAAACGCGTCGGTGGATGTGGATAAAAAGGTTGTTTTAAGTGATCAAGGTCGTGTGAGTACTGGAGAGATCGAGAGTGGCTTCTGTAGTGATTATGTGCAATCTCGTTCCTTGAGTCCGAATGTGGAAAGTTGTGACTTGAATCAGCAAACAGCAGAGAACGAATCACTCGCTCTTGAACTACAAATGGACAAGTCGATTGTTCAAAGTGAAGAGGGCCTAAGCACTGTTAAGTCTCCAGATAACAAATATGGCTTCCCTGAAGAAGGAAGCACCCCAAGTTTCAATTCTGGACGCTCTGAATTAACGAGCGTGAAATGCCCATTTTCTGGACCAGAGCCTGGTATGCTTCAGGGGGCAACAGATTTTATGAACATGGTGGAAGGCGACACCACTGATGAACAACTGGCTTCTATTATTGTTCGTGATGAGATAAGAGATGAAAGCACCCAAAATAACTTCTCTGAGACCGCGGTTGATCAGGTCGAAAAAAGTTCATGTTGTCTTCCAGCAAGCGATCAAGAAGCCGATCAGGCAGGGTCTATAACCCATAACCTTAACTCTGCTTTGGGTAACTCCTCTGTAAATAGTCGTCTTTCATTCGTTCCCATCCAGGCTAATGCTGGAACTAGTCCGTGTGTAAGAGATGAAAGTCTTGAAAGTCAAAGTAACGATGGTGCAGGGGGCCACGTGGAGACGGCTGTTGAAAGCGAGCGCGTGCCATTTCGGGCTTTGAATGCGCAGGAAACGAGGGAGAATGAGAACATTTTGCCTGAACTTGAAAACAAATTACCGCATGATAATATAAACACGATTCCCAGCAGCACCTGCTCACAGCCGACTGGCGCGCTTCCTATACTTAGTAATGCCGAAGATGAGGAAATAACCGAGGCTATTGCCAAGGGCCTTTGGCCTCAAGGGAATGATGAAGACGTTAGTGTAAACAGCAATAGTCCCGGAGATGAACGCATGCCAAACGATAGACACACCAATCTCCAGAATGTTTGCGATGATGTTTATGTTGACGAGCGTGTTCTGGAGGATAAACAAAGTGATAATGTTGCATTGCATGAAGCAGGTGAGGATAGATGCTCTGAGACGGATAAACTTGATGGTGAGGCTACCGGAAATCATGGAGAAAGAGACAATGACAACAGACTTTCAGAATGTGACGTCTCAGATACAAAACAACAAAGTGAAATTCAAAAGAGCGGTCAGTTGCAGCTTAGGGCAACGGCAGTTGTAACTGAAGACGCGAATGTTGAGAAATCTTCCATTACCGAAACCTCAACTAGCGTGTCTTTACAACAAGAAGATCTAAACGAAGAGAAGGAGTTAGAAAATAAAGTAGCAGATGGTGCTGAAGTGTTAACGGACAACAGTTGTGCCCTTTGTGAAGAGAGAGATCATGATACAGATAGCGTATCTGAGACATTAAATCTGCAGCCCACCCCTTCCAAGCAAATGGTGCCTGATACGTACACTGATCGTGCGGAAGAACATTATTTACTCTCGAGTAAAGCAACTCTGTCTGCGAAAGGTAGTATTTTGAAGGCTGCTTGCCACTTCACTCGCGGGCTTAAAACGGACACTCCCATTATCCAGTGTAATGAGACGGAACCGCAGGGAAAAAGTCTCCATGTGTTTCCAAGCGATGATGCGGTTCTTGGAGGCGACAGCGAAGCTAATAGAAGCAGGCCTGGCGACACAGTTTTAGAAATAGGTAACAAAAACAGTTCGCGAGTTGCTGCAGGTTCTGATGATGTTGCCGATGTTGGAGTCGCTAAAGTTCCAGATAAAGATAATAAAATTAGAGATCAAAATAAAGCGGCCGTTCATAGTTCTCCTTGCGGGGCCCTTGGAACAGATGACCTCCTAGTATCTCAGGACAGCAAAGAAGAGATCACGGGTGACGTTTGTGGTAGCACAGAAGACTTTCCAGAAAGTGTTCAGGATGTTGAAACCTCGACTCCGTCAAACTTCAGTGATACGCCAGACCGCAAAATACTTTCTGGAGTGTCTGAAGCCTTGCTAGATGTTGACACCTCGAATCCGTCAAAATTCGATGATCGTGGGGTTTCTGAAGCTTTGGTAGATATTGATACCTCAAATCCATCAAAATGCATTGATACACCAGATCGTAACATACTTGCTGGGGTATCTGAAGCTTTGCTAGAGACTGATGAAGACAATCCCTCCGGCATGAAAGATACTCTTATATCACGCGGTCCTTGTGAAACAGAGCCTCTAGAAATTAGCTGTGATAATGAAACTGATGTGCTAGATAGCTCTCATAACACAGACATACACACACATCCCAGTCTAGTGGACGACAGTACTGAGGAAATAGCTCCAGAGGCAAACGCTGTCAATAGTCCGGAGAGAGATGAATCCAAGAATGAATGTGAAAGTTCAGAGGTAGATCTATATGCAGAATCTTTGGTGGATACAGTTTTAAGAGAGACAAAAGCAAACATGCACAGCGAAGTAACACGAAACACCAGTCTTTCACAAAGGCCTGGTACACCAGGAAACGAAAGTACGGTCTCTAGCTTGGAGGTAAAAGAACCCGAGACTGAACAAGCGGCAAAAAAATGTAAACCATTGTCTGATACAGCCGAAGAAATCAGCGTGGCCTCTTGTCCTGCTTTCGTTAGTGGAGATAAAATTCCAAGCGCTTCTAAACTAATTGACGTTGCAGAGCAAGATGGTACATGCGAGGGGCATGTTGCCGATGTTCAGAGTTCGCAGAAAGAGCGCGGTCCTGACATATGTGACGGGGTGATTGAAAAGGAAAAAAACGAAGATACATTTGTGCCGTCCCATGTCTGTCTAAATGAACACAGAACCGGTGAAATAAAGAACGATTCAGGAGAAGAAACGGTGGTGAGAGGCATTCCAGATTCGAGTAGAAATTGCACCGTTGCACTCGACAGGGGTAAAGAAGAAATGTCAGAGGCGAGTGCTCCGAATTCAGAAACACCCGAGACGCTGCCTCAACCAGAGTCTAGTGCGTTTTGTGTGAGGACAAGTTACTCGGATATTTCGGGTAGCATGGACTCGTTTTACTCAGGAGTTTCAGATACTCCAGAATCATTTCAGTCTGCAGAGGATGGGGAAGGGTCTTTGGACAAAAGTAGAGATATGGACACTAAGGATAATGGATGTCCGCCTGCAAGAAATGAGGGTAGCGTGCTGACAGCCGTGGATGAGTTTGGCGATGATGAAGCTTTTGGCTGTGAGTACGATGCCAACTTGTCTGACAGTAAAACTAATCGTAAAGAAGTTGGTGATTCAGCTTCTCTTTCTGATACTGAAGACACTTCAAGTAAGATCTATGCTCCTGATGGAACTGTAGTTTGTGCGCCCCTTGATGGTAAGCCAGAGATCAGTGCTGGCGATGGGGATGGCTGGGAAGCTTTGGATTCGTACGAAGAATGTTCCGGTGAATCTGACGCGTCCAGTTGTATCACCCAGCAGGACATAAACGATCTGAGCTTGGTGGCAAAACTTAGGTCAGAGTCTTTGGAGATCGATGAATTTGACGCGTGTGTAGATTCACAAGAAGGAGCTCAGGATGTCACCGGTGCAGTTGAGGATGAGAGAGAAGTTCATTTACTCCCAGCAGTGGAGGATGTTGCAAATTCAACTGTGAAAGCTGAGGGCAGTGGTGAGAAACTTGTTACAGGGGAAGTGTGGGATGTGTCGGGAGATGTTAACACCGAGGATGATTCGACCTTTGGTCAGGCAGAGTTAACAACAGATGACAAAGGGAAGAACAAAGAAGAGGAAGGCCTGAAGCAGGTAATCAAACCTGTTGTCACAAATGATGATCTAGAGGAGAGACAGAAGGATGAGAAAGAGGGTTTCTCCTCTGGTGGAAGAGAGCTGTATGACGAGGGCAATGGAGATTTTAATATAGGTCACGAGAGGAACGATATGGAAGAGAGAGACGTTCCACAAGCTACTGAGCATTTCGAAGTAGATCAGGACATAATGAGTGATAGCAGTTTGGAACAAGAAAGCCATGATCTTTCAAAGTGTGGAGTTGATTTTAGTGGCATGGCCATCAGCAGTGATGATGAAAATGGTGACAACGCTTTTCATACGCTGGGCAGTGGAGATTGGTTATGCGAGGGTGAAAAGGATAGCCAAATAGTCAGGACAGCTTTCGAAAGAGGCGAGGCCGATGGTACTAGTGCAACTGAATCTTCCTATGATGGTAGCAACTATGATATTGTGACTGGTGGTACTCGTGAGGGCATCGTTGTGTGGGGCAACTGCTCAGGGCAAATTACCATCCGCGTCACGGACGAAAACGAACAGGAAATGTTGCCCTATGACCCCGAGTCCTTGGACACGTTTCTGGAGTCCATTCGAAAGAGCAAACTGCAGGAAGGTCAGGGGTCGTTGGAGGAGTTCGGGGAGAATCACGTGGTGAGTGGTGAGGACGATGAATCCAGTGGATCAATGGATAAGGATTCTCTGGATGATGACAGCGATGGGAGTAGCGGAAGCAATGCTGGCACGCTCAAGGATATTTTGTCTCAGATGGGTAAGAATCATTTCTTACTGTCATAGACAGCTCAGCAGGCGTAGTGGTCATGGCTTCTCCATATTATTATATTTGATACTAACATAATGGATGTCTTTGACGTTAAATTGTCTTTGATTAACCGTAGCTGCCGCTGATAAATAGTAGACATTGTATGGGCACATTAATCACCTGTATATGGTTGTCATGTTATGCTTGAAGAGAAGAACTAGAATGTACAGAAGAGTGCATCTTGTCGTGATCATGACGATGATGATGATGTTGATGATCATCATCATCGTCATCAAAACTATAATCATCATCATCAAAACCATATTCATCATCATCAGAATAATATCATCATAATCATCGTCATCCTTTTGTTTTGTTTAGAAACAAGAAGACTAGCGTAGAGGTGGAGCATATTTTTTATATCATCGAGTACAAAAGCTAAACTCGTCACTAACAAACATAATTTTTGATAGCATCATCGTCAACATTAATGTCATCACCGATTAATCGACACGCAGCTGATTGAGCAGGACATGTAGTTAGTCCTAACCATCAATTCTTTAAGGAGAAAGAAAGAAAAAAAAACAGCTAATAGAAACGTCTATCTGAATCAAAGATATGTTTACACTTCTTAAACAATTCAACTCGTAGGGACAAAGAATGTTGCCCAGCATCAAGGTTGATAAGGTACAGTGGAATCTCGATTTAAAGTGTTCATTTAAGAAGTATACTTTGTTATTAAGCTTGAATTTCAATTACTCAGATTCACTGTTCTTCTGTTATTTCATTATTAAGGAGGACCTCGATTTTAAGTACATCTCAGTAATAGGTATACTTTTCCCATGGACCAAGGGCATTCTTTTTATCGAAGTCATACTCCACCGCCATCATCAACATCTCCACCAACGTCATCATTTCAAACACATTTAAAAAATAAAATAGTTCTGTCCAAACCAGCGAAGGATTAAAAAAAATAAGACCACCACCAACGTCATTATGATCATCATTATCAAGGCCAACATCATGGCCAACATGATCTTGATAAATTGTTTGTTTTCACAAGCATATATATAATATACGATATTTTCAAGTAATACTCACATACAGTATGCTGTACATGTACCTGTTCTCACCCCTACCTCAAATTTCTTGCAAATTTCTCTCTCCACTTCCTCCTGTTCCCCTCCTCCTCCTTCCCTGCCCAGCTCCGCTAAGATTCTTACTTAATGCTTGCACGTCTGTGCTGTGTGCTGTGTCAAAACTGATCAAAGTGTGTTGAAACTTGTTGCATGTGGCATGACGGATGTGAGCATTGCTTGCATGTACATGTGCTCACTCCACTTACACACGTGATGTCTGTCACCTGCTGTCTGTCACCTGCTGGCCGTGCTTGACATTTCCAGTTTGTCTCAGGCTCTCGTCCGCAAACTAACGTTCAAAGGGATGTGTGTAATGTTGAAGGGGCTTCATAGTGGAGATAGTAGGCTGGCGAAGTAGAGGTGTTGAGATGGCTGACATCGGCATATTCTTTACCTAACATCGTCGTTCACGCATCCTCTAACCTGCCTCTTGTTGTCATCTCTAAGTTTTGATCACTATCCTCATTAGTTATACATGTAAACCTTATATCTGTTTTATCAAATTTAAGAGCTGTGTATGCTCTGAGATGTATGACAGTGACTGCTTTGCGCCTTAGATTTACAAAGTAGGAGAGGCTGGGTACCCAACAACACGAAAAAAACAACCTCAATAGGTAGGTTAGCTTAAAGTTACCGTCCTCGTCCTGAGGGTGATGTGTTCGGCAAATTTGAGAGAAGGTTATAGGAGTGTCGGACTTTTATGTTAGGATTTGTAGAACTAGTTGAGCCACTAGAATTCAAGACAAGACACTTTGCGAGTTCTGTGCTGTGTCGCTCTGTAAGAGGCATCATCTTTTTCAAACACTTTCGAAATCGGCATAATGCAAGGATGACAGAATGCAGAGAATTATCGGAAAAGTGAAATTCAGGTCTGAAAAAAAAAGTGATATTTCAACAAGCGTACGAGTAGAAAGAATGACAAAACAACTTCCTTATTGAACAGAGATCCGCATGTTGATCTTAGAGTCCCCAAAACTGTTGCCATCGGCCGCTGTCATCCCTTGACATCTGCTGAATCAGCAAAATACTTCGGGATATGCCCGACGGTCGTTTTTATCGAAAATGCACTTCCCTACAGGAAATCCTAGGAAAAATGCCTCCTCATCGACCGCTGAAAAATTATGAAAGAAACCTGCGTAACATGGCTTTGTTTCGCCCTGCTATTCCTGATTAAAGGGCAGTAATTCAGGCAGGACTCGTTGACGTAAGAATGTTGCGCAGGTGTTTAACGAGCTGCAAATGTTGGTGTAATGAACTCGGCCTGGCCGGGCTCACACTACGATTGTTTGGCTTCTTGGCCTTGTTTATGTCTTCGTGAGCTCAAGAGGTTGAGAGAGTGAGCATGGATAGGTTATGCTCGTGATTATGTAAAGGGCGCCGAAGACATGGAATCGAAAATGGGAAGTGTCAGTATGCACAGGGTGAGGGGAGNGGGGGGGGGGGGGGGGGGGGGTAGAGATTTTGACATTCTGAGGCTGTTATAAATGTGAATGTTTAGGATGGCGATATGCAGAAGACATAGAATCGAAAATGGGAAGTGTCAGTATGCACGGGGGGGAGGTGGAGATTTTGACATTGCAGTTGTGAGGCTGTTCTAAATGGTAATGTTTAGGTATTTTCAGCTCCATTACGTGACCTAGGAAATCTTGCTCCCACGTTGGTTTGTTTACATGCTCTGCTCATGTATGATTACTCGTCATTTATCAAAATATCCTAGCAATCCCTAGATCACGTGGTGTAAATGACCCGTCTGAAAATACCTCATTGGTGGTAGAAGTAGTATCGATAGTCCTAAAGGTATGAATGGTAGGCAGAGAAGGCGTCAGAGCAACAGCAACTGAGGTAGTAGTAGTAGTAGTAGTAGTAGTAGTAGTGAAATAGTATATTAGAAGTAGTGGTAGTAGCAGGAGTAGTCCTGTTGTTGTTGCTCAGTGTTCAAGGTCCAGATCTTTATGTTGTAAAATATGTGTCACAGCTACCTTCACAGTAACAGTTATATTATCCGTTGTTGTTGCTGTTTTTGTTATTGTTGTTGTGTTGTTATTTTCAGTTGCAGCAGTGGTGGAGATGTTAGCGAGGGAAACAGCAGCTGTGGCAGAAGTGGGAGTAGATGAAGTAGTTGAAGAAGAAACAGGAATAGTAATGGTGTTTATAGCCTTAATAGTATTAATGTGGTTTATAAGTCTCGTATCCAGGTCAATGCCAGCTCAGGCGCCTTCACATTATTATTTCTCCAGCAGGTCTGATCGCTTTAGGACATTCTCAATTCGCTATGGTATATACACCGCCGCTGTCAATTACAGGCGCTGATCATTCGCATCCTGACAATCCCTCTCACTGCATATAGCCAGGTACCCATTTTACAGATGGGTGGACTGAGGAAAATGTGAATGAAATGCTTTCCAAGGCACCTACAACATGACTGTGGTCGGGAATCGAACCCACGAGCTTTTGGTCTTGAATCAAACATTGTAACCCTTCAGCCATGCTGCCCCATATTGATGGTAATGGTAGTATCAATTATTGGTATTTCTCCAGTCCTCGGGGGCGGGCTTAGGTAAGGGATGTTAAGACAGGATGAAAGAAGAACGTTTTGAGCTATCCATGTGCAGCACTACATAGACCAAGTTACGAAACGCGATGGTTGAGTCCCTATCGTGTCGGTCTAGTTCCTCCCGAACAATAACCATCTCTCATGAATATTACATGAATCCAGGGATTAGATGCTTGACCAGCGGCCAGCCAGCTCTTGGAGTCATGCCGTTATTATCATACGGGCGAGGTCAATTGGTCTGACCTTAGTCACTAGTATGGGTACCCAGTTAACCCTTTGCCACAGTTTACATTTTGTTTTTTTTTTAGGACACCGCCATCGTAGATCTACACCCTTTTCAGAACTCCAGTGCATTCCGAACTCACATGCAGTCACTTTGGGAACTATGTTGCAGAATATTGCATTCAAATTTAACCCTCCGACTGACGTTTAATGCCGTGCACATGCAGTGTTTCCTCCAGATCGCGCGCTCGTGCGATTCGTTCCTTAAAAGAAAATGGTAGATCAGTATATTCACTTCACAATAAAGTAGACTGCCAAGTTTGAGTCATCAGTGGCGAGAGAACATTACATTTTTACCTCCAAATGTACATTATTTGTCGTTTTTATCAGAAAGAAAGGTATTCATTCACATTATTTTTTGCTCGAAATCTCTTACATAAGATATGTAAATAAATGACTCTCACACACACACACACACACACACACACACACACACACACACACACATAGAAAGAGAGACAGAGACAGAGAGAGAGGGAGAGAGAGAGAGAGCGAGAGAGACACTCACAGAAAGACACAGAGAGAGAGAGAGAGAGAGAGAGAGAGAGAGAGAGAGAGAGAGAGAGNTATTGCATTCAAAATTAACCCTCCGACTGACGTTTAATGCCGTACATATGCAGTGTTTCCTCCAGGTCGCGCGCTCGTGCGATTCGTTCCTTTAAAAAAAAATGGTAGATCAGTATATTCACTTCACAATAAAGTAGACTGCCAAGTTTGAGTCATCAGTGGCGAGAGAACATTAAATTTTTACCTCCAAATCCACATTATTTGCCGTTTTTCATATTCAGAAAGAAACGTATTCATTCACATTATTTTTTGCTCGAAATCTCTTACATAAGCTATGTAAATAATTTTTTTTACACACACACACACACACACACACACACACACACACACA
>JAWQUT010000067.1:326687-337278 GCA_033807755.1 Ellobium chinense | reverse complement strand
TACACACACACACACACACACACACACACACACACACACACACACACACACACACACACACACACACACACACACACACACACACACACACACATACATACATACATACATACATACATACATACATACATACATACATACATACATACATACATACATACATACAAACATACATACATATAATAATTATAGGCTGCTATTCGTAACTCACAACTAAACAGAGAGGACAAATCATTTTAGTACATGCATTTTTTACATTTCTCTGGGCAATCCCTTTGCTTAGGTTGGACCCAGCCACCTCACTCACATGTATATTTAAAACTAAGGAGAGGCTTTGCACCCTGAATCTCTGAAAAAGGGGCGAAACAGGGGGGAGTATCGTAGGTGAACACAGAAGTCTCTGGGCTTGCGGGGAAAGGGAGAAAACTCATGAAAAAAAAAACCAACAACCTGGTGGCTGCCAGCCACGTTTGGAATACATAAACTGGGGCTGAACGTTTTGAAGCATCATGAACTCCAGGACTAGAGCTGGCTGTCGTGAATTTAATAAGGGTGAGGTTGTTTAGTTCAGCCCCCACAGAAGCGTGATTCACATTATAAACCATGTTATAAAACGTCCTGGGTGTTTCCAAAAAAAATGAGGACTCTCAGTAAGTTCTGTCATCGGCGTTATCTCTCAGGGGCCACTCAGCATACCTCGGGCCTTGCTTAGCATGTTTTACATGTTTGGGCGGCACGAGGTTTTTTTTGTTTTGTTTTGTTGTTGATATTTAGTTGGGAGTAGAAATGAGAGGAGGAGGGAATACAAGAGAGAGTTTTTATTTTAAAGTTCGGACCCCTTCGACGGGTTAGGATAGAGGTAGGCATGTGCATTTCTTGATTTTACTATCATGTTATGAACTTGTTTTGGGATTTTTACATTCTGAGTCTAGTGCGTAACATGCAGTACGATGGTAATATCAAGAAATGCCCTGTGCCCACACTTGCGCATGCCTGCTTCAGCCATAACTCTCCGTAAGATATTCAAATTTGAAACTAAAAGCTCTCTGTTATCAGCTGTGACTGCACTAATACCAGGGTCTGAGCAATGTAGAATAAAATATCACAGGTTTTTACGATTGTGACAAAGGTGAACATATTACTTCTGTGAACAGGTGGGTCATACATGTGTGTGTGTGTGTGTGTGTGTGTGTGTGTGTGTGTGTGTGTGTGTGTGTGTGTGTGTGTGTGTGTGGGGCTCCATGGCAATACGCTATACATCATTCGTGGGATATAAACAAAACAGTCCAGATACAAAGCATAGTTCTTCTGTGAAAGGCGAAATTTAATAAATTCTGAAATAATGTAGACCAAATGTCGTTCTGTGGAGTGGAAATGTACATGTATACTAAATACTCCTACTGCAACATGAAGCATGCAGAATAAGATGAAAATTTAGATTGATGGATAACGCGTTTTGTCATGAAATCCTTCATGATTGTAATATCTGAACCTATAGAGATGAAGAAATTATATGTTACCTCTGAATACACATTTGTTTATAATGTTATACTGTGTTTACATTATAGCTAGATACAAGGACATATATAAACTGACAATATGTGATTAGCGAAATGCATTGAGATTTTGATAGTTCTTCTTCTTCTTCTTCCGTTTCATTTTCTGTATTCTCGGACATGTCCTTATTATATGTGAAAGGTCTATGTGAATGTATGAGAGAGAGAGAGAGAGAGAGAGAGAGAGAGAGAGAGAGAGAGAGAGAGAGTGTGTGTGTGTGTGTGTGTGTGTGTGTGTGTGTGTGTGTGCGTGCGTGCGTGCGTGCGTGCTCTTGTGTGTGTGTGAGATGTAATTTATGTGTGGATAGTCGGATGGATGGATGGATGTTCCTAACGAGATAATGTGTGTACGTCTGTGAAAGAGGTATTTTTGTTACAGAGAAATGACTCCAGTGATGCGAAAATTGATCCGAATCGTTGCGGCCTGAACGCAGCAGAGTATGTAGTATTTTAATTTCTGTATATGCATCCATTATGATTTATAGAAGTGTATTGTCCTGAACTGGCCGGGAAAAAAATGCCTACAAATAAACCAATCTTGAATCTATAATGATGGCGCGGGCTTGATCTAAGAGGACAGTTCTTCATCTGTAAATATTGTCGCCCTGTCAACGGAAAACCCCCTGTATGGTATTTGCAGTGAACAGTTCCGTGTCTCGTTCTCCGTGCACCATGATCCTCTCTCCTGCCGCTTTATGAGCAGTAACGTACCGACTGCTGTGTTAAATGGGCCGTGATGGCCTGGTTTAGGGGCGTTACCTTCTATAACTCGCATTATTTTCCCACCCCTATAACCTCAGCATAATTCACTCACTGAAGGCCACATTCCGTCAACCAAAACTTGAAGATAAATTACAACTGCAGTCGACTCCTTCTAATAGCAATATGCTTTATCTCATATTTTCGGCTTAATGAAGGTTAAAATGAGAAGAAAAAAAAAAGGACTGTCAATGAACCCGTTGGGAAGTTGGTTTACAATATTATAGGATGTTATATGTCTCATACGAAATACAAACACATAAAACAGTATGCATCATACAAGTTAATACAATATATTATTACAAACGAAATACATAAACACAATCAAAAGTTGTTTTTTTTTTAAACGCATATTTCGGTATAGGAAATTCCAATACCAACAGAACAGTGCTGGATAATCGCATCTTTCCCTTTATCGCACGTTTTCCTCAATCTTTGTGGAATTGTTATTAAGTTAAGTCGAGTGTAGTAGCTGTATATATTTCAATCTGGCCCACACCCAAATACTAAGTGAACAACGAAAATCGCATTGTGTCTGTAAGCGAGTATGTAGCTAAGATTGTATCACGTGTCAATCCAGTTGGCGTCCTATAAGAACAGTGTTGTATATGATCATTTTAGTTGTTAAAATATTCAGCTCTAAGGTCATTCACCAGATCAAAAGTGTGTGGTGTTTTCGTTGATTTTAAATCAGCCTGGGATTGATCACAGCGACACCGGGTGAAAATTTCGTCAGTGGTCAGTTGCTCATGTTTCTGAATTATATTTCTCATAGTATTCTTCATTATTGTGCCATTCTGTTGACAGATTTGGGATTTTTTTTTTTTTGCTGGAAAATTAATTCTTCAGAAATTTGTTGTTCGTGCTGTATGTGTAGTGTGCAGGGGTGAGGTGGGGAGGACTGTTAGAATATAATGTAAGTGAGTAAACATGTCCGCAAGTCAGTGCATTGTAATGTCAAAAGACAGAAATATGTGTTCACTAGTTTGATACGAGATTGTCCTGTTGAAATGGATTGGCTATCGTCAGCTAAAGGTAAAATAACGACATAAGATCGTACCATTTCAGCATAGGCCGTTCTTTATTAGTCAACAGAAATGCAGCTCACTATCAGTTTAAGCAAAATAGTTGTGTGATTGCGTCATCAAATCTCGCCTCCGAAAGTAAAAGATGCATCAGTCTATAAAAACCAGTATAAGAGACCATATTATCAGCCAGTCATATTCCTCAGAATGGAAAGCGGAAGTAATAATTGCTAGAGTTGTGGCTTGCGATGCCCAGATCGTGCATATATTATAATAACTGAGAGTGTTTGTAGCTGGTCAGGACACGATCATTTTCACCTAATTAGTGAGAAATACCATAATTGGCCTTGACTGCGCTCCATAAATGTGTGAGCGGTATGATTGTAATGGGGCTGACCTGTTAGCACTCAATAAAGGCACATTGCCATGACTTGTGACATTGTCATGTGACAGTTTATTGTATTTATCACAGGTTTATGAGACAGACGCGAGGAAACTCTGTGTTGACTGTGTGTTATAAATCTACTGTAAATTGTACTCCAGCTGTTTGTTCAGGGTCAGTATATTATTACACTAGTAGAATTACAAGAGCGGATCAGTGCAGTAAATTTAGCGTGTAAGTGGTTGTGATAGTGAGAAATTGTGAGAACTGGGGCCAATATCTTATATATATACAGTTACTTGTTTTTTTCAGTTAAATAAGGTTCAAGATTGTGAGATCTTTCTGTTTGTTAGTGCGGTAAGTCAGCATATCGAGAGTTGACCGCTAGAACATAAGACATCTGTGTGCCACCTCGCTTGTACTTTCGACTTTTTATTATGCTAATGGAGTAATTCCAATCGCCCACCACAGCCCAACCTTTTAAATAGCATCAAAGACATTCGTGCATGATGAGTGTCGATGCTTTCTCTCTCACGCGTTGACTGGTGATAGTTTATACCTTGTGAATTCGGCGTTCAGCCCTGTTGGTCCCATTCTTAGAATGGAGAGTCAATGTAGTAAAATATAATGCTCTAGTGATCAGCTGTCGATGTGGTACTTGCAAGTCCGTATGATGTGATCTCAGTTATGTAAAGAATGCGTCAGCAATCTGTGTTGATAAGCCTTAATGATTCTTTTCATATAATGTAAGTCAAAATATGTTGCCGTGGCTAACAATGGGACATCGGAATACTAAGCGGAAAACCTTTTAAGTTAATGTTTGTGCTGAGAGCGTTACTACACCATTTCGGAATACAGTTTCGTATTTTCAGGATGTGATTTCTGCTGAGGCCATATGTGTTATATACGAACGTTCAGTCATACAAAGGTCGGAAGGAGATCTCATAGTGAAAGTGTGTTCTTAATACTGCCATATTAATTGCATGTGATTTGGAACCAGTCTTGTTATGTCGGCCTCGAGACAGAATTCGGTAACAACAACAACAACAACAACAACAACAATAATAATAATAGAAATAATAACAATACACCATAACATTATTGTTACCCCAGCAGGTCAGGTTACTCCAACACAATCTGAACTCTGTGGGGAGTGTACAGTGCGCTGTCATGCCATTTTACTTGTAAAGATCACAAGCTTTAAGACAATAAACCTTCGCTATCTACAGCCAAATTCCCATTTTACCCGTGACTGGACTGTGAAAAACATGAATGAAATGCTTTCCCAAGACCATGGCAGGAATCGAACCCACAACCTTCTGATCCTTAGTCCAATCCCGCACACACTCGACCACGTTGTTCCATATTATAACAAGAAAAGTTTTCAATGAGCTACTGGATGCCTTTCGTTTGATACGCTCAGCTCCTCTTATTCGCAACTTCCGCCTACACTCAACATTTTGACCCTAGGTGACACAGCCTCTGTATATGTATGAAGGAGAATATATTATAAATATATATATACATATATACATTCCAGCCTGTAAACAGAATGTGGGTGAGTCATCCCTGTAGTCAGACTTGAAGCTGAAGGTGGTAAAGCAAGCGAAGCTTTTGTTGCGGGTCGTGATTGTTCTGCTGTACTTTGGTATCACACTGTGGCTTCAGTTCACAGAGCGTTGGAAGTGTTTGAAAGTTTTTTTGGTGATAATGGTAGTGTGTGGTGATCACTGTGTTTTGTTGTTGCTGTCGTCAGTGTCGTTTTTGGTGATGGTTGTGTCATTTTTGGTGTTGCGGTGGTCGTTATAGTTTTATTGCTTAGATTGTTTTTGGTGGCGATGATTTATTGTTTGTTNATTGTTTTTGGTGGCGGTGATTTTTTTTTAGGGGTTGTTGTTGATGGCGATGACGTCGTTTTTGGTGGAGATGGTGATCATACTCTAATTATCCTTCGTTCTCTATCCCGACCTTTTTTTTTTCCCTTTTCATTCTAGCTTGGTCGTCTTTTTCATCTGTTATTCTGCCTGAACTTTGACATCCTATTTGTCCTTCTCCACTTCCCGTCTCTGTTTTCTTTCCTTTCTCTCCTTCTTCCTCATCATCCTGCCTTTTTTTTCTTCCCTTTCCTTTAATTCTTTTCTTCTTTTCTTCTATCTCCCATATTTCACCTCCTATCCACTCTCCCGATTCTCATCCTCTCTTAGTTTCTTTCTTCTTCCTATCCCTTTCCTCTTCCCCCTTTATTCATTTTCAATAGAGAGCTTTATTTTCAATTTCGGATCTCTCATTAACCGTCAGTGTCATGGTAGAAGTAAGCATTGTGCTTATGTGGTATTTCCTGGTGTTACCATCATTATGCACGTTACAAACTAGAATCAGCTGTAAATTGTCACATCCAGACTAGTTCATAATGTGCAATATGACGGTAACATCAGGAAACCCCATACGAGTCTACGAGCAGCATAGCACTGCAATAACTGTCACGAAAGAGATTCGAATTTGAAAGTAAAAACTCTCTATTATCAGTGACGACATCCTCATCCCCTTGACCTCTTTGCCACCGTTACTATTATCACCTCAGG
Organism: Ellobium chinense; assembly: GCA_033807755.1. Taxonomy (NCBI): domain Eukaryota; kingdom Metazoa; phylum Mollusca; class Gastropoda; order Ellobiida; family Ellobiidae; genus Ellobium; species Ellobium chinense. Next base: position 330,974 of record JAWQUT010000067.1, on the reverse strand, counting down.
TCCACACCCTACAACGCTCTATCATTCTGTTAGCTTCCCGCAAAATCAAGGCTGCGCGCTCTTCTACGTAGAGGTAGATTCTCTTCCAAAATCGTACTTACTGAACTTTGTACTCTAAGATGCTCTGATTTTTTTTCTAAAGTAACTATAGAATGTAGATACTAGCGGAACTCCGGTGAGGGGGGATGGGAGGAAATGTTGTAAGTATCAGTATGTCTAGTCCCGTATTCATACGCCATGTTTTCGGAAAGCATGTAAGAAGTTTAATGGGGATTTATCGAGAATATAGATATAAATAGCAGTATACGGGATTTGCATTTTATTTAGTGACTTATATGTATGAAAGGTTCAGTTCTGTGTGACCTGAGATACATTTCAATTAAGCGGATTGCCGCTATAGGCGCTGAGTAGCCGACTTTACTTATTACTAATCGTTTTAAACTGTTTTGCTTACTTCCATACGGACATCGTATTTTTGTCTCAGACACAAAAAGTAACTATACACATCAGTCCTCTTTATTTTTTTTTTTACCCATTTTAAAAAAAAATAATGTGTATAGCAACGAAAATACAATCTCNAATGTAAGTCAAAATATGTTGCCGTGGCTAACAATGGGACATCGGAATACTAAGCGGAAAACCTTTTAAGTTAATGTTTGTGCTGAGAGCGTTACTACACCATTTCGGAATACAGTTTCGTATTTTCAGGATGTGATTTCTGCTGAGGCCATATGTGTTATATACGAACGTTCAGTCATACAAAGGTCGGAAGGAGATCTCATAGTGAAAGTGTGTTTTTAATACTGCCATATTAATTGCATGTGATTTGGAACCAGTCTTGTTATGTCGGCCTCGAGACAGAATTCGGTAACAACAACAACAACAACAACAACAACAACAACAACAATAATAATAATAATAGAAATAGACTAATAACAATACACCATAACATTATTGTTACCCCAGCAGGTCAGGTTACTCAAATACAATCTGAACTCCTTGGGGAGTGTACAGTGCACTGCCATGCCATTCACCTTGTAAAGATCACCAGGCATGCTCCCAGTTTATTTTACCGGTGACTGGACTGTGAAAAACATGAATGAAATGCTTTCCCAAGACCATGGCAGGAATCGAACCCACAACCTTCTGATCCTTAGTCCAATCCCGCAACCACTCGACCACGTTGTTCCACATTATAACAAGAAAAGTTTTCAATGAGCTGCTGGGTGCCTTGGTTTGCTACGCTCAGCTCCGCTTATTCGCAACTTCCGCCTACACTCAACATTTTGACCTAGGTGACACAGCCTCTGTGTATGTATGAACGAGAATATATTATAAATATATATATACATATATACATTCCAGCATGTAAACAGAATGTGGGTGAGTCATCCCTGTAGTCAGGCTAGAAGCTGAAGGTGGTAAGCAAGCGAAGCTTTTGTTGCGGGTGGTGATTGTTCTGGTGTACTTTGGTATCACACGGTGGCTTCTGTTCACGGAGCGTTGGAAGTGTTTGAAAGGTTTTCGGTGGTAATGGTAGTGTGTGGTGATCACTGTGTTTTGTTGTTGCTGTTGTCAGTGTCGTTTTTGGTGCTGGTTGTGTCATTTTGGGTGTTGCGGTGGTCGTTATAGTTTTATTGCTAATATTGTTTTTGGTGGCGGTGATTTTTTTTTAGGGGTTGTTGTTGATGGCGATGATGTCGTTTTTGGTGGAGATGGTGATCATACTCTACTTATCCTTCGTTCTCTGTCCCGGCCTTTTTTTCTTCCTTTTCCTTCTTGCTTGGTCGTCGTCTTCACCTGTTATTCTACCTGAACTTTGACATCCTATTTGTCCTTCTCCACTTCCCTTATCTGTTTTCTTTCCTTTCTCTCCTTCTTCCTCATCCTGCCTTTTTTTCCTCTTCCTTCTTCCCTTTCCATTAATTCTTTTCTTCTTTTCATCCATCTCCCATATTTCACCTCTCATCCTCTTAGTCTCTTCCTTCTGTCCCTCCCTTTCCTCTTCCCCCTTTATTCATTTTCAATAGAAAGTTTTATTTTCAAGTTCGGATCTCTCATTAACCGTGAGTGTCATGGTAGAAGTAAGTATGTGCTTATGTGGTATTTCCTGGTGTTACCATCATTATGCATGTTACAAACTAGAATCAGAAGTAACTTGTCACATCCAGACTAGTTCATAATGGGCAATATGACGGTAACATCAGGAAATCCCATACGCGCAGCATAGCTCTGCAATAACTGTCACGAAAGAGATCCGAATTTGAAAGTAAAAGCTCTCTATTGTCAGTGATGGCATCCTCATCCCATTGACCTCTTTGCCACCGTTACTATTATCACGTCAGGTCCACATCCTACAACGCTCTATCATTCTGTTAGCTTCCCGCAAAATCAAGGCTGTGCGCTCTTCTACGTAGAGGTAGATTCTCTTCCAAAATCGTACTCACTGAACTTTGTACTCTAAGATGCTCTGATTTTTTTGTCTAAAGTAACTATCGAATGTAGATACTAGCGGAACTCCGGTGAGGGGGGATGGGAGGAAATGTCGTAGGTATCAGTATTTCTAGCCCCGTATTCACATGCCATGCATTCGGAAAGCATGTAAGAAGTTTAATGGGGATTTATCGAGAATATAGATATAAATAGCAGTTTACGGATTTGCATATATCTAGTGACTTATATGTATAAAGTTCAGTTCTGTGTGACCTGAGATACGTTTCAATTAAGCGGGTTGCCGCCGTAAGCGCTGAGTAGCTGACTTTACTTATTACTAATCATTTTAAACTATTTTGCTTACTTCCATACGGACTTCGTATTTTTTGCTTCAGCCAAATTTGTGTCACAGATTTCTTGAGAACTACGTAACGTAAAAGCATGCGGTTTTCATCTAAATTCGTAGAAAAATACACAAAAAGTAACTATACACATCAATCCTCTTTATTTTTTTACCCTTTTTAAAAAAAAAAGAATGTGTATAGCAACGAAATACAATCTCCGATAGATCTTTTCAATCCGTCCGATTCGCCAATCGTCCAACTTTTTCACGGAGTCTAATGCATTCGTCTATGATGCCTTTCGGTGCGCTAGGTATTCTTCCACCGCTGGTGCGTTGCCTGCCTGCCCATTTGTAAAATGGGGTGTTAGTCTTGTTTTTTATATCAGATAAACGTTTATTTCACCACTTGCCTACCGACTGAGGCCTTGCTTATAATAAGTCTGTCATCAAGTTGATGGCTTGTAAATATTAATCAGCAATTAAACTGTCTCATGAGACAAGGCCATGCCAGAGCTAAAAGGGCGGTGTTATTAAGCTCAGTACAGTACTGATGTTGACATATTCGGAACAATGTTGGCTCCACTCTATCGCAATTCTTTTAATCTCAGGTGGTTTTTATTTTTGCGATAACAAAATTGTATTTGTTACTTCATAATCATAGATTATGATTTTGAGTTTCTATACCAAAATCAAAGTTGCTGAACATCGAAAGGGTCGAAACTAAACTACGATACTGCCCGCCACTTATACAGTGTCCTTGACCTTTTTTTTGTTTGTTTAAATAAAATAATCCACACTTGTAGTTGATTAAACACATCTGAAGAGTTTTTTTATGGTTGGTTTTTTTTTTTGTTTATTCATTTTTATTTTCAGAATCGAAATAAAACAGTCCACGCTGAAACACACTGCTGATAAAAAACATGTGCGAAAATGTTTCGTTTCAGTGCCCAGTAATCTTTTCTGCACTGGTTGTAAATGTATTTTAGGAACACGTTCAGAAATGTTGAAAAAAACGATAGAATGTAATAGGTCTGGTGGAATATTACTGTAGCAGCTAGCACGGCATTGTGGCAACACTCCAACGTAAGTGCCGTTATAAAATGGAATGTGTTACGTGGGAATAGTGCAACAACCAATAAATCAGTAGGAAGGATAACTCGTGCAAACAGCTGTAGTACGGTAGTTAATAATACTGTTACGGCTTTTATGTCGAGGGCCATAACATAAAATAGTCCACAGTGTCTCTCACTTAATAGCAGTCTGCATAATGGCAATATGGTTGTATGGCATCACTTTGCAATCAAACAGAAAGCTAAAGGCTTCTAGAATTTGAAGTCGAGAAGAAACTACTCCGCCTAAGCGCATCTTTCTCTGAAACGCAACTTTTCATGCGTTTGTAAGATTGCTAATAAGCAGAGTCGACTATAAAGTGGACATGCAGCACACTCAGCTTCGCTGAATCGCAGATCAGTATATGTATAGTTCCATTAAGCTTAAGATAATAACCGCTT
>JAWQUT010000067.1:298044-326669 GCA_033807755.1 Ellobium chinense | reverse complement strand
CCCCAGACCCCCGCCGCAATATAATCTAACTTAAGCAATCCTAATAAAAGAAAAGCACTAATCGTAATATCTGCTTACTCGCAACAATTTAAATAACAAATACCATATTCTCCATAAAAAGTCATTGGATAGTAGGAACTCCGTTTAATTGCAAAATTTTTCTGTGTTCCCAAGGAGTTGCTATTAAGCGGGTTCGGCTGTTGGCGTCCATCGTGATTGTTCCGTTGTTGAGATGAGGTGATAATGGGTTCAGCCCTGGGAGTCTCTTCGTTCATCTTCATCATCGTGTTGATGTTGGACTCAAAATACTTTCAAACTGCGCCATCAGATCGTTCCCTTCACAAGTCAAGCCTAGCTACAAATGATCGAGATCGATTTGCTTACATATTTCCAATAGTAAACGTTTTTATATCAGTCTTCTTTACTGTTGCGTTTGGGGGTATAGCAAACTAGCGATCTGCAAAGTTTCCATGCGGAATGAAATGTTTTACTCGTGAAATCCGGAGGAAGTTAAGCGCTTTGATGTGAAGAATGCGATTGAATTGAAATCAGTGAAGTGGTCCAGCATGCCTCTCTTCTCCTTTTATACCTCGGGCGGGCCTTTAAGTTTTTGGTATTACTGGTGGAAAGATATAGTTTACTTTTTACTCTTAAAGCCTCATGTCAAGTTGATCTGTATTTAAAATATGGACTTAAGGGTTGCTATGTTGTTTCATTACTTGCCATCACTAATTTCTTAGGTTTCTTTGTTATTTTATTTTCGATCATTGTCTAACCATCCAACGTTCGAGTTCAGTCTCTGCATCGTCTTTGATGACTTTGTCCCCGTTACCGAAGATAAAATGAATCATGGTAATGTTCCCTGCGTTTGTTCTGTGCGCTATATTCTAGTTTGTGCACGAAATTCATGGATCACGACATAGCGTCAAACTTTGTGCATGGGTTGATATTTGAATAACATTTTTTTCAGGTCATGGGAACGCAAAGCTAATGATGCAACATGCCAATATTATGTATTGTTAATAATGAAGTTACAGATGTGGTAAACAGACAGATGTAAAGCACATCATTTATGTAGTGTGTGCTTGCTAGCAACTTACAGTAGTTCATTGGGAACGTAAAGAGGGGATCTGTAATATGGAGTGACGCATTTAGGCATACCTTAGTTAATGGGGGCCCTGGACCGAGACTGCACCATTTGTAAAATTTATCACAAGATTATTTGAAAATTAATTTTGGAGCCTATCTGTTTGAGAACACGGCCCGTCATCAGGGGAAAGTTTCGCCCTTTAGCGAAGATATAAATAGATCTATTTACCTAGCTCGCTTTCTGTATTTGCTTTGACAAAAATGCGATTGGATATATTTACTTTGAACATTAATAGACCGAAAACGGCTGTGTGTGTGTAGATTTCCTTCAACACAGTGCATACCCGAAGTTTAGGCATGAATACAAGCAGCTAATTCGGCCAACTCTGCATATCAGAAATCCGCTTTATTGAAAGGTTCGCTTGCTCGCAGCATATTCAGGATAACAGTTTACTGTATAAGATTGGCCCGGAGGCGTGGCACAGTCATTTCCATCGCGATTAACCCCGAAACTGCTGTCTCTAAAAATCAACAGGCATCGTGACCCTAGATAACTTTTGCAGGAGAAGGTTTACCGTCAGAGTCCGCCTGCCGGAGGTGAAAGATTTGATTAATTAGTTTGAAAGGTTTGTGTTGCTATCTCCTCTTTATCTCCGTTCCGCCATTTCGCCGTTGTAATTAAAATGTTGAAGCGGCTGTTGTAGCATGCACAACTAGTTCACTTGGAGCCCACCAATGTCACGCGCCAGTGGCCAGTCGGTTACCACGTCAGCACATGTCACAGAGTACTCAAACCTCTCGTCTATATTACTCAGTGTATGGAGGACTCTATGGAAGGAGTTACGGCACATGAAATCGGAACTCATTTTAGTCATTTCAAAACTTCAGAAGATCTCAGGCTAGTTTCCTACACGGTTAAAAAAAAATTAGGAAATCGCATCTTCTTTTAATTGCAACTTGCCCATGTTTGGTAGAGGGGTTGCAGTTGAACGATGTCGATTGTAAAGCACCAAGAGGGGTCCAAACCTGCACATTGTGACTGCGCAACACAGTCATGAACGGGCGTTCGTTAAAACAAGGTAAGCTTTAAGCGGTGTCGTGACAAAATTCTTTCCTCATGTAAACATTTCCAACTGCCAGGCATATGTAGTGCGATCGGCCTACAGGCTAATCTGGGATTTACTTTAAAGTTGACCTGCACATGAGTAGAATAATTACCCTACAGATTTTTTTCTTTTCCCTCGCGGTTGTGCTAAACGCATATTGTCATCTAGGGAACAGGTGTGTTTTCGTATGGATGATAACGTTTTGCTGACGACGAATTTTTTCTGTAATGCTTGTTGTCCATGCCGTGATCAGTTGGAGCTCCGCATTTCGAGGTTAGAGACCAAATATCTGGCCATTCTCTAGAGGATAAAAACAACAATTGAATATCCTTTGAATTTTTTGTTTGTTTGTCGTAGGAAGATGTGCTTTGGAGTTAGATGAATAAAACCACCCTGCACCAATGTCATTTGCGATATCTAATGTAAGTTGAACAACGTGTGTGTTTCATGGCTTTTGGTTTCACTAATTTTGCTTTTTGGTCAAAAGTCAGCGTTTCGAGTTTGGCATATTTTATTGGAAGAGAAAATAAGTGTAACTGTTATCGTAATGTACTGTAAGACTAATCCAACTGCAATTGGTTTGAATGCGCAGAATCGCAATGTCATTACAACTGACAGCGCTGCCGAGGGCCTCATTATATATGTTTCAGTTCAAAACCGTCATATCGTCTCTTAGGATGATTTACTGTAGTCGTTAACCTTCGATTTGCTCAGACCACATTTTGTAGTTATGAGTTTTGTTTATTGTTATAAAAAGTGAGACAGCGACAGACTTTGCCTATGCAGTTCTCCTTCTGTTTGTAGGCCAACACGAGTTTTGAGGTTCTGAGGCATTTCATTACTGTATGAATATGCGTTTTTATGTAGTGTTATTGTCGGTAACGTCAATTAGCAGGAAGTGTTACAGGTGACTAGGAAACTGAGAATGACGTTTGTGTCCCTGTGAAGTGTTCTGTCAGGGGAGTAGACCTCTGTTCTTCCTGGATCGAATGATTATGATGAGCCTAGTGTTATTATGAGTAGACCCGTTGCCAGCATTGCCCTGGTGTCGACTTATGTAATTCAGCTATGGTTTTTCTCATTTTTTGCTTGTTTTTACTTGAATTGTGAAGGAAGCCGCAGGTATGAAGATGTTTGATCAGCGTTTCTAAATGTTCGTTCATTATTCAAACATGTCGGGGTTGTTGTTGTTGTTTTTTTTTAAGGTTGTTTACTCTTTAACATGATGTAGCGTTTGTATATTAAATGTAGTTTTATGAAGCTGGAATCTTTTAGCCCATCTCTATGCAGAGCTTGGGCTAAAAATCTATCGTATCCATTTTTTTTTNGGGGGGGGGGGGACGAGAAAAGAGGAAAGACGAGAAATTATATTGATTAACTTTTAATATATTTCATTTAAAAAGCATGCATTTGTTTACCCTCTGGATTTTGTATCTCTGCCAAGGACCATTAGATAGCACTGACCAGGATCGACTTAACACTTAATGTCATTCATCACCTCCATTGTGCGAGGTTTATTAGAAACAGGCTGAAGATGCTCCCGGACTTTACTATTCCGACGCTCATTTGCTCGGAACATCCGCATACTCGTTGTAAAACTCTGGTCCGGAGTCTTGTATTTTTTTTAGCGAAATATACTGAAAAACTTCAACACCTGACAAACTCGATAATAATAGCTCGTCCCTAGACAATGATATGCATTCCAGGTCTTTGACATCTACTGTTTGTGTTTCTTCTTTGGGCCATGTAAAGCGACTTCATACTATCATTACTTATTAGGCTGGTTTTTACTGCGTCCTTATGCATACACCTAGCACACTTTATTTCTGCTATTATGAAGCTAAAAAAAAATACCTTATGTAGATCAAAGGTTTTTTCACATATTTCTACACCCTGACGTTGGCTGGCAAGGCCATAGTAAAAAAGGGATCATTTTATATATTAGCGGATTAGTAGGCTTGTACACAGTCAGTGATTTTTACCTATTAATAGATACTTGAAATCTCTAGCAATATCGAGGTCCAGTATATCCGTTTGGACTCCATGCCTTATCGACCTCCTCACAGGGAGATAATTGTCAGATTGGAAATGCCTGGTCAGCCATTGTCTTAAGATTTTCTTCCAATATTTGATTAGGGCCCTTTGGGTACCGGGTGTTGGAAGGAACTGGAGAGAAAAACAAAGGGATTTAAGCCCTGGTCTGGGGCAAGGCGAGCTGGGACAGTAGTAAGATTGCCGTGTGCAGTGACCGGATGTAGATTCTGGTATGACGCGCTGACCTTTTCACGGCCTGGGTGGATTGGCTTCTTGATTTTGTAACGCCATGAGAGCCTTGTCGAAAGTGGCGATTAAGCGGAGGGTGCTAATAAACGAAATTGTATGTTATCGGCTTCATATGGAAAAATGTCTTGTTTTGTGAATAGCATGTTGCCATTTAAGCGACTCGTGCCTGTGGAACGGTTTGCAACCAAGCGGATTTGACTTCTATAGTGTGACCTTCGGTATATGAGAAGGCCGACTAATTCTCCTTTTCGAATCAGTCAGGCAGGACAAACAATACTATATAAGCCATGGCCGTAGTAATGAAGTTCTAAAATGTGAATGACAAAGTAATGTTTATGGTTGTTAGTAAACAATCTTTGTGATTTGAAAACAGAGATGTGAAATGAATACAAACTGGGTGGTGATAACATACAAAGTTAACCCATGTAAAAACCTCAGTTGGTCTGGTTCAACTACGTGGAAAGCCTTTCTTTTTCTAGATTTTTTTCTCGGAAAGGTCAAGTGCATGTGCTATGATAGGTTCACTGTATGAAGCTAGTTGTGAATTATGGAGCAGGGTCTACAGTGCATGTCAACATCTTGTCTCTTAGGATAAAGCCATACTTGTGCTTTCCCCTCTCTCTCTCTCTCTCTCTCTCTCTCTNTCTCTCTCTCTCTCTCTCTCTCTCTCTCTCTCTCTCTCTCTCTCTCTTTTTCTCTCCCTCTCTCTCTCCATCCACACTGCTTGCTCACACTTTTCATAGGTTGATCGTGTCTGTCTGTGTGAATCATCATTCCTGTCATTCTGTCATTCTTTGTCTCCTGCTCGTGTTTTCTACACTTTTAGTGTTTACTCTTCTCTCTCTCTGTCTCTCTTTCACCCCTCTCCCTCTTCCTGTTCTTTGTTGCTTTCTTCACAGGTGGGTTGTGTATTCCAATATGACTCATTTTGCACGCTTTTCTATTTGTCGTTATGTCTTTTTTCCTTCCTTTTTGTGCCTACTGTTTATTCTTTCTGGCCCCCTCCATCACTTCCTCCCTCCCCCCATCCCTCCTCATTATTAACAGAAGATTCCTGTCTGCCTATATGATTCATTCTACATGCCATTCTGTCTCTCTCTCTTTCTCTCTCTCTCTCTGTCACTCTCTCCCTCTCTCTCTCTTTCTCTCTCTCTCCCTCTTTCTCTGTCTCTGTCTCTCCCCCTCTCTCTCTGTCTCTCTATCTCTCTCTCTCTCTCTGTCTCTCTCTCTCCCCCTCTCTCTCTGTCTCTATCTCTCTCTCTCTCTCTCTCCCCCCATCCCCTCTTCCTTCCCACTACCACCACCAATTGTCCGTGCCAATCTGTGTGACTAACCCATCCCACGTCTTGTCTGTTTTCGTCTCTATTTTTCCTCCTGTGTCCACTGTTTTCTTTATTCTTCGTTCTCTTTATCCGCTCCTCTCCCCCTCCCCCCTTCCCACCTCTCTCCCCACGCGCTGACTGGGTGGTCGAGAGATAGAACACCTGTCTCTTGTTGTGAGAGGTCGCTGGTTCGAATCCTGCTAGACGCGGAGTTCTCCCTGAGTGTTAGCGACCATGTTTAAAAAACATCTCTCTGCCGGCAGCTTGACTGGGGTTCCAGCCTCGTCACTGATATATAGCCTAACCATTTTATTTTGGGAATGGGTATATCGGCCAGACGGCAGCAATACACTTAACGGAGTATTCTGACAGGATTGTAATTTTAAGAAACTTTTCTTCCGAGTAATCTCCCGTCGCCGACTGCTGGGTTTTTCATTTTAAGTTTGTGAGGTAAAACCTGTTCTCTAGCTCAGTGGATTGGCAGACTGACTCAGATTCTGAAGAAAGATTCATTTTGGCTAGAACCAGTCGGTGGTTTTATTTTTTTTTATTAAGAGGGGTGAGAAGCACGTTGCTGGGCTTTCTCACACACGAAGACCTCACTGTCTGGCTATCCGGCTAAACTACTCTCCACGGGGTAGTCTGGTTGTCCAGCCAAAATATTGCGGTTTGTTTTGTTTTGGCCTGTGCTGAGAAAGAACTTCAAGACCTAGGACAAGCAGGCAAACAAAACTTGCTCTCCAGCTCCCACTTTCTCACTCTTCCTACAAGTACTTGTTTCACAGACTGCTCCTACAGCCAGCATGACTCATTCTACTGTCTTCCTTTCTGTCATTCTTATAGCTCTCTCTCTCTTTCTCAGTGTGTGTGTGTGTGTGTGTGTGTGTGTGTGTGTGTGTGTGTGTCTGTCTGTCTGTCTGACCTTTTCTTTCCTTTTATTTCTTTGCTCTCTCTTTCTCTCTCTCTCTCTCTCCCTCTGTGTGTGTGTGTGTGTGTGTGTGTGTGTGTGTGCCTGTCTGTCTGTCTGTCTATATGACCTTTTCTTTCCTTATATTTCTTCCTCTCTTTGCTCTCTCTCTCTCTCTCTCTTTCTCTCTCTCTTTCTCTCTCTCTTTCTTTCTCTCTCTCTCTCTTACTCAGTCTCTGTCTCTCTCTCTCCACCTTTCTCAGCAATAATTGCGTAAGTTTAATTACAGTTTGTTTGGTACGTGTAGTTTTATAGCTGTCATATTTCGTGTCAAATGATAATGTAAACAGACAGCCTAGTCAGTATGTTTGTCACTGGTTGAGCGATTTGTTTATTTCACCTCCTTGTATGTCTTCCTGTCCCTTCGTCTGTCTGTGTTGCCGCAAGTCAGTCAATCAGTCTGTCTGCATGAGAGTGTGTCATATTATCTGTCGACGTTCGCTTTCAGCCCGAAATTTAAGTTTTATTTCCTGTGTCAATAAACTTGTTAATGAGGAAACTAAGTGAAAAAAAAAATGAACATAGGACTTTTATTAACACCGCACGAAAAGTGATCTTACAGTGCTGTATTACTGTGTTATACACCTCACTAATAATACACAAAGAATAAGATACTTTACATATAAACACATAATGTTACAAATGGCATCCATAAAAAGGTCATGGCTAGTCGTCGCGGTGCAGTGCTCTTGTTCCCCCTCACTCTAATTTCAGGAAAAGGGAAGTGAAGTGTTTCTTTCAAGAACACTATCGTGCAAACCATACGACCCGACAGTCGAAACCACAAGCCTCAATCTTAAAAATCCCTCAGATTGTATGAGCAATTCTCAAACTGCACACCACCTTGCTGCCCCCCCCCCCCNCCAACCCTCCGAACACAGAGAAGAAAATGAAAAGTACGAGTCATGTACAGAGAAATAATCAGAGAGATAGAGATCATCAATTTACTTCCATCTACAAAGGTCAGCGCATGGTTTGGCACGGCGTTTTATGGTAAAATGTTACGGGAGATTAATAAAACCACGCAGCGAAGTAGAATGAGCGGGTTGCGGTGTGCAACGGGTCGTGCGCATTATACGGAGATTAACCTGACATGCAATCACAACATGGTCTGGGTTTTAGGCTACCGTTTATAACAGACGGTTTACGCCGCGTAAGTGCAACCCACTTACATGCAACTTTACCGAAGTGGCAAATATAACTGAGAAACAAAGGTACAGTGGGACCTCAGGGCCTGAGAGAGCTTGCGCATCAGCGATGGTATCTTTTACCATTGTAAGAATGACATTAACTCTGTATGTTGAATATTACTAAAGATGCATTCAGCACCGATGTAGTTGTTACGATGGTAAGAGATCTCATCGTTAATGTGCAAGCTCTCAGTTATCATCTATCAGTGCTCTATGACTATGTCTTGAATGGACAAAACAAGACTCTTATTTGCTTCGTGTGATTGCAGCTGGTCGACAACCGGAGCGATACATGTTGATAAGATTAAATTGTTGGAAAGTGTCATTTATTCATTTTTTTTCTTTTTGCTAAAATCAAATCAACGATACACAGAAATGTTATAGAGTACATGATCACAGCAGAGGGCAAGTCTACTGAGTGCAGAGTGTTGGGCAGAACTGAGAGCATATGAACGCAGTTCGTGAATTGAAGTTCAGTTCACGTGAACTTGATCTGAGCTTAATAGCTATTTTGGATGAACTGATCTGGATCTGAGCTGTCGCTATTTTGGGTGTTTGATGTGAACTTAATTTTCTCCTTAAAGCTCAAATTAGTTCATATCTACCTCAAACGCCTGAACCAAATGCCGATTTCTAAAACCGAGGGGAACTGATCTGATTTGAAAACTATTCAGTTTTCATAGAACTGAGCTAAACTTGATCTTAAGGATTTCATCCCGTTAGTGAACTGAACTTGATCTGAACTGACGTTTTTAGTGAACTTGCCCAAGCCTAACTGAGTGATTAGATGACCCTTGAGGCTAAGCTAAGAGCGTTCGAAGGCTATTGCTGACCGTCAGGAATCACAGTAACTGAGAGGAACATTCCCTAATGCTAAAGACCGTTATGATAAGAGCTTGACCCACACATGACTTCATTGTTTGAACTGCCCGAGGAAGCGAAATTGCCCTCTACCTCTATTTGGGTTCCGGGTTTTTGTGTGTGTGGAGTTCGTTATATTATTTCAAAGTTTGATGCGCGTGGGTTTAATTGTAGTTCAGACCCGGATCATAAATTCGTTGACGTGTGCACTGATTGTTGGATTCTTTCGAAATGTTGAGTTCATAACAGCTTGGAGATTGATTGCGCATATTTTTTTCTCTCTACTGAGACCGATAGCTTGCCAAACCATTTGGAATTGCAGTGACTTTCACGCTTTCCACTATCATATAGCGCTTTCGTAATAAATTAGTTGCAGAACTTTGGACGTCCTTTACTTTGCATGAATATAGACTAGCTTTGCACGATAGTTTTAATAATTTAGCATTTGAGTGAACTTGGCGATTTTAAAGTGGAGTTCTCCATGGAACAGTTTGATGTCTCAGGCCTCTGTGCCGTGCTGACTTGCGATTTCATCGGTATGTTAGTGGGTTAGTCTAGTGTTAAAGCTGATGGACTTTAACCCCCCTCCCCTTCTTCCTCCTCCTTGTCCTCATCTACCTCCTTCTCCACCTCCTCCACCTCTTCCCTCTCAAGTGCCTGGTCTGCAGCAGATTTTAGCTCTTATGAGCCTCCAATCACTCCTGCTCTCTGATAATCTCATAAACCTAATGTTGCACACTCTGCCACTCTTCGTTCAGATGTTCTGGCATTCCATATTTATGTTTTTCTTTGTCTTCCTTTCCCTAGGCCTTTCTCCTTCTTATAAACCACATTTTCTGCTGGTTCGAGGTTTTTTCAGCACTTCATTACTAATCGTCCAGCTTTCACATCTATGTAAGAAGAGACTATAAACATATGCCTTTGAAACATCGCCCCTTCTGTGTGGTGATTGCGATGTGTCTGTCACTCATGATGGGGTTGAGTTTGCTAAACACTTCCTCTGAGACAGTTGTTCTCCTTCTTATCTGTGTGGCATCTGCCATTTGCCGTTACGAGGATATGTCACATATTTTTGAATTTGTATACTTTGCTTGATATCCCCCTTCTTTGCTTATAAGATGACAATATAAATTTGGATCTTCGCAGATACAACCATGTTTTCTGATTTTGCAACGTTCAGCTGAAATCCTTCTTCTGCACATTTTGTGTACTTCTTGATCTAGTAAGAAATGGAAGCTCCTCTGTAATTCTCCTGACAAGACGTAATCATCTGTATATCCTAGATTATATTTCGCCCTCCTACTGTGAGTCTATCCAGTTCTTTTACATTTCTAAGTATTATTCCATTTTTTTCATTCTTCTTTGCAAAGATAGATCGAGTGTATATAGGACTCATGTATTAGATTAGATGATGTCTCTAGAGCAATATTGTGATTTTGACGGTGCGTGAAAGTTTGAGTTGCCTTGAAACAACCGAATATCTTTGAAATAATTTTTGTTGTGTGTGCACAGCAGAGTACTGTGCGTGGTAAATGATAGCTAGTATTATTGTACTGTGAACTCTCATGGCTTCAGGATGTAAGTGGTGGGCTTGTTGGTTAAGTATTCCATATTAAGAACAAATAAATGTTTTTTCTGAACATATATCTGCAAGGGGTGGGGGAGNGGAGGGGGGCAGGGGGGAGAAGGAGGGAAGGGGGACGTTTGTATGCAGGGGCGAATTTAGGTTCTGTGTGACCCTGAGCATGAGAAAGATGTGAGGTTGGGTTCTCTTTCCTGCCATAATACAGCCATGCCTGGGACACACTCTACCATAGCAGCAGGTTTAGTAATGAAAATGAATATTCGTCTGGCTCCTGTCTTCTCTCCCTCTCATTTCTCGTCCTCCAGCATGAAGCCCTCTACACGCGTGAGGCTCTGGCATGTATCCACCGCGCCCATGTGTCAATCCGCCACTGTTTATATGAGTAGTTTGACATACAGACTGAGACTGATCATCGGTGGTTCTCAAGTTTTCATTTGCCCGTGTTGACATATAGGAGATAGTATCCACAGATTGCCTCAAGTGCAAATATTGACCTCATTTTGTTCACAAGTTTAAGATGGTCGCTGGTGACCTTATGGGAAGTCAATGTATGAACTCAAAAACGTTAAGATTCAAACCACTTTATGAGGAATTCACAGCTTCTTCATGCTATCAGAATAGTTGTTTGTGATGCCGTAACTTCAGTTTATATAGAAATGAAGGTGCGTGTCAACGCTATGCTGAATGGTGTTCTCATGCACAGCTCAGAATGCTCGCTAAATGCATGTGTGTGCTTTTGGTGTACTACACAACAGCAACCTACCCAATTTCAATAATAATTGATAGCAGGAATGTTACTGTGTACTAAAATCCAGGCGTGCATGTGCTTAAATTTGATCATAGCTTCAGGAATCAGATGTGCTGTTGCGAATGAAATACCAAATTTTACAGGTTTTTCTCTGTCTTTTCTACTTCCAGGTCGTCCCAAGACAACATCAGCTACCAGTAAGAGCCTCACCACAAGCCGCACCGTCACTGCTACCATCACAACATCAGACCAGCCAACATCTCCACCTGTTTTCCCCCACTATCTTGAAGCCCAGAATGAATCACCCCCACTGTGCTCACTGTCGTACATGCCGCTGGAGAATTCCGAACTAACCGACACCAGTGACAACACTTCCGGCTCACGTGGTCGGTTGGACCAATCGCATGCTTCGTCAGTAGACCATCCCATGACCCTAGGTCAAGGACATCCTCAGGAACAAGCTCAAGGTACGGCGGGCGGCCCGCAAGGCGCCAAATCCAAACTGAAGGAGAAACGATGGAAAGAGGCGGAAGATGCTGGCACCAGTAGCACTGTGATTAATGCCAGCGTCACCTCGCCTAGAAAACTCAGCACCCCCATCCACCTTGATCTGGCGTCTGTCGAGATGGACGAGGTCACGGAGGCAGACGTCCAGGAGCTGATGGAGAGCCCGGGTTCGGGGCTACACCGGATTCCTTCAGCCGGTACCTTCCAGCAGGGCCAGTCGGACGCTGGACGCCTCAAAGACCCTTACAGAATGCTGGAGAGATCTCAGTCGGATGCTAGTCTCCTCAAGAGGGTAAGTCACGAAGATTAGACATCATTTCAGGCATAAGCTAACAGGGCCGAAGGGTGGGTGTAACATACGGTCACTGATGACCATTTGACATATTCCTAGTACAACGACGACCCTAGTATAAGATACAGATACCAGCGCTGACCATTGTCAAGTACAGGCCTATCCCCACTTTCTTCTACTCCAAAACCTGATAATATGTAGTTATTTAATGATAACAAAGTGATTTATTAAGTTTCGTAAACAGGCTAATGCCCACCCACGCGATTTTACACTATTATTACTATCCCAGCAGGCCTGATCACCCGATGACTCTCTCAAATACCAAGGGAGAGCATGTGTTGCTGCTGCCATCTGCAGATGGTGATCAGTAGCCTTCTGACTTTTTTTTCACTTCCTATAGCCAGATCCCCATTTTACAGACAGATGTGTTGAGGAAAATGTGAATTAAATGCTTTCTCAAAGCACTTACAACATGACCGTGCATGTTCGGGAATCGAACCCATCACCTTTGAAGCCGTTTGGCCACGCTACTGTTCAAAACGATATGAAACTAAGACTATTTTTTAATAATCCTGAAAAGCCAATGTAAGAAACAAAGAGACCTGAGTGAAATCTGGTGTCAAACAGCTGGTGTTATCACAAAGAACAGCTGTTCTGAGTTCTTTACCCTTACTGAGAAAAATGCACCATTCAGCACTTTGGTGTGCAACACAGAAACTATATTATGATGTGGAGTTGCGTATCCTTGAGAAAGGACCGCGTATCCCCTTAATAAGCTGTTCCACTCATCAGAAAATCTTCTTACATTGAAAAGGTTATAATAATGCATACTATGGCCATGCAATAATAGTGTACTAATACTTGTAATTTAACCGTAATCCTTACCATCATCCCCCCTCCCCCCTCCACCCAGTCCCTTCTCTTACACCACAGAGACCGTCAGTGTTGAGTTACTGTATCATTTTTAATGCTCACAAGCTGTTGCCAAATATTCCACATCTTTGGTGTGACAAATTATTACATCTAGACTATACTGGCGCATTCTCTGTCCTTGCCAGTCACTGAAGACCGCAGAGGAAGACGGTCGACTGTGTAGGCTTATAATTCCAGTCTAGAAGTTGAGGCTTTTGAATTTCTGTCTCAGATTGTGAAAAGAATTCATTTTTTTCCTTCAGTGAGGTTGAAGACTAACAGAAGAAGCACTGTTTTTCGCAGTTTATTATTCGAATATGGCTATCTTGTCCTAGATGACGTTAAAGGAATTCAAATCAGTCAGTCAGTCTACGAAGAGGAAAAGTTTATCTGTGTTTATAGTTTGTGAATGGTGGAGAGTGCAGAGTTTTGCTTTTTCACTAATGAGGATTTTTACATGTTTTTCCTATAGTGAAGAATTGTGGATTTTTTACTTCTAAACAGAGAATTGTAGATTTACTTCTTCGAAAGCGGTAAACCAGCGATTCGGAAAGTTTTTATGCAGTAGGATATGTTTTACATGTAAAATTCGTAGACGTTCGTAATTCTTCCGAATGAAGGCTTGAAGACTCTCTCTCTCTCTCTCTCTCTTTCTGAATGGAGGATTATCGATGGTCTTCCTCTGATGAGGTGAGGGTTGTAGATTTTGTTTATCTAAATATAGGATTTCAGATTCTACTGCTACAACTAGAGAACAATAGAATATTTTCCTCTGAATGATATAGTAAACACTACGCCATCCGATTCTTTCTCCGAATGTAGGATTGTACCTTGTCTTCCTCAAACTGTAGGACGGTATTTTCTCTTCCTCTCAGTGGAAGACCGTACACGCTTTTCCACTAATGATGGTGGATTTTTACATGTTTTTCCTCTAGTGAAGAATTGTGGATTTTTTACTTCTAAACAGAGAATTGTAGATTTTCTTCCTCGAAAGCGGTAAACCAGCGATTTGGAAAATGTTTATGCAGTATGATATGTTTTACAAGTAAAATTCGCCCCCCCCCCCCAAAAAAAAAAGCTCTTCCTGGTTGTGAATTGTGTGATTGATTTCAAATTAGTGAAGTGTCCCATCATGCCTTTCTTCTCTTTTTATATCTCGGGCTGGTCTTTAAGTTTTTTCCTCTGTCTGTGTTCCAGGACCTGGAGATGTTGGCGACTGATGATGAAGTTCATCTAACGGCGGCCGAGGCCAGCTCGGGCCAGAATATCAGCGAGTGCAACAGGGTCTACCTGGATCTATCCCGAGCCGAGGCTTTTGAGAGGGTAAGTACAGTAGTTCGTTTAACACGACAGCGCTTTACCCGAAATATCGGTTAACCCCAAAAAAAAGGAAATTCCTGTCCAGATGCAACATTATTCTTAGTGAATGGATAGTCAACGCTTCACTCGAGATATCGGTTAACCCGGGAAAAAAAAGGAAATTCCTGTCCAGATGCAACATTATTCTTAGTGAATGGATAGTCAGCGCTTTACTCGAAATATCGGTTAACCCGAAAAAAGGAAATTCCCGTCCAGATGCAACATTATCCTTAGTGAATGGATAGTCAGAGATGGGAAAAAAAACAGAGGCAGAGATCAAGGGCTCTCTCAGAGAAACCCTGAGAACTCATTCGTCCATGATTAAGCTGGCCACGTGGACAGTGGATAGCGCAAAAAATTGCTCACACCCTGCCGGTGGGTTTGTCTTGTTCAAGGATTTGGTTAAATACGGCTCGTATTTTATAGCGCTTCTCTAATATACTCAGCGCGGGAGATGATTGTTATACTGGGATTTTGTTGTACTCACCAAAGTCTGCATAATATATTATGGTGAAAACATATGCTCTAACTCCTGTTACAAATGTCTGATTGTCCGCTGTAATAAGAAATGGTTTTGCTTTCGATGGCTAACAAGCGAGAATTTTTTTTAATGTGTGCTCGGGGGAGAGGNGGGGGGGGGGGGGGGTGAAGGGAGGTGGAAGTGAATAGGAAACCTAGGGATTGCTTTTTCGTTCAAAAACTACATAGCTTGAAAGATGGAACTCACAGACAGGAAGTTCCGCCATTTCCTCACATATTTCACCTTGATTCCGATATACTGCAGTCCACTTTAGACTGTCCTGAAGGTGTTTCATGACTGCATCTGCAAGGTGTCTGCAAAAATACTCTGGCACATTCACTGGCTGAAACCATTAAGGGGAGGCGATAAACATGTCATGTTTTGGCACTGATAGTAAACGTTTTTTATAAAGTCATAGGGAACATGGCGATGCACAGCCAAGACGGCGCTTCGATGTTTAAGAGAAAAAAAGAGTTGCCACTTCTTACATCGCCTCCTAACTCATCCTTATCCTTGAAAACTACGTAGAAAGTCCAGACTGATGACCGCTGTTTGATTCACACATTTCATAATTTAGTAGACGACTGTGACGGGATTACTGACAAGACTAACACCCCATTTTACAAATGGGCAGGCAGGCAACCCACCAGCGGCGAAAGAATACCTAGCGCACCGAAAGGCATCACAGACGAATGCATTAGACCCCGTTAAAAGTTGGACGATTGGCGAAGCGGGCGGATTGAAAAGATCTAGCGGAGATTGTATTTCGTTGCTATACACATTCTTTTTTTTTTTAAAGGGTAAAAAAAAATAAAGAGGACTGATGTGTATAGTTACTCTTTGTGTATTTTTCTACGAATTTAAGTGAAAACCGCATGTTTTTAATGTTACGTAGTTCTCAAGAAATCTGTGACACAAATTTGGCTGAAGCGTTTTATTAATATAGATAATAGCATGTTTTAATCTATATAATGACAACATATGTTATGGGAGGCCTTTTGCCGATGCATGGGGTCATTTTAGATACATTTTGATTGCTTTTTCTTTGACCTTTACTAAAAGGTCTTAAACTCTTTTCTCATTGTTGAGTTCCCATACTGTCCGTTTACGCAACATGGTCAGCTAGCAGTCCTCTGAATTATTCCTTTCAAGAAAGAAGAACAAAGTATAAAATCTGCACTCCAAAGAGTAAAGAATCATTGTCACCTGTGGCTGAAAGGGGCAATTCATGATGCTTCTTGGCACTAAAATGGTTTTTATTTGGATTCCGTTGGGTATTTTCAATGAGAGAATATACTGGCAAAACGACAGCGACTTTTTTATGTGAATTTTCACGTCCAATTTTGAAGCCGGAACGCCAGTGTAAAAATTCAGGGTCAGTGACATGCTTTGTTCTTATGATTACAGACCTGTGAATAATTTGCCGTTTGTTGTTGTTGTTGTTGTTGTTGTTATTGTTGTTGTTGTTGTTGTTTTCTTCGCCATAAGCTTTTTGCAAACACTTCCTTAGGCCGCGCGATGCCTTATCCTAAACCTGCCGAGCGCATGGATTTAAACAAATATATGGTTACCTCCCCTGCGTTGTGGCTTACTGTTTTCAACACCACGTGGGCTGTGTTCCGCCAGACTGCAATGGAATAGTGACTGGGCTGCCACTCTTTCAGATTTTTCACTAGCGTTAATAAAACTTCAATTTTTCATTGATCTAATTTAGGAAATGCAAAACAATAGGAAAATCCAGCGAAGAGTTGCTGCGAACCAAAAATATTTTGTTATATTGATTTATTTTGGCATTTTGGCCCAATATGTAGGTACATGATAATATGGAATGCTGATTTATATAAATTAGGAAAGAAAACAAACAAGTAACAGTCCTCTTACTAGATTAGAGCCTAAAACTCGACCTTTTAAAATCACTGTCTAATCCCATATTCAGAGTTCCGTCTATACATGTAGGTCCAGTTCTTCTAGTCTCTATGCGATGCCATTTAGCAAAAATATAATTTTTTCGGTTGTGTTTCTTTTCTTGTTGTTCTTTGCTTAATTCACACCTTTGCTTTGCTAGTTTATCTGCGCCTTAAATAAGTTAATTATGTCTTCAAGGAATATGTGTTAAAGTATTAGTGCAGTTTCAGCGGATTTGAAAGCAGCGTCTAGTGAAATCCAGTAAAATTCGGCCTTAGAAACAAGTGAAATGGCAACAATCAGTGTGGCAGCTCAGAAAAGCGGTTTATCGGTGCAACGTTGTCAGGATCAGGAATGTTTTACCTTCTCTTTCGTGCTGTCTCAGATGCTGACTCACTCACCCAACTCCCGACTACGCTTCATCCTCCCCCCCCTCCCAGCCCCCCTTCCCCCTAACTTTGATAACAAACTATCGAAGGGATGAGAGAAGGATGGAGAGAAACGGAGCAGGCGTTTTGGGGAGTCCCGAAATAATGCTAAATGTGATGTCTTCCTAGGGAAATCAAAAAGTCAGTTATAGAGTGTTAAAACAGTAACAATGATACAAAGAGTATCAAATTATGTGACAGCCCACTGTTTGGTAGAGACGGTTCATATTTAATCTGGTTATTTTTCAGATCTTTAGAAATGCAAGACACAAACTGCATAACATGGTAGCCTTGCATTTCATCTCTTTTGATAAAACCTATCGCTAAATCAGATTAGCGTTCGGCTGGATCTCTCATGACGATCGATCTCTTAGGAATATTTCTTCTACAGCACCAGGCTGCGGCCTACTGAAGGACATTCAAAGGCTATGGAAACAACAGGATGCATGAAGGTCCTTAAAGGTCCTTATAAGATCCTTTAGTAAATACTTAATTTTCACCACAATAAATTCTTAGTTTAAGAAAAAAAAATGTGCGTTGATTTTAAAATTCCTTGATTTTTCTTGCTTACACTGTGCCAACCGTAGTTTGAAATTCTCACCTCTTTAGTCCTTCACTGGTGAAATTAAAAAATAAAAAAAAAATTTCAGGAGAGATGAAATGTGGGATCATTCCTTCACTTCCTGTTTCCAGTGGTTCGCGGTCTATCTAACTCTTTTACACAAACCAGTTGGTGAGTAGAGTCGTTAAGACAATAAGTTTAATGGATTCTTAAAAAGGGCCTTAATTCTTTTCTCAAGGGAAAGTGGTACGGACATTGAAATATCGTCGGATACAAAGTACTTGTAATTCTAATNTTTAGAAACAAGTGAAATGGCAACAATTAGTGTGGCAGCTCAGAAAAGCGGTTTATCGGTGCAACGTTGTCAGGATCAGGAATGTTTTACCTTCTCTTTCGTGCTGTCTCAGATGCTGACTCACTCACCCAACTCCCGACTACGCTTCATCCTCCCCCCCCTCCCAGCCCCCCTTCCCCCTAACTTTGATAACAAACTATCGAAGGGATGATCGAGTGGTTTTGGAGAGGAAGGGGAGCAGGCGTTTTGGGGAGTCCCGAATTAATGCTAAATGCGATTTCTTCCTAAGGAAACAAAAAAGTCAGCTATAGAGTGTTAAAACAGTAACAATGATACAAAGAGTATCAAATTATGTGGCAGCTTACTATTTGGTAGAGACTGTTCATATTTAATCTGGTTATTTTTTGAGATCTTTAGAAATGCAAGACACAAACTGCATAACATGGTAGCCTTGCATTTCATCTCTTTTGATAAAACCTATCGCTAAATCAGATCAGCGTCCGGCTGGATCCCTCATGACGACCGATCTCTTAGGAATATTTCTTCTACAGCACCAGGCTGCGGCCTACTGAAGGATATTGAAAGGCTATGGAAACGACAGGATTCATGGAGGTCCTTAAAGGTCCTTATAAGATCCTTTAGTAAATACTTAATTTTCACCACAATAAATACTTAATTAAAAATAAAAAGTTGCGTTGATTTTAAAATTCCTTGATTTTTCTTGCTTACACCGTGCCAGCCGTAGTTTGAAATTCTCAACTCTTTAGTCCTTCACTGGTGAAATTAAAAAAAAAAAAAAAATTTGAGGAGAGATGAAATGTGGGATCATTCCTTCACTTCCTGTTTCCAGTGGCTCGCGGTCTATCTAACTCTTTTATACTGAACAGTTGGGGAGCAGAGACATTAAGACAATAAATTTTATGGATTCTTAAAAAGGGCCTTAATTTTTTTTCTCAAGGGAAAGTGGTATGGACACTGAAATATCGTGGGATACAAAGTACTTGTACTTCTAATGAAATCTCATGCGCACAGGGGGCTGGCTTTTCCATGAATAGAAGTCGTGCATAGAAAGTTTTGCAATACAGAGATGTGTTGATAGCGTAGATTGCTGTGAAACACTAATATCTCAAAAGGCACGTGGAATTCAGTTAAATACTTTCTTTAAAATGGTGATGATGACCTCGTCGTATAAGGATGAAAGGATGAAACTGAATGTGTCTTAGAATAGATTGTTCGTGGGCCTATTTTGGCGCGAAATGATCGAAAAGAAAGCAGGTATGGAAAGAAAAGCGGATGAGAAAGAGAGAGAGAGAGCGAGAGAGAGAGAGAGAGAGAGAGAGAGAGAGAGAGAGAGAGAGGGAGAGAGAGAGAGAGAGAATACTAGGATCAGGTGGGCGGTTATCCATGACAATAATTAATTTGCCGCCTATTCACCCTAGGCTGGCCAAAAAGTATTATCCATAATTTTTATGTCTCCCTATCTCTGTGTGATGCAAAAAAATGTACCCAATATCTGCCAAAGTTACTTAAACATTAGATTCCTGCTGTATGATTCGTGTAGGATGAGAAAGTCAATGCTCACTGTCATGTCTCCTTACTTGACGGAAGATCCACCCACTCGGTTCCCTGGCAGTAAGGCAGTAACTTAGATGCGTCAGACTCATGTTGGAAGACGTGTCTTGCTCACATGATAGAGAAGGGTAATGGAGACCGCAGAGAAGAAGGAATTGGGACAAAGTATAATCCCAGGGTGTCGTGTTTTGGAAAGGTTGAACACAGGAGTGAGGGGAGGGGGAGATAATGCGTAGTGTGCTCACACGTTCTGCACCTCTGTTTTAGTATTATTGCGTGGGCCTGTGTTTGGAAGGGAAAACAGATCTCAAAGTGCATTGTGCGGTTCTTTGGGTTGAAAACACCGACGTAATTCTCCCTTAACAATAAAGGTCGTATTGCATCAGCTAGGCCGAGTCAGAAGAATGGAAGGAGGTTGAGAGTTCGTTCATATACAACACGTATGTAAAGACTGAAGTGAGAGAAAAAAAATGGGTGAATTGTTACGTCATCTGTGGTTTCTTGTATATGAGGGGAACAAGCGTTTCGTTGCAATCTTTGACCTTGGATCTACAGTATAATAACTCTAGAAGTGGCTGTACCAGCGGCAGGATGTGTGGATTCGTGCGTGATTCCAGATGCCAGTTCTAAAACAATTGACTTCTTCCCACCTTTTATTATACAGCAAAGCTCAGTGTAGGCTGTAATTGTATGTGTGCGCTTCAAAGCTAGTGGCGGGTGATAAATAGTGTTAAGTAATTGTTAAAGCAGCCTGATGATTTCGATTTCAAAAACTGGCTTGTCAGCTGTTCTTGTTTCGAAACACATTAAAATTTTCTTTGTGATCTAAGTTAATAAGTGGCGTGTACTGAAGACGCCAGGCCCTCGTGCTTCGCCGATTCTGTATAAGATGGAATGTTTCATTGTTATTTTTTAAATGCTTTTTTCATACGAAGGCAGGGAACGTACTCTCGATATCAGCGTTGATTTAAAACTCTGAAAAGTCACTATCACAGCGTTTGGGGAGGGGATAGAGCATCAAAACTGATGCAGGCCTCGATATGTTTTGTAATTCTTTATCTCCTTCATATTATGCACTTATATTTTGCCAAGTGTAATCTCGGTAAATAAACTTATGATTGTGTACTGGTTGCAATTATTTACCGCCGGGAGCTTGTCTTAATTAAGAATGTTTGTCCCGCCCAGTTGTCTTAGAGCTACAAGTCACAGATGTAAGAGGTTGAGGAGGGAGAAGGTGGGGGNGGGGGGGGGGGGCTGGTGTCCTCATGTTCTGTTTTGTAAGTTACAATTGGAGCTTCAGAAATAAATTTTCAACTGATTGTTAATGTTAAGCGACCGCACTGGGCAGTTAGGCTCTGTGTTTTATCGTGTAACTACTAACACATGTTTTACAACTCACCGAATGCTTGACTTATAACAACGACGATTTCAAATACACATCAGTTTCTAAAATGTCTTTGGACCATGAAATTTAACACACAAAGTAGGATAGAGAAGCAAAGAAAATTCCATCTCATATTTCACTCATGAAGGAAAGTTTTGGAAAACCCGCTTGTGAATGCTCAGTCTAGATCTAGTTGTAACCGGGTGGAAAGGTACATAGTAGTACTGTATGGTATTTAAGGGGGAGGAAGGTGAGCTTAGTCTGGTAATCTTTTCAGATGTTACATATTATTTTAAGGAAGTGTGTCNTAGTACTGTATGGTATTTAAGGGGGAGGAAGGTGAGCTTAGTCTGATAATTTTCAGATGTTACATATTATTTTAAGGAAGTATGTCACCTACTCTAGAAAATTTCTGTCCCTGCCGGAGATCGAACCAGGGTCTCTCAGCTTGCAAGTCTGAACGTGTTACCACTACACTACAGGGACGCTAACTTCACAGCAATTTAATTCTTAAATACCTACTGCCTGAATCGGTCCCTAACTTCCACGGCGAACCTAGTGTTCACCTGTGACCCAAACACACTTCCCGACTGCTCACATAGTGCCGTGGGTTTGGGCAGTTTTTGGTTAGAGATTAGAAAAAAGAATCTACTATGATATGTTACTCTATAGGCCTCTGGCTTGGTGTGGATGTAGACTACTTTTAGGATCATGCGTAAAGTGATACTGTAAAACCTCAAGATTTTAAAGGACCAGCTTGAAATATCGGTATCATGAAGTATTTGACAGCATTCTCACTCACGCGAAAACATGCGAATATAAGCATTTTCATTTTGCGTAAGAGTATTAAATTTTGGAGCTGTCATGCATTTTAGGACGCAGAATTTTCGTGCTGGCAAGACCAAAAAAAAAAAAATCATTCCCAAGCACTGAGAACAGGAATGCTGTTGGAGCTTGTAAGTTCTCTCAGTGTGCATAATGTTTTTCATGACGGCAATAAACAGAATTTGATATAGATCTAATTTGAACAGTCACCGAAGAACAGTCCACAGTAAACATAGTAACGAACTTAGCCAGTAGCGACTATATAAGCAAAATTGAGAAAACATTTCGCATAATAAGCACAAATAAATGCGAAGGCTGATTCAAGATCATCAGGTGAAGTTGACATAGAAATATAAAGTTCGGGTCCTGGGCCTTACTACGAGATCGCGAGAAAACTGATATCGTTAGATTCTCTGTTTAGCCTGTGACATTGTTAGTTAGTCAACAGGAATAAAAGTTGAAACAAAATAAATTGGAGCACTGATTCTTGTTAAGGAAGTGAAATCAGTAATCCATCCCGAAACATGTCAGATACCTCCCCCAGCCCCTTCTTCCCGAAAAAGAAATCAGTGTCTCCCATCAGAAAAAAAAAAAAATTCACTTTCAAAAATGTAGGCTTACAAATTCAAATTTCACAGGATTGCCTGAGAAATTCGAGTTCATTTGGTAAATTTAATATACAAACAGACAGCTGAGGACTCGAGCTCAGAAACGAACATTTTAGGAATTTGAGAACGTGAGGTTCGAGGCTCTCAGGTTCCACTGTGTGCTTATTCATGAGTATGAGCCGGGCGCGAATCTGCTATATACAGTACACTTGTGAAAGGACGGATAAATATAGCAACTGTGACATTACTCACTCTTCATCGCGCAGCATGTTCTAATTTGCTAGGGCTGTGAACTTGAACGGCTCCATAGCTTTGTGGTTAGAACAGTGGCATTGATAACTAAGGGTTCGGTGTTTTTATCCTCACTAAGGTCATCTTTTATTCTCTTTTATTCTTATAGTAAATGGGGGACATATAGAATCGTTTATCCAAAATATGTTCACTGTTGTTCCTATGTCCCCTCTTTTTTCAACTTTGTTAAAACGAATTTTTTTTTTTTTAAAAGTGTCCTTGTCATGGTATAATAAACAAAAGTGTGCTGCAGACAGCAGATTCGTGGGCCGCGCAGGAATGTTAGTCTCAGACTAGTTCAGAAAGTAATTAGGCGTCTAAAGTGCTGGAGTTATTAGCGAACTAAAGTACGAGGGGATCAAGTGCTCATTAAGTGCCCCGTGTGAGGGGGGTTGTTTTGGCACCATTGTGTCTCGCTCGTAGGCTGTGTTTGGACAGAATGTGTCGAGAGTATACCACCAAAGTAGCAGCCTGGAATTTTAAACAAACTTGAGACTTCGTTGTGGTTTAGATCTAGTTCCCACTGCACGTAAAGTCAAAGATCGGTGAACGTTGCAGCGAGAGATCAATAAGGTTTCAATTCAGATTTTGTGGAGAACATACCGCGGTGTGAAAGTGTGGAATCTGAAACAAGCATGGTGCTCAGCTGTGCTTTATTTCCGGATTCCACAACACCGTTAAAAATCTGTGTCAAAGAATCAGTTAATTGGTAGTTATTTGGCAATATTTATAGTCCTCTAAAATGAAATGCCCTAGTTTGGAGATGTCCAAAATACCCAAACATATATTTTCCCAGATAAACATTAGAAATGTTGTAGATTCATTAAAAGAATCAGTGATTGTTCATTCATTCAGTCGGAGATCAGTAATGTTCAGCTACATTTCTGTTACCTCATAACAAATCATTTTAAATAGTTTGTAAAGCAAAGCAGACAAAATACCTCTATCCGCAATACTATTGATACAGCATTGGCCAACATCTGACGTTAGTTCGTGAAATCTGAATTAGTTTCTCATTCTCTCATAGTTCTACGTGGAATTTTTTTCGCTTCTGATATTTTTTCACGTGGATGTGTGACTGTGCTGTGACCGCAGGAGATTCGTGTTTCGTGTATCAGATTCCAGACTTCCTTCCTGTGAACGTGAAAGTACAGTTGCTAATTTCAGTTGCTGGTAGGCGGTGCTAGGTAATGGTCCCTTCACGATGGCGTGGATGGATGATTTACATGTAAGTGGACCCAGTTCTGTTGATGTAGTTTATTCAGTGTTGCCACTATTGTTATGTGGTTTTTCTTATAGATAGAGAGATATTTTTTTCTCCTACATTTCCTGACGTATGACGTTGAAGCAAAATCAGATTTAGTGGGGGAAAAACTCCTATGATTTATTATTTAAAAGGAGAAGATCAGGCACATTACTGTCCCTGCGGAAAATTGCATTTCAAACCCCCAAAATTTGCACCAAGATTTGCAAAAGTTGCATGCAAAAAGTGGTAAAAATTGCACTAAAATTTGCAAAAATGTTACAAAAATAGCTTCGTAATTCCGTTTTATTTACCACAACATCGCATTATTTACTACTGAAATGTTGCAGAAATGTAGATATGAAACTCATTTTCTTTGTTCCTATTCACGCAGTATACAGGCAGAAAAATTGCACTATTTGGCCAAAGTCAGCAAAATTTGCACCAAATTTGCAGAAAATACCTAAATTTGCAAAAATTTGCAGAAAATGCCTCAAAAACACGGACATTTGTGATAGTTTGCGACCGCAATTTTCTGGAAGGGACAGATATTACCATACATAAATCAGTCTTTCCCAACGACTTAATAGGGATGAATGGCTTTTGGTACAGTGAAAGACGCTACGAGTGGTAACAGTGATGTTAGTGAATGCCAGACGTTGGTAAGGCCAGCGAAAACAGTGGCAGGACTAGGATATCTTGCTCCCAAGGACGATGTTAAACTTCACGCTTCCACCCTTTTTCTCTTCGTCTGTGTAAGCCCCCCAGCAACAGTGCCAGGATCACTTTCACTCTTTTATCTTTACACGTATCTGACCATTAACCTAACCTCTTATTGTTTCCTATCTCTTTACTCCCTTTTCTCTCTCCCTCTCTCTCATTCTCACTCTCTCTATGTCTCTCTCTCTGTCTCTCTTTCTCTCTGTCTCTCTGTCTGTTTGTCTGCCTCTCTCTCTCTCTTTCTCTCTATGTCTCTCTCTGTGTCTCTCTCTTTCTCTCTGTCTGTCTCTCTGTCTGTCTGTCTGTCTCTCTCTGTCTCTCTGTCTCTCTCTCTGTCTCTCTCTCTCTCTCTCTCTCTCTCTCTCTCTCTGTATGTATGTATCTCTGTACTCCTATGACGGGGTTGTTCTTTTCCCGCTCCTGTGCCAAAGGCTAGTAATAATTAATGAATTACTGTATCATAATATTGTGATTTCAAAACGACTATTATTTCATGATGTCGATGACGGTTATGTTAACTGATAAAGATGTTAATATGTGGATGAACTTTTTTTGCGAATGGCGGTAGTGGTGGTGGTGTTACATCTGCTGCTGAAGATGACAATGATGATGATGATGATAATGGTCGATGATAATGATGATGATGGTCTGATTCTGATGACATTCACCGTAGATTGTGATGACGACGACGATGATGATGATAATAATTATTATCATATGGCGATAAGTACATGTGACAGATCAGTCGGGAGGGTGCTTTGCAAGAAACCCTATGTCATTTTAAACTTTTGATCACTTTCTAAATGTACAGGTGTAACTCTGAAGCTTTATTTAAAACGAAAATACACTGTAAATGATCCTACATAGTAAAAGATTGCCCATTAAAGCAGGGCATTTTCTGTAACTTTTATTATAGATACCTGACACATCTTGTTATTTGCAGACTACAAGCGCATATTCTATAAATAACCTCTCCTTCCCAATTCGCACCAGCCCAACCCTTTTGTTTTCCTCTGCGATCTGAGCTTTTTTTATTCATTTGGTGCTTGAATAGTCGCGATTAACACACTCACACTCTGTATATATATGTGACAGTGGGGAGGATGAGGAGAGAGAGAGAGAGAGAGAGAGAGAGAGAGAGAGAGAGACCTCCTGACAAAATAATCTTTTCACTTTTTGCATAAGCCTACACTGTCATGAATTCTCATGACCTTATCAGTGAACAGGTGATTTTAAACGGAGAATTTTTTTTGGACATTTTTTTTTTTATGACAGCTATGGGGTGAGCATCTGCCTGTAGACAATCTAATTCAGGTGGAATGACGTCGCACACTCCTGTACTCTGATAACAAAAGGTATACTCACCTCTTAAATATGAAAATATACTCATTAGACATGAGACATCGCGCACTCCGATTGTTGTTTTTTTTTTTCTGTCTTCATCGTCTTGGTATGACTCAGGATCTAGACCTAGCCCGCAAGTTGGTTGTACCTTCCTGTCGACACCGGTAGATATATAGCGCTCGCGCGCGCCTACGTTAAGTTTTTGGGTGAGCAATGGTGTGATTTCCAAGCCGCATATACTTAGAGGGGGAAAACTCCCAAGAACTGTAGACTAGTTTAGCTGAACAGCAGCGAGGAGGCAGATGTACATGTTACGCTAGTGAAATGCTTATTTACTGTATTTCCAATGTGGAGTGTTCAAATGTACGTGAGTAGATTCTAATCATGGAGGATTTATAAAATCATGAGATAATGTGGTTATCATTCAGGGATTATAGAATTTGTTGGACACATTAAAAATCTTATTAAAACTGGGTCTTTTTTTCTTTTTCAATCACCTAAAACAATTAAAAACGGATAGTTTATACTGTAAGCATATTCAGGTGGTTGTTGTGACTTTAAAGACAAGGCGATTTGGGCGGGGTAGAACCCACATGCAGTAGGCGTAAAAGACAGAGATCTATTAATGGAGGTCGGTAAAAACATTCAAAGTTCAAGACCTTGGTATTTTGGACTCTCACATCTTTTCAACAGGTCGCCATCTTTCTCGCAGATGTCTTGACTAGTTGGCTTTGAAACAGCTTCAGGTTTTGTGGCCTCTTTGACTTTTCTGTTACCTACTCGTGAAGTTCGCAGGCTTTGGTTTTCATTTGTCTGAACTCTGTGGTTCATGCTAGATACGGTCGGATCTAGACGTTCTGTATCAGATCTATCAGAGCGCCTAGGGTCGGATATAATGGTACCCTCTGGTAAAAGATGGAGTGCGCGGGACAATTGTCTTCTAACTGTTTCCATGCTTGGAAATAAAATCATAATTCCAATTGGTACACACCGGTGACAGATCTGTTGGGACGATTCACGGATCTTAATGATAACTGTTTTCTTAAGACTTCTGAATTTGGAGAACGAGAAAGAAATGAAAAATCCCAAAGCCTGCTGTGTACTGGCCACAAAATTTCCGAGGAAATATGATAAAGTGAAATATGTACGATGTTCACAAGGAAAATATGATCAGGTGAAGTGTGTAAAAAGTTCTCAGGAATATGATAAAGTGATGTATTTAACAAGTTCACAAGGAATATGATAAAGTTAAATAATTAAATTTCTCCTGGCGTCTTCTCCTTTCTTGCCTCACAGTTACGTGTGCAGATGCGGAGATAGCACTTTTTATTTATTATTTATTTTTTCTTCCTTTTCTTTCTCATCCTTTTGATTTTCTTGTTCCCGCTCTTGACGCCGAGAGAAATTTCATGTTGCTGTGATATGTTTGGAAATCTTTAGCATATTCAGTCTGTACTGAGTTACACGTGTGATGCTGTATATATATCGGGAAGGTTGAACAAGACGTTACTGGTGGTATTATTGGAAGAGAATTTTGGAATCCCTGAGGATTTCATCCTAAATCAGTGGACTTCCGTCAGTTTACTGGGGAAATACGTAATAATTTCACTTATTTTAGAAGTGTTTGGACCTTTTGAAGTTTGATAAACAAATCGCCATGTGTTTCCTTATGTTAATAGCTGAGTGAAGACCATACGATTTAGTTCTTGTCTCACTTCCGGAAAGGGATTAGCCAATGAGGTTCATTGTTAAAGACGTTCGTATGTTTCTGCCAGTCTAAGCTGGACTGACCCAGTAAAATTATTCCTACTATTCAAGACTGTAAAGTAATTATTTATAGCCTTTGGTATTGACTAAACCGTTTACATGTTAGAGAATTTATATATATTAAAGTTATACCAGTGGTAGGCATGCGTGTATGCATTTCCTTTTATGATGATCATATTGCACGTTACGAACCATATTCAGGTGTGAATTTCACAATTAGTTCATAACATGCAACAGAATGATATAACATGGAATACAATGGTAACACCAGGCATCATTAGCCAGATATGGCTCACTTCCTCTGTAGAGTATCACCAGGTCAAAGGGCCGGAACACTTCCACTGAAACTCTCCTTTTGCCTCGCTCTGTTAGTAAGAGTTTACTATCCATGTGCATGTCTACTTCAGCCAGAATATTACCGTGAAAGATCCAAGCTTGAGAATAAAATCTCCCTAATATTTATGACTATGGTTTCGTTCTTTCTGTTTTTGGCAGGTTGAGCTGGGTGAGACGTCAGGCGCCATGATGCGAACATCATCGGGCCGGCTGTTGGAGACAATACCCCAGGACGAGGAGTTGAAGACGGGTGATCTCAGCTATGTGTACGCCACACACAGATCTTTCTCACAGGAGAGCTCCTCCAGTGTTGAGGACCTCACATACTCCTCAAAGGTGAGACAATCGAGAACTTGCGCTTTAACGACAGGATCTCTTACTTATCTATTCTTCACGATGATAGGGGATCCCATTTTTAATGCGCAAGCTCTCATAGTTGCCATATATTATGTGAAAGCAGACCTGTGGCCAAATACATAAATGTTGCTTTGATTTCGCATCGCATTAACTACGGGAAACTCTCAAAACATTAGATACCTCAGTGCGTAGATTAACGCAAGGAGTATACATACGCTCCCTCGAACGTAGTGGTGAGCTCACATTA
>JAWQUT010000067.1:274602-298035 GCA_033807755.1 Ellobium chinense | reverse complement strand
GGAGGGGGAGCGGGATATTGCGTACTCACATTAGAACCCTTCTTTCTTTTTGTACCTACCATATTTCTTGCACTGTGAAAATGTACCTCAAATTTTAGCGGCTTGAAATGTCGGGAAAGGGAGAGAACTGGCATTCTCCCCACCGATCCCGTTTGAACACCTTTGTGCTGTTCTCACACGAGGGTCTGTCAAGAATTACTGCGTTTGGTTTGGCGTCCCGGAGCTTGAATTTCGATACTGAATGGACATTTCTAAGTACCGAAAGTAATGCTACACAGAAGCGATACCGCCCATCGCTGTGTTGCGATTGTGAAAATGACTCAACCCCATTGTCTTTGCATGACTCCCCTCCCTCCCCCCACCCAACTTCTCCCAAACCTCTGCCCTTAAACTCTTCTACTGACCTGGGGCATTTGTGCCTTAGTGTCCTCCCGTTATTTTCCATTCGCCATATGCAAGGTATAAATTTTATAGAACAACACAGTATTTAACTACGTACACGGAAGCCAGGTAGATCTATATGTACACATAAACACATTCTAATAAAAAAAAATAGAGGAACGACATATTCTTTAACCACCGTACATCGAAGCCATGCACACGTGCGCAGAAACACGTTCTAATCAAGTTTATCAATCTTTTTCTTTTCAGCCATCAGGTAAAATAATTCAGCGTCGCTCCGTCTCGATTTGTTGTTTCGGCATATTTTCTTTAACTCCATTTCCTTAAACTCTTTTGTTTATCTGGTTGAAGGAGAAAGGGGGAGGAATCTGTGCTGCGACATGACCTTCAAATAGATGTTGCAAGAAAAGTGCAGAGTACACCACAGCACATGGAAGCTTTTAACAAAACCACTTACAAAAAAATATATGGCTGGCTTGATTTTGTTTGTCTGTGGGTGTGTCCAGTATAAAAAGGCATATTCTTTCGAGTACGGATGTCAGATGTTGTAAGACACTCTAAAATAGCGAGACAGAGTCGGTAAGAGATGAATCTTTGACTCTGGGTGGCCCAATTGGGGCCCAGGATGTTTAGAGAGGCCCCTCTGTGCTTGAGTCAAGGGAACAAGAGATCAATCAAGCGACGGGCGAAAGGAAGGCGAGGCCTGTTTCATTGGCGGACACTCTATGCTTACCATTGGAGTGCACAAATCCTGTTTTACCCATAATTGCCACATTAGCAGTATAAGCCCAATTCCCTGATAGGTCTAAGCACCATAATTTTGCTGTTTTAAAAAAAAGGACATCACTAAAGAATATAGTCTGGTCTGATCGTTTGTTCAACGAAACTATAGATCCACCCACAAATTTGCGGATTCCTCAGCTAATTCTTTGACCTAAGCAGCTTGTGATAGATTCTACCCTCCCCTTTTTACTACACCTTTCCTTCTCCAACAATGTATCTGTGCTATAAACTGTTAGTTCGTCTTTATAACAATAGAATCCTTGCTTACTGCCCAGTTTGCTTGCAACTGAAGCCGGGCTCAAGCCGTTCTTTATAGAGCGAGAGACAAGAATACACATGCAATCCTCGGCAGTGATGAACTTATCCCAGCTGAGATTTAGATTTTAGGTTTTCGTTTGTCTGTTTTGTTTTGAACAGACTTAGGAATATAGACTTCTACTTACACTTTCGTGAGATATTTTTGGCAGATACTTCTTTCACACTCCTACCCTTTTCGACAAACTTGAAATTTCAAAAGTTTAGATTAGGCAGAGACATAATTATGTGATGTCGGCAGTAACTTGCCTTGCTTACATCAAAGTGACACACACACACAAAAAGAAGAAACGAAAGAAAAGTCATGTGATGTTGTGTTACCCTTGAAATCTGATGCGAAGCCATGAGGAATGAAGACTTATGCATATCATCCATCTAGCGCGGTGGTTTAATAACGAGCAAAGATGTCGGAAAGGGAGACTGTCTTTTGTGAACAACATGCATTCTCTGCAATTTTTTTTCCGCGTCAACCAACCACCATGATTCAGTTGCGATGAAAACACTCCGTTTTCCCGCTTGTCGTTTCTTAAAGGGTTTAGTTTTCACAAAACGACTTCAACACTCCAAGACTACAGTGAATAGTCTGTCAATGTGTGCTTCCACGACATAGTATTGCTTCTATTTCTA
Organism: Ellobium chinense; assembly: GCA_033807755.1. Classification (NCBI taxonomy): domain Eukaryota; kingdom Metazoa; phylum Mollusca; class Gastropoda; order Ellobiida; family Ellobiidae; genus Ellobium; species Ellobium chinense. The sequence continues at coordinate 295,908 of JAWQUT010000067.1, read as the reverse complement.
CCAAAATTTAAGAGTTTGTGCATTAACGATTGGATCTCATACCATCGTAAGGATTACAATAGTGCATCGGTGCTGAATGCCCTTTCAGTAGCATTCAACATGCAGAGTTAATGTAGTTCTTAATATGGCCTGAGATACCATTGTTAATGCGCAAGTTCTCAAATATATAATTGTTCGTGACCAAGTTTTGAGGAATCATGGAGATGTCACATATTAAAAGAAATTTACCAACTACCGGTACTGGAAATTTTAGTAGGTCTGAGTATTGTTGCGCTCACTGCTCGCCTCAGCTTTCATGCCATTCAGAGCTTTTCGGGAAATTTGAAGGAAATGCATACAATAAATATATAATTATATGGTCTGAAAATCTTTTGCGATACCAAATATTAACCAATATTTGTTCATCTTTCTCGTGTGTTTCAGGGTAAAGGCAAAGATGGCAAATTTAAATCCAGTGGTTGTAAAACTTCCCAAGACACCAACAGTATTACTAGTTCCAAGTCAAATCTGAAGTCAAGCTTTCAGATATATTCACACTCTCTCAAGCAAAAGGTGAGTTTAATGACTGCTGTCTTGACTGTTTGATAAAAAAAAAATGCAGAAATACACATTTTAAACTTAGATGTGTCTAGAGAAAAAATGTGACATTGGATAAAGTATCCAGTAATATATTTTGCATTATAAAACTCTCAACTGCTACAAAACAAAGTAGTAACACCGCACCCACAGAAATCTCGTTTAGGATAACCCTTTGCTAAAATGTTTGCTTTGTCACTATGCAGGAAGATAGGTTGTCAAATCTAGCCTAGATTCCTTTGCTCCAGTTTCTTCACTGTTCTAATACATTCTTATGATCGTTTTGTTGTCTCCGAAGTTGGGACCGCCCTCTTTCTCCCTCTATATATAGATCGTTTTCATCCTTTTTAACACCCCCTGAAGAAGACCTTTTGGTGGAAAGCTTGGGGCCTTGTATTTTTAGATTTTTAGTAAATATTTGATTAAACTCTTTTATTGTTTTCTATGACGGGATCTGTTTTCACTATTTACACACGGATTTTCACCCGTCCGCAGTCTCCACACTTTTTTTGCTAGCCTAGAATGTTTGTGTCCCTAGGAAACTTTTAATGCAGTAAGTAAAGCGACAAGAGACAGGTTCTCTCACTCTGGGCCATTGTCCATGGCATGAATTTTTTTTATTTTAATCTGGTCTGCAGGTGCGACAGCTTCAGATGGGCTCACTGCCAGAACAAGTGAATGCACTCACAGAGCTGAATGTCCTAATGGAGCAAGCATGGTCCATGCCCGTATATGGTAATAATTTGCTTATAGGTATGAAGATGCCAATATTTTTCTCACTGTTGGCTATATATAAGGTTTTACACCTCTCATTAATTTATCCAGGGGTCCCAGGCCAAAATACTTTCCAAACATGTTGTTCAACTTTTCCTCTAAATTTTGACATAAAGAAAAATGCACCTAAATCAATTAGATTTTGAGAACTTAGGCAGAAAAGCAGGCTACCTAGTATTTTAGGTCTCTTTGCTCAGTAAACATGGTAACCTTGTCAACCAAGCAACAATCATAAAGTTTAGACCAGTGGCTAAACTTCACCGATACTGAGTCTACAAATGTATTTGCACCTATCTAAGCCTTTGAAATTCAAATCAAACCCCTTTCCCTCCTACCCATCGCCAGTTTTCTGATTTTATAGGGACTATTTAAAAGGTGCTGTTGGCATCTTCATACCTATTTGTAGACAAGCAAACATATTCCCACTTTATACAAGGGACACTTCATGAATACAGTGCAGATTAACCTGTTGATATGGTGCTTAAAACTGCATGGCATCAGTAGTGAAAAAAAATGATGGAATTCAGAATTTGAACTTCATTCTTCAAAAAGACCAAACAGTCTGCTGTTTACTTGGTGAAGGTTGGTGGTACTGGCAAAATTTTATGAATGACACTTTCCGCATTTATTGTGATAGGAAACAACCTGGCATATCCCTAGTTCAATCTTAGAAACTAGGTTATTGTGGTGCACCACTCGAGATTAATTTAATTTTTTTAAAAAAAGAACTGCGATGCTTTATGAATGAATTATTAGATCCACTTTACCGAAGAGAAGATATAAATAATATGTTTATAACATTAAACAACCCATGTCACATACAGCATGACTAGTATCCAACTATTTAAATAAGTTTTCTCGTCTGTCCCAAGGTAAAGACCTGGCCTATGAGTTGTGTGACATCTTGAGAACAGAGAGTGCCCTGGATATCATTGTCAGTAACCTGGCCTCCAGCAACAGGGAACTCATGAAGGTGTCAGCTCGCCTCTTAGAGCAGTCACTCACCACCACAAACAGGTACCTTGGATCACTCTGTCGTCATATCATCACAGTGCTTTGAAAATGGCCAAAGTCAGACCTGGGGTACCACGTTGTTTATGAGATCAAGACCCATGTTGAGATATTGAAAAATACTCACCCTTGTGATGCTAGGGTAGAGCCAGTTCTCATCTTCATTCCACTATGGTGGGTGCAATGATAGAATTACATTCACATGCCAGGACAGACTGTGTGATGCAGCAGTTGAATTCTGCAAGCTGGTGTCAGATGATTGGCCAGCAGACAGTATATTCAACAGTCATTATCTGAAACAATAGTCACACAGCCAGCAGGAGGCTGGATGTGAGACACCTCACATTACTAGAGTTAAAATGCACCAATATTTTTCCCTAAAAAAAGTGCAGTTGCAAAGATACACTGACTGATTCTTTTCTGCTCTGCAATGAAAACGTGCAGTATTTCCTCACAAATGTGAAAACTCACCTGGGCCATTTTCAAAGCATAATGTCAGTATCTGTGTAAACATAAGTGGTGTAAATGATTCAGACATCATTTATTACAGATTTATCTCAACTGATAAACTGGCCATCCACTAGGCCACTTTTGGTAATTGCTTCCTCCTCTTGCTAAATATTTGTATGAAGAAGATTCTATTTTGAAACAGATAGCTGGAGAGTTCATCCTCTTGATCTTTCAAAAATTATGAAGCACATTGTAATGTTGGAGATTTGTTACGTGTTATTCATTTGTAAATGGTATCAGTGTATAAAGAGTCCTGTATATTGAAATCTGACATGAACATCAGACTCTTCTCCAGTCAGACTTCCCTGATGCCTGTGCATGAGTGTGTTGAGAAAAAGTTAAAGACTTATTATTTCTTCTTATCTGCATTTACAGGCGCCAGGTGGCAGAAAATGGTCTGGAACTGGTGGTCAAGATGACCCATGACTGCAGAGGAGATTGTGAACTTGCTCAGACTTGCACCGGGATCCTGGAGAGTCTGTTCAAGACATCAGAAGAAACATGTGCCAAAGTCATCAAACTGGGCGGCCTAGACACCATAACCTACTGGTGCCGCTGCAACGACCGCGTCACCCTGAAAAACTGTGCCATAGCTCTTTCCAACTTGGCCCTCTACGGAGGGGGAGAGAACCAGCAGGAGATGGCCAAACACAAGGTGCCAGAGTGGTTATTTCCCCTCGCCTTTGTCGAGGATGACAGTGTTCGTTACTATGCTCTCCTGGCTATCGGCGTCATGGTTTCCAACAAGGAAATTGAGAACGCAGTCATGAGTTCTGGGACTCTGGCTCTTGTTCTGCCATTCATAGACAGTCACGACCCAGCGGAGTTTGCCCAAAGAGACATGTCACATAGGCACGGTCGATCTCCAGGGTGGCTGAAGCGACTGATACCTGTCTTGTCCAGCAAGAGAGAGGAGGCCCAGGCATTGGCAGCTTTTCATTTTGTGATGGAGGCTGGGATCAAGTCAGAACAAGGCAGGAAGGAGGTGAGAGGCTACTTTTTACATGTAATTTGAACGTAGAAAGTGAGTCACAGACACTGCAATGGTGCTCAGCAGTGAAAGGGACAAAGGGAGATATGTGTGAAAAAAAGAAAGAGAGAGAGAGAAACGGGAAGAAAGGAAGGAGCTTTACAGGAAGGAAAGAAGAAAAAAGAAAGAAAGAAAAAAGAGAAAATAAGAGCTGTACAGGAAATAAGGAAGGAAGAAGGATGGATAAAATGGAAGAAAGAAAGAAAAGAAAAGAAAGAAAGAAGACAAGGAATCTTGATGGACAGCAGTGATATCATGCAATTACTGCAAACCTGGCAAAACCTGGCACCTACCAACAAGAAGGTCTCTACCATCATATAATGGTACCACCTATTTCTTGGTAAAGTTCAGAAGTTGGGTGAGAATACATGTTAAGCTTCTTGTAATTTGTCTGATCTCATAAAAGTTTGTCATTTTGACACCCTTGAAAAACTTGGGAATCAGTAAGCAAAATGGTGAAGGGAAAGGAGCCAGAGATCTAGAAGTTTGTTTTGAAGACAGTAGCTCTCTTGATGAGCATTCATTCAAATACAGCATAGTAGGTTTAAGTGAGCATCTGAACAGCATTTGAGAGATCTCTGGTTTGATTCCTGATCCAGCAACTGTTTTTTTCTTTTTCTTTTCTTTATTCTCCTTTTTCTTCATGTACTATCTGATGCATTTATAAGCATTTATTTAACTTTGCCTCACTTTCTCCTCTTATGCATTCTGCATTTGCCTGTTTAATGGGTTTCTTTTTTGATAAATGAATGTGTCTCTGCAGGTTTTGTACAAAATTGGAGCAGTAGACCCTCTCAAACATTTGGCCAGTACCCCCAACAGGGTGGCATCCAAACTGGCAGCCCAAGCGTTGAAGATCATCGGAGAAGAAATTCCACACAAACTGACACAGCAAGTTCCTTTGTGGGCCTGTGATGATGTCGTTCACTGGATAGCTCAGGTATGGAGTTCATGCTGCCTGCTTTACATATGATAAGTAGATCAGTCAACTTTACATTTCCCTTAGTTCAAGGTGATATGATTATCTGAATTGCTGATGATTGGGGGACATTATCAGTAAGACAAGTTTTTTTTCATAGAATTGTGGTTTTGGAGGAGGATGGGGAACTATCATATAGCCGCCCAGAAATAATACTGTTGTAAGTCCTAAAAGAAATTTAAGGACTTATAACAGTTTTAATCCCAGGTGATGATATCATCCTGTGAGATCTCTCATAACCACAGAGGGCTGAATGAACGTACAGAAGTAGAGTTCTAAAGGAAAGAATCATTTAATAAGGCCAAAAGGAAAACAGAATGCCTAGGTTATCACCTTAAAATATTTCTGTTAAAATATTCCTATAGAGTGGGCCTTCTTTCTCCAGTCTAACTCACTGAAGTGTTCAAAATATATATTGTGTATACATCATGATACAACTCAGTAAAATAGGCAGAGCTTCACAAACAGAACAGAGCGAAACAAAACTGCATACTAACTCCCGATAAATGATGCTCAGCTTCTGTCACAAGAACTAACAGTTTCCAGTTCATGGGTATAAATATTCAAGATGTTTCATGATGGGCTGATATTATGCTCATTTCAGTAAGTTCTATTACTGGCAGTGTGCATATAAGCTAAGATGCTTTCACTGTTTCAGGTTGGCTTTGGAGATTACACCACAAAGTTCCAGGCAAGCCAGGTAGATGGTGATTTGTTACTTCGTCTGACAGAGGAGGAGTTGAGGGACAGTCTAGGCATGACTTGTGCCATCACCAGGAAAAGGTAGGCCAGTCAAACACAGATCTAGTGCAGGACACCATACATCCTCTTCTATGACATTTCTGTTGTGGAACTTAATATCCTACCCTGAGGGATTCATCATTCTTTCAGATTCATTAATCTAATTGTGGAGCTGCGTGGCTGAATCAGTGCCATGTTGGATTCAAGATTAATTGGTCATGGATTTTTTTATATCTGACCATGGTTATGTTGTGCCTTGAGAAAACATTTCATTCACATTTTATTCAGTCTACCAATCTGTAAAATGGGTACCCAGCTTTTGGCAGTGGCGAATGTTGTCAGAATGCTTGGGTTCAGTACCTGTAAATGGTAGCAGCACTTCCCAGAGAGTGTAGAAAGTCTTTGAGTGATTATGTCTGCTGGGTTATATAAGTGTGAAGTCATGTGAGCAAGTATTAACTTGGATATCAAATTTATAAACCACATTTTTATTATTATTATTAACAAGAACCAGTTTATGATAAAAGAAGGATATCTGTGGAGGGGAGAAACATCTTCACAGACCGCCAGTTATGATGGGCCTGATTTGGTTGATACAACAGGTTTGAAGTAAAGAAAATGGGTGTTGTTTGTTTTTCTAAGAATATTTTACCGCAGAACCACAGCCTATACAGAATTACTTACAAGGCTCCCTCCTACTTCGTTTCTGTTATCATAAATACACATTTCTCTTCATTACTACTGATATGATATACTTAACATCAGTTACTTTAATTACTTTCTTTCACTTTGTAGTTCTCTGTGTGCATTTCTCATTCTTTACTATTTTTTGTAGCATATTCATGATACATCTCAAAATTTTGTGGTATAATTCATCACAGACTCTGTATAATGTTGTGTCTTAAACTGCAGTTGTATTAACCCCATTCCTGTTCATCTGCAGGTTTCTTCGAGAGCTTAGAGATCTCAAAATCTCATCAGACTACACATCATGTGACCCCAGCATGCTCGGAGCCTGGCTACGAGACGTCGGTGAGGACATGTCTCAGTACACATACCAGATGCTCATCACAGGAGTTGATCGACCCTTGCTGCGCTCGGTCACTGATAATCACCTGACCCAGGACTGCAAGATACAGAATGGCATTCACAGAATGAAGATTCTTACCAAGATTGAAGGTGAGTTGAAGGGGTGGATGAACAAAATTACTACGGAGTGCGAATACCTCAAACGAGGAGTAACTGTGTTACTTTGTTCTGAGACTGACATGATGGTGCATGGAATATTCCCATAGGCACTCATTCCTCCTGCAACACCTTGAACATATCTCAGTTGCAATCACGATTCCTTCAAAACAAATCTGTCAGACCCGAATTTATATCTCTTCACTAGTGTTTCAAATATGCTTTGAAATTTGGCAAACTCGAGCAGTATGAGATGGCACCAAAGAATTTGAGTTATCTGTGCTCAATTATAGATTCTGTTTATATTCTGTAACTAGGGATTGCCATCAGCTGCCACAAAAAGTTGTATGTCTCTTGTCCTTTCACGCGTTGATATTGTTTTAAGTACAGAGTGGTAAGGCTTTGGAAGAGACTATCAATTTTATACATTTTTTTATACATATTTTCATGAAGGAATCACAGAGATATGACACTTTCTGGGTGTACTCATTTTACTTGTTAAAAAAAAATGTACAATTTCCATATTAATTTATGGCCTTTCGTTGAGTTAGACCAACTACACTGTTGGTTTTTAATGACTTTAAATTAAATGTAGGAATACAGTGGTATTCATCTTTGTCAGTTATATCAGGTAGTCTATGTGCCTTACCACTGAGCCATCATCAGTACTTACTAAATACTGGAAGTCGTGAAGGAGTTTGTTAGATGTGTACCTTTTGCAACCAGCATTTTTTTCAATGTTCTCTGTACAGAGCTCAGATCTACACTAACCAGTCCTAGCTGTACACGGTTTGACAGCATGGATGGGATGAGCTCCGCCCCAAACCTGCACAAACCCCCTATTGATGTGTTCATCAGCTATCGAAGATCCAATGGTTCTCAGCTCGCAAGGTATTTACATATCAAGTTTTTTCCCAAATATTTTGTTGGATTTGGAGCTCGCTTGCTTCTGCTCAGCACTGTTTACTTATTGTGAACACCTGGCTTATGCCCCCTTTCTAATCATACAGTCCTCACTTAAACTAAGAAAATTGGTGGTATAGTCTGATATAATTATTTACAAATTGTTTAAAATGTCACCAAAGTATCTCATCAAAAGTCACAAAGACCAAAAATTTGTATTAAAACTACATTTATATCTTAATATGTTAAATGCCTAATTACATTAATAGTCATTCAAAAATGACAGAAATTTACCATGAAGAAATCTACATAAATTGTTGTTTTGCCAGTGCAGTGCATGCCCTGTCAAAAATCATCAAAAAGTGTAAAGATGTAATGATGTATTTTACAAGTATTCTCTTACTATGACTTTGGATGCTTTGGAGGCAATATTAAGAGAGATTTTAGTGGGGGCTGTACCGTACTTGTTTGGTGATAGAAATCATACATGTGTTAGTATACGCTTTTTTGGAAAGGGAGAAGGTAGGATAGTTGTCAGCAACAGTTTTTCATTTGTGTTCATTATCGCTATGTACGTACATCTGTATCGCCACCAACCCACATTATTAAAAATGAGATATATTATTATCCTTTGTTGCTAATTTGCTAAGCAGAACACATTGGCGGTTTAGTTTACCACTTTCATGACAAGCTTTGTAGTGAATAACTGTTAATTTGTGCAAGTAAATCAAACCTAAAAGTTTGGAACTAATTATTATGCTCCTGAGAAAAGTTCTGAAAAAAATTGATACCCTAATGAAGAGCAGAATGTTGACAAACAGGAAGCATCTGGTTCATTCTCACAGAAAAATCTTGACTTCTTGTTGATGCTGTTACTGAAAGCATAGACTGATCATAATAAGGGGGATAACTGCATCCCCTCCCTCCACCTCATCTCTTCTTCTGATACTCAACCATAAACCCTTGACTTGGAGAGTGAAAATAAGCCAGTGAAAATGCTGCTAGTGTTGAAAAGTGTTCATATCATGTTCTGAGTAAACAGACCTCCCTTCCCCTATTTATTTTGTAGACTTTTGGGTAAAATACGGAGAAATGAGTGTGTGAGAGAGTTCCAGATAGGCGAGGCGGATGTAAGTATGGGCTTGACTAGTAGAACAACATGAACTAGGTTTAGTAGCACTGCCCTTATATGGACTGCGAGCGAATGAGCCTCAGATTCATGGTTGCAAGTCTTCAAGAACTTCAGCTTCTGACATTTACTGAAATTACCAAAATGGCATTTTCAAAGATACTTCTGCAAGGGAAGGTCATGAGACAATACTGCCAAATTCCTTTTTGCAAGTCTTCAGTCTTACAATTCTGGTCAAGAGCAATTTCGGTTTTACTTATTGCTATAAAACCAAATAACTTGAGAACAAAAGTCTCATAATACAGTAGGCCTATTATCTGAAGCCTGTTAGTCCCTACAATCAGCACAGGAGTTTATCAGCTAAAGTAAAATTTAATGCCACAGAAAACCTCAGTACTAAAAAATATAGTAGAGCCTCGATATGAAGTATGCGCCTGGTGCATGAAAAAAGTATACTTTTTAAAGAAGTGTACTTAATGTCAAGGTCCACATCAATAATAAAATGATGAAATAATAATGAATCCTTGTGTGTGAAATTTATACTTAATAACGATATATTATATTTACTAAATAAGTATTTTAATATCGAGGTTCCACTGTATAGGTCACAGTAATTTTTTTGAAAACTTGCAGCTGTGCACATTCTAAGATAATTGCCTCATGTTTACGCCTGGATTAGTTTCATTGGAACCATATAGCCTTCTCTTCTCATGATGACACAAGAGCATTTTGTACTCTCCTGCCCTCTTCATAGTGATGCTTTCATTTGGCAGTTATCTATAGTTGCTTTTATTATTATTGTTGTAACTTGTGTTTATGTGGTATGGTGCTTTATGTTGGCCTTTGCTATTTATTTTCTGCTTTATAGCGCTTAAGAAGGCTTAGAAAGTGGCAGAAAGTCAGTTTTGCTTCTTTTGACATGGGCATGCTTTTCTGTTAAAATCTTATCAACACATGCTGTCCTAAAAAAGTTGATCTTAAGACATTTGATTTTGATTTCACTTTCAGAGGCAAGCTCTCGAGCTAAAGTTCCATGTCTTGTTATTATGTCTTCAACATGCAAGTTTGATTGCAGACTGTCTGCTGATTTGTTGATATTGCTGGTGTACATATTAATTTGTGTAGATCTGTCTGACATTTTTATGTCACGGAGGGTGTTACTGGTTTGCTGCCCAGTTGTTTGAGCAGTCTGTTAAAACATGAGCATTGCTTCAATTTTTGCATCGGTTGTTGAGATGTCTGATACCAGTTTGTGTTCTGGCTTGACAGAGTATACATTCAAAAATATGAGAGAATGTTAACAGTGCCATAGACTATTTATTTCTGATTCTGCACCACCTATAGCAGTAAGCACTGATATGTTCCTGGAATCAACAGGTGTTTGCACTTTGTGAATGTTGAGCCTGATAGGGTAGTCTCTTCACCATTGTTTACAAGAATGATGAGATGTTTCACTCTGCAAACACACTGGCAGCTAGGGCTGACTTATCTTCTGGGCATTGTACATAGGGCCTGCAGAAGTTAGGCAAAATTTTAGAACTGTAAAACTTGAGTAGAGCAATACCTCAAATCAATTGTACATTAGTATGTCTTAGCCCCACAAATGCTGTAAAGCAACCTATTTATCACTTCATTGTGACTGGATTCAAACATGTTGGCAATTCACAAGTCAGAACAAAAACTCACTATAAAGTTCCTTGTGTAGCTATTAGTAGCCACTGCAGTGTAGTGAGTATCAAGCTGGTTTAAAAGCTGCAGAAACAGAGTTCTTTGCCTGCAGGGGTAACAGTGATCCTCCCAAATTACTCAGAATCAAACAAAATTTGGAAGCCCATCTTGATTTTAATTTGGATCTGAAATTAACGACACTGACCATGATGTTTTTTGTCTCTCTATCTCTTCTGCAGTTTACTGAAGGTTCACCTCCAGCTGAGGGGGTTCACAGTCTTCATTGACATTGAGAAGTTGCGGGCGGGAAAGTTTGATGAGAGCTTGCTGGAGAGTGTGCGTCAGGCGAAAAACTTCATTATTGTACTTACGCCTAACTCACTAGACAGATGTATGGGGGATGACGAGAAGAAAGATTGGGTACATAGGGTAAGTTGCTATACAAATGTTTTCAAGTAAACGTCTTTGTCTTTGTAAATCAGAAAGTTAGCAATCCAACAAGAGGAAATGAAATATGTCCACCCCAGGAGCTGAAAACAGTATTTTGCATGATAAATATCATCGCAAATTTCAAGCAGTAGTTTTCTCTAGTAATATTTGTCACACAAAGTCTGTATTGTATCCATGACATATTGTATAACTTGCTATTCCATGTGTGTTTCATGTATCATTTCTCAATCAGTAAATGTCTGGGGTCAGTGGCAAAACTTTCTGCAATTCAAGAGAGCATGAAAGTGAAACAGTTTAATATAGATAAAACTTTAAGAGGCCATGATACAAATGGTTTGAAAAGTGTAGTTGGATTTGCCTGTTTGAGTGAAGCAATCATTTTCTACACAGCCACATACAAGAATTTCTATAATGATTAAGAATTCTTACATCCCTTTACTATGTACATGTAGAACCTCCATAGTAGATGTCTCAGAATTAGCACCAGAAGTTCATCATTTTTGCTGCTCTATTCTTTCCACAGGAGATCTCAGCAGCTCTCGATGCAGGCATTAATATCATTCCACTGTTGGACAGCTTCAAGTGGCCATCTCCAGACTCTCTCCCTGAGGACATGAAGAACATCTGCTACTTCAACGCAGTCAGGTAAGGCTGAAATATTTTATAAGTCTTAATAAACTACAGTATGAAATACAAATTTTTATTTTTTTTGAGAAAAAAAAAACAACAATAAATTTTACCCCCCGAAGACATTGCTTAGTGATTAAAATTTCCCATTTGATGGATTTTTAGAACTCGGGAGAAGTTCATAATGTACACAAATGTACAGTTGTATTTGATGTTACACTCAGTAATTTTCAGTTAGATGCATTTCACTCAGGACTGAATGGACACAATATAATAAAACTGAACATCGGTTGGGGTGGCAGAATTAGAATAGTTGTTTTTGTCACCCTTTACACAATTTTTAGCGTCTCAGGATGATCCAAACTCAGGAACAGAGCACACTTTGGCCTTTGGCACATATCATTTATCCATGTATTATGTCAGTCATTTAGATCAGGAAGGGGTCAGCTGACTGTAGGCACACAGAATATGGAATATGTTATAATTAGATAGATTTGCTCAAAGGTGAATACAATGGAATCTCGATATTAAGTATTCATTTGATAAGAATACCTAATTATTTAATATGAATTTGGAGTTTTCAGTATTGAGGCAGATCTTGATGTTAATTGTAACTCATTTATAAGTGTATCTTTTCCATGTACCAAGGGCATACTGTATTTCAACTATAATATTTTATGCACTTAAATCTCTCCCAATATATTTCATATAATATGTTGGTTTCTTCTTCATCAGATGGATTCATGATTATCAGGACGCCTGTGTGGACAAGTTGGAGAGGTTCCTACGTGGAGAAACCAACCCAAAACAGCCGCATCCTTCGAGTAATACCAGCAGCCAAGCCAGCGGCAACACTGCGGTATCACCTAAACAGAACTCAGCAGATTTCGAGAGCCCCAACTCCCCTCCCTATCAGAGAGCCCAAGGCATGAGAAAGATATCGTCTGTGGATAGCCCGGGAGATTCCTGACCCCAACAGTTGTAGTGCAAACTTGCTCTTTTCCCCCCCCGCATCAACATTCATTCCATTTTCAGAAACAATCAAATCGGCAAGTTCTGAGAATTGTGATTGCTGTCTCTCTCATCAGAAGGAATGTGATGATCTTCATCAGTTTGGGATCAGAGCAAACTGGGATAGTTTGCTGGCAGGATCCTGAAAACATGTGACAAGAATACTGGTATTAGTGTGTAATGGCTGACTCTAAAAACAGGGTGAATTTTTTATGGTGGTCCACTGAACTGGAGTTTAGCTCAAACCTTTTTGCCAGTGATTTAGGGCATTTTGACAGTGTGTCACTCAGTGATAAGCTTTTCTGAAAGCTTATTAGTGGTCTCAAATAAAGAAGGCTTTAGTTTTCAAAAACAAAACCACAACTGTGAAATCCGCACAAATTTGTGTGTGACATGACATTGTATGTGTGATCTCCTCCAAACAAACCTCATTTCATATCCCTGAACTCTTGTCAGTTTGAGCCCTGTTGTACTTGGGCATGGGTCAGATTAAGATGTAGACAATGTCTCAGGGTGTGAATTCTTTGGGTCTGTTACATCACATCATTTTATCAGGATATTTTTAATTGTCTCTTATTTATAAATGGAGGGCACAGATTTCCTCAGATCAGGCGTACTAGAACATGACTTATCATCTGTAGGAGGGAAAAGAGATTTTTCACACGTTATGATTTGCCATGTTGGATTTTGTAGGTTTGCAATACTAAACATAAATGGGAAATAACATGGATTTCCACAATACCTACATTATGCCCATGAAAGGATCTTGGAAAGTGGCTCAGTCTTACTCAATAGAATCTTTCTCCATCACCCAGTATAGCATCAACACTTTTAGTTTGAAAGTCATTGATACAGACAAATGTAAATGATGTGAAAGAAAGACAGATTAATGTTCCAGTGTTGTTTGTTTGGTTGCATTTGCCTAAATCAGAATGAGTGAATAGTACATGTGGAGTATGGTAATGTGTGAAAGCTTCATATATTATAATTTATTATTACTTTTACATACACAATATGTATGCTATGTGCAAGCAGCAGATGAATAGTTGAAAATGCATTAATGGATAGCTTTTCTAGGTCATATGTCATTACACAGTTGTCTTACTGATGTTTTTGTACCCCGTATTTTACATGTCATGTGTTGTGGTGAAAACTGTCTTGTATTTGTTAAAATAAAAGGAGGTGTCAAAACTTCTTGATTTTACTGCATGCTGTTGTTAATTTTCTACTGCATAGTTTTTTCCATATTAGCAATATAGATGTCTTTTATTTGGACGGATATATAGTCATAATCTTGCTGCACTCAAATGAAAGATAATTAACGGCTCCCCATAATTTATTGGACAGGGGTATTTTGGTTGGACAGTCAGACAACCCTGTGGAGAGTATTTTGGCTGGAAGCCACTTGGTAAGATTTTCGTATGCAACAAAGACCAGCAACATTCTTCCCACCAATCTTGAAAAAAGGGAAATTATTTATAGACTGGTTCATGCAAAGACTGAGGTTTGCTCCAGACTTTGCTTCAGTATGATAATCCACTGAAACAGAGAGCAATTGATGCAATTATGAGTGAATTTTGATACTTTTCATGACGTGTGTGTCCCACAGTTTGGTAAATGTTACATTGACCACCCATATACTGTCTAGAACAGTCTGGACATGATTGATAGATTTTTTTATAGTTGTGAACCTTGAATTCATAAATTTTGGATGAAAAAAACCTGACAGTTGGAAAGGGGAGATAACTCGGAAAAAAGTTTGTCTTGGTTCAAAATACTACCCAGCCAGAATACTCCATTGTAAGGTGTTTTCTGCCTGTCCAGCCAGTATATTCACTCTGTAATTTATATCATGGGAGGTTTTAATTCTTATAGAGCAGCAAGCAAATTTATATACATGTATGTTCAAACCAACCTCTCTAACTAATTGAGATGTGGATAATCCAAAGCTTCCTGCCTAAGTGAAGAATGAGAGCACCATACAATACTTCCTGGCCATGTAGTGGTCATGTGCCATGGTAACAACTAGGGTTGGGCAGATTTGAATCCTACAAGATTTAAATCGGAATTCAAATCCAGGGTTTGGATTTGAATCCTGAGGGGAGAAAAACTATTTATGAGATTTCCTCTTGTACTTATTAGAATGACAAGAAAATAACCACTAGATTCTACAGGAAGACTTTGTTAAGTGCATTTTTATTTTAAATAAAGGTAAATGTTTACGTCTATATTCCTGGACAAAGACCCAAATTTTAATATGTCATAAGGATTTCTTACAAACTGAACCTTTTTTTCCTTTGTTTGTGCTTCAAATTTCCTGTGAACAGAGAGATTCGAATCCACACCTATTTTAGGATTCAAATCTGGATTCAATCCAGGGTAAGAGAATTTGATGGATTCAAATCCAGATTCGAATCTTGCGCATCACTAGTAACAACATGTAACCGATGGAAGCAAATATGCTCACCTAGTTGATTGAAGTTTAGTGTTACAAGGGCTAACATTTCATCATCATTGTGTGTTTAATTATTTCTTGTATGAAGAGTTGAGTGGTTGATACTGTTGGTATGCCATTACCTAGTTTGTCTAAAATCTCTGAAATTTGTGAGATTTTGCAAGACAAAGGGCACACACAGGTTCACTGTGTTTATGACAAACTATTCTATCACCCTTCACAATGTGTAGAGAAATAGAACAGTTTGTAAAAAAGTTAAAAGATGTACAACACTGGAACCCAAAAGCATTTTATTTTATAGAAACACACAATGCAAATATAAGTATGGAATTCATGTGTAAACTGGTGGTCAAGAAGGGAATACAGATGGGGCGGAGTGACTCCATGTGGCTGCGAATTACGGTTGGCAATCTCACTCAGGTCGAACAAGATGCAGTTCTTGATGAGTTGACAAAAGGAGCTGGCTGTCGTCATCTCAGTTTGTAAAAGCTTCAGCCAACTGATATCACAAAATGGACGTCGCCCTCACTAAGGCTATCAGTTTGAAGTTTATAAGTGTACAAGGTCCTTCTTTCATTTCTTTTTCAGCACAGCAAGGGACGCCACTCCAGAAATTCTCAATCAATGGCTTTTACTGAGTAGCCTTACCATTCCCAAGATCTGTTCCAGAGACTTGACAGATTGTAAAAGTTGACTGAAAGTTTATGTATTGCACTGAGTTTTGTATCTTTATTTATTTGATGTGTGCAGGGAAACCTGCATGCTGTTCCTCATGGATCTAGATGTGTTTTTGTGAATGACTATAAGGATATAGAAGATACATGTTTCTAGTAATGTGTGAGATAAATGTTTGTAAAGAATTCCAGTTCAGAAAGTTCATGAATATATTATCATCATTACCACGGAGACTGTCAGTATAATCAGTAATGTCTGTTAAACTTTGTGTATAATCAGTACTGAACATTGTCGAGTGTTCATTGCGGTGCTGTCATCAACTGCTGTAGCTCTAATCATATTTTGATGTACACTATAGATATACCTCTCAAACTTAACCACTCAAACATGTATGTGTGAGTACATTTGCCTATACATGTACATCCATGAATGGTTATGGTTAAATTTTAGCAATAGTTTTCGTATGTCAAGGATATTTTGTGTAGCTGCCATTCTCTGAGAGTATTATTTTCCTGGAAATGAATAGTTATAAAAAGGTTGGTGACCTTCATAACATCTGAGCTCCCAGCTTTTAATGTGTTAGCTGTATTTTTTTTTGTTATCACATAAGGATTTGGCCAGATAACAGGTCACAGTGGATATGTAAGTCTCTCAGGGCAAGATATCAAAGAAATGGCCAAATTGGGTTGTGGTATGTTTGGTGGCTAGTATGGCATAAGGGTGTAGGTGCTTTCTTCCGCAGTGCAGATGTGGAGCTCACTTCAAATGCAGATGGTCACTTGATACAAATATTATAGGGGATGAAGCAGCTGTCTGCACCTGACACTAGCATCATTTCCATGGCTGGTAACACTTATGTTTCTATAAGCAGGAAGACCTATAGGTAACAGTGAAGCTTGAAGCATTTATAGGCAACAGAGAAGCATTTAAGGTCCATGCCAGAGCGTAGTGATCACTCTTGAGTAGAGGAACATGTTTAAAAGAGACTTGGTTACCATGAACTGAGATCATAGAAGTTATTTCATTACTATCATCTCTGCTCGCAGTGTCAATGTTAAAGACTTCTTACCCATCCTGTTGTTTTAATGTGCTGTTAATCACATGCTGCTACCACACACTTGCATGTATATGTTTATATCGCAAGGTTCATTCATTACAAACAAACACTACAAAGCAGATGTGTTGAAAGAACATGTAAGGCAGTTGAAGAAGGAAGGAAAAAAAGGTGTGGAAAAGATATCACTATCTAAAGCCAGTGTTGGACATGGAGATGACAAAAGCTGCAGCCTTTCAGAAATTGTGAGAAGGATCCACATCAGATAACAGGAACAGTTAGTAGAATGACTCTTCACGGAGTTCTGAACCAGGAAACTGAGCACATATTATGGAGCTGTCCAGAGTGCAGTGATGTTGTTTTCAGAAATAAGTAAATAAACAATCATTTATCATTTCGTCATTACAAGTACCTCTTGATATAGTGGTTGTGATTGTAACTTATTAGTGGGTCATGTGGCCATCAAAGTAAGTGATCTTCTTTTGTTTATATTTGAGGAATTTACATGTGAAATTTAAGCACATCCAACTTTTTCATAAGCTAGTTCAGCTTGATGCATCCCATATCAGATTTGTGAATTATGTAGAAAAAAATGAAAATGTGTGTATGAATCATCAGACATGAGGAGTTTGTCTCAAAATTATAGACACCAAAGTATAAAGTTGTTGAATGTAGTAGTATGGTGGTCTTTTGTGAGAGGGCTTTCAAAAACAGATAGCTTCACAGTATTAGCCTGACTGTCTCTGAATATTGCTACCACTCCAGAGAACAGTAAATACATCCAACAATCAATCAGTCTATTGGCTTTACTTCTGTTGACACATCCAGCCCAGTCCTGTGGACATGCAGGAATGGATATGGAGACTGGGTTTCCAAATGAGGACCTTATGCCCAGTTTGTATGTGAATTCAGTTTTATGTCTTTGCTGATGCAAAATACAACTAGCAGGATCTACATTCGATAGGTACTTGCGCAAAGACTGCATCATTATATAAATAATATAAGAGAGATAAGATCTTTGTGCAGACACCCCTGGAATGTACATTATTATGTGAACTGGTAAAGTACATAAACTAGTATTAGGATAAATTTAGCTTTAAATCACAATTTCAGATCAGAGGTTTTTACCAGAAGCTCCCATTAAGAGGACCATTAAGCATTTAGTTTTTTGGGGTTTTTTTTTGTTTTGTTTTGTACATGAGTAGTGGTAGCATAACCAGACACTTGGGAAGAATATCTTTCCCATAGTGTGCTATGATATTGAATCTAGCCCACCTTAACACAGTGTGGCAGGCAAGTACAATTAGTGATGAGTAGTGATCTCATTTGTTCACATGTCAACAGGTTTCAGCTGTCACCCTCCATCCTCCCCCCATCCCCTTGTCCTTATAGTTGGTCCCCCTAAAAACTTATTTGTCCAGTGCTGTTCAATGTGTTTATGTAAAACATTATTATTTATTATGTAAAATCTACCTGTTTGTAGACAATGGAAGGGAGAGGGGTTGGCAAGTCAACAGATAATGTCTGTGTAAAAGGTTAGTGTGTGTGTTTGCCTCTGTGGTCACAGAGGTGAAAGTTGAATTATGGCAAGTGATGACTGATCAGTGAAGATAAGAATTTATGTGAACTGAATAACTGAAATAAATGCAATATTATACAACTCTGAATTGTGTTTGTAGTTGTTGTTGTTGTTGTTGTTGTTTTGATGGTGATGATGATGTATTACTGTCATAGCTGTGTTTGATAACGGTATTGTTTTACAATTTTTTTTTTCTTTTGCTAAATGCGATGTTATTTTTATTGAATGATGTTGCTGTATGAAAATGATGATAACCCTAAACATGTCACTGACGGCACACCCTTGTTCAAAAACCCCAACCCTGGATAACACAAAACTTCTGATAACACAACCTCTAAAATTTAGTCTGAAAGAAAGGGGGGNGGGGGGGGGGTATGTTATCAGAATTCCTTGTATTTTACTATAGCTTTTGAAGGCAGGACCACTTAACGCTAAGGGGGGAAGAGAAGGAGTGAGGAGGTTAAGTTAAATAAGTAAGGCCTTCCACCCTTAACCAGGTTCAGTTTACCAACAGTCTACAAGACGATAAATGGGTCCGTGCACAAACCAACTTGATCACTAGGCCAACTAAGCACATGGAGTCCCATTATCTTCTTGTTCATGACGACCGTGATGAATTTGCTGACCAACACAAACAAGTTGGTATGTGCACAGTGCACAGGATGCCAGAGGCAGGTGGTTTGTTCCCGCACGGAATCCGTACAGGGAAGTAGATGGAGCTTATAATATGATGGTTTTTTTTTTTTGTTTAATTATGGAATTTCTAGCGTTACACTGGAAGTGGGAGCTCAGCAATAATGGTGGTCTATCAAAAGCCCCGTGTCAGAAAAGGATATGGCAAGTATCAAAGGTTGTTGCTATGTATGCTAATAACTGAGACAAAGACAGAGACTAAGTAAAGCGTTTACCATTCTCAAATCAGCAAACTCATTTCTAGCTCATTTGCTTCAATCGCAGCCATCTTTGTTTACTTAGAGACTAACATTTCTTTGTTCAGAATCTCTGAGGAACCGCCCACAGAATTAAAGGACCGCCCCTTTCTTCAATATGCATTCCCTGCTGTAATTCCACCGAGGACCATAGAAACGCAGTCCCGGCACAAAGTCCCGCGATGACGACATTTTAGTTCACCTCACTCTCAGAATAATATGAAGTTCCGTATTTTGTACTGTAGCATCTCCCATGGACTTAGTCTTCAGTGATGGCCTCACTTCCCGGATTCTCTTGCTTGTGTCATCAGCGCTGGACTCACTTCCTTAATTCTCTTATTTGTGTTACCATCTTATATCATGACATGAGATGAGATACGGAGAATCAGGCCAGAAATCTGAATTTTGCCTAATAGGAAGAAAATCCACCTGAAGAAAGAGGTCATAAATTTCATATCACAAAGAATGCCAGGGAATGATGACCGAGAATGCCAAACAGCGGCTCGGGTTCTTTGTTCTCTTGCTTCTAGTCTAGATGCAGATGTCTTACGATGTCATTTTGATGTGAAAGAAACTTGGAGGGTTTTGAGATCAGGCAATTTCGATCGTTGGCTTACTCGCGTCTCCTCTCGCTACTGGTCCAGTTCTCTTGTTCATTTCCTTTTTTTTCTTCCTTATTTTCAGGGGCATAGGGGGGTGTGTGAGGGGAGAGGGGTGAGTTGGAAAAGAAGAGGGAGGGGGAAGGAACTGAGATGTGACCTATAATTTCTCTCAAGAAAGAATTGCGAGTTCGTGATGCACTCTGTAGGTTTGTCAGTGGCGTAGATGTGCGTGGCCCAATTACGATCTGAGGCCTCCCCCTCCCCTCCACANCCCCCCCCTCCCCCCCTCCACATGAGCTCTAGATGCCTCCAGTAATTAAATGACTCCCCTTTCCCCTACCCATTCTCCAACCTTCTTAACAAACATTGAGGCTCCATAGTGTGCCCCCTTATCTCTTGTCCACGCCACTGCTGGAAGTTGGAAAGGGCTGGAAGATAAATCCGTGTAGGCACAGGAACGGCGGATTCTGATAGAGACGGTCTTCCTATGAATACATGAATACATCCGCCCGGACGCGCGGTCATTACGTGATCGTAGGGATACTTGTCCTCAAGAAGCACTCTTCCCCACTTTACTTTCAAACTTGTAATCGTGTCTGTCTAGTTCCAAGTCCCCTACAATACTCTGAACCACCGCTATAAACAAGTTGGAAGATTAGGAAAAGCCGGGGACCCAGCATGGATGCCTGTAGTTCAGTTTAGCCTCCTTGATAAACGTTCTCTTTTGGACGAGAGTATACGGGGACTCTTCGTCGCCTCTTTCCATCGCGCGTCATCGTGGACACAATGCTATGATATGGCTGTGTCTTTAGATGCTTAATAAGTAACTGGAGCACAGAGGGCATCAATCTTCACAGAATGCATCAAGACAAATATCTAAGAGGTAACTGGCTAACAAGCAGAGGTCATAAGCAACTGTGATTTTCATTTTAACACCCATTCAGAAACTTCCTATTTCTCTTGGCATGCATGATGCTTCCCAGCAAATGCAACGTTGTTATTTTTTTCAACATCAGAAAGGCATAATAATATGACTTTTTAATAGTGTAATAAGAAAAGTATCAGGGGTTCTGTCAGCAAGGAATTATGACCCTCCACAATATCATCGGAGTTTTATATCAGTGCTTTCGTAGAATAGCGCTATAGTTGACGGATGAGCTGGGCATAGATTGCTTGTTTCTGATGTGAAGTTTTAAACTTGCATACTGTTTGTGTCAGTTTTTACATGATCATATTGTCTTTAAGGTGCCCTCTCTTCGGCGGTCAAATGGAGACCTGATCCTCGCCTCACAAATAACTGTGGTACAATCCTGGAACAGCACTGCTGGTAGGCCAGGCGTTAGACTAACTGAATGACTCTGGCCATTCATTTCGTCTAACGCCTGACCTACCAGCGGTGCTGTTCCAGGATTGTACCA
>JAWQUT010000067.1:245668-267288 GCA_033807755.1 Ellobium chinense | reverse complement strand
GGGAGTTAAAACCAGGGGGGAGGGCTGGGACGGTAATAGGATAATTGGACTGTCAATCACGCGCATGATTTCGAAATGTGAAGGTGAGTGACGTTTTAAATTTGCCTTGGAGACATAATAATATAGTAGTTTAATGCATGAAAAACAACAACTGAGGAAGGGAGATCCTTTAACCCTTTAATTGTGTGCTTTAGAGAAAACAAAAAGTGGACGCTCTTAAAAGGCTGATGGCGGGAAATTCCAAAGGCAAAGAATGTTGTCTATGTGGTCGTATTTGAAAATGGTCGTCTAATTCTAGCATAAAGAAAGGAGGGAGGAGAAAATAGTCTGTCAGACCACAGATGTCGCGTCCTCTTCCGTCGTCAGGGCTCGCTGTGATTGGTTATTTGTGAGGCTATGATTTGCATGGGATCGATATGTTTGGTTAGAGAGTATCCCAACAAACATTCAAAGGGAAACTTCCTGGCGTCCGCATTATTCATTACTTTGGGCATTGGTGAGTGTGTTTCTAAGGTGCTTCATCTATTCATTGGACTTGTGTTGGCTTGTTGACTCTGTTTGTTATCAAAAGTGATTGTACGAAAAAGCTAAAAGTTTTCAGCTGAGAACAAGGTATGGTCTGTTGTTCTCACTTGTCTTCTAGCCAGAATAGCTTCAATTTCTGTTGTTTATTTTTGTTTGTTTATGTTTTGTTTTTTTTGTGTTTTGTTTCTTACTCTTATCTTGTTAGATGACTGTGTTGCAGCTGATACCGACTTCCTTCAATCTAAAAAGACTTCAACTTTTAATGTTAAACTGAGTCTCGACGCCAGATCTAGGGGTCTAGGTTTTCTACCGCTTTTGTCGGAACAGTCTTTTTAAATATAGAGTTCCTGCTGGTGTATTAGGTGCCAATGTATTAGATGTCTGCTTTGGATATTATAATGAAGTCCATGTCTATGTGATTCATAATTGAGTTTACCTCGTATTACCTGATGTAGAAAGCTTCGTGTTTGGCAAACTTGCAAATAAGTTATAGTATCCCTTTACTTTTAGTTTATCATTACCGTTTGTTTTTAGTGGATATGAAGGACTCTTGTATGTATATATGTGTGATTATGACAGCATTGATATGAAGCTGATAGAAGTCTTCGAGGTCGTAAACTTGTTAATGTTATTTTATTGTTGTAGCTATTATAGACAGCGTTAGTTACATAGATTTCTTTTCAGCCTGGTTCCTCTTCGAAGAGAGTAAATGAGTTTTGTTGACATGAATAATCTATTATCCCTTGAAACAGTAGCCTAGCGCTAGTGACACCGAGTAAACTGGAGTCGAATCTGCTCAGAACCATTCCCAAATCATAACCACTGTTACAGTCCGTTTACTTTTAGTTTTATCTACCCACGTTTACATGGCGATTGCGTTTTCAATCTTTTTGAATTTTTGCATACGATCTTACAATGTTCTCGACCTTACAAATCCTAAATATCATAACTGTACAAAAATACTGTACATCTGCTGGAAGATCGACTCTGATGCAATTCTTCTTTGACAAAGTAGGTTAAAGAAAAAAAATCAAGAACAGATATTTACCATAATGACTTTGTAACAAAACAGGACAAAACAGAAGCACAAATTATTTGAGAGCTTGTGCATTAACGATAAGACTCTTACAATTACACTAATACGTCGTTGCTGAGTGCACCCTTAATAACTTTCAACATGCAGAGTTAACATACTTCTTATGATGGTAAGGGACCCCATCGTTATTGCACAAACTCTATTTTGTTCATCGATATTTTTGTTATATGTGATCTTCCACTTTAATGACTCGTTTACTGAGATGCATAGACCAACATGATGCCTCTTAAAGGTTGAAACTCCTGGAAGAAAACATGAAGTTACCGGTATTTATTCATTTATTTTATTTATTTACTTGACACAAACTAGAGTTAACTTAACATTGACTCTCAGTTCTGCTTGTTTAAAGCCATTCTTTTTCTTTTATTCAATTACACCAAAGCAGCGTGTATATCACTGAGGGATACACACCAGAAGCCTACACACAGAAAATCCTCATGGCTTTGATAGAACAACCGGATGCAGGTGGCGACACCATCAGACTTTTAAAGTTCAACAACTTCCTGTACCCGCCATTTTCTGCTGACGTCATCAGTGGCATCCCTTCTTTGCCCATCAGAGACGATGACATCATCATTTGTGCTTACCCAAAAGCAGGTGTGTACTTTACATTACAGTGAATCAAATTAGAAATGGCTCTCTTAAATCCATAATGCCATGTTGTTGTTGTTTTATTTTCGCAAAAAATGTTCACGCTTTTTATGTGTTTGATATCGAAGCACTTTGAAGTACATACTAGGTGACTGACATGGGTATGCTAATAAGGATATCCTATGGGAAAATGTGTGGATTTCTTATTTAGTTCCTTCGAGTTAGTTTGTCAAAAATCCCCCTGTAAAATTATAGGAAGTAAAGGTGAATCCAGATAATTCAATGACGTTCATTCAACAGCTTCCAGATTTTACATATACATGACGTAGCTTAAGTATGATAAAGCTATCATGTGAGATGCTAAACACCCTCAGAAAAATGCTCTGTTATGGGACTATCAGCATCCTCCTGCTTGCAGTCAAGAGCCCTTGCAGCCATCTCTCACAGTGTTTACTTTACTGGAGGAGCAAAAAGCATTCTCCCTTAAAAAGAAGCGAAACAAAAGAATCATTAACGTGATCAGGAGCAGTTGGACGTGACTGACAGGACAGATGGATTTACCCTTGTCTTGGGAATTACCCCGAATAGATAGGAGGTCCTGGTGCTGTCTGTGGTCTGTCACCAGGGTTCGATTTCCTGTCACTAGCTTTACCTTTTACCTGCACAAGTGTGGACATTGATTGGTGCTGCCTCGCAGTAATGGCTGGCATACGACGGTCCTTGCATATATTGGCAAATGCGAAAACCCTGCTAAATGCATTACACAATAGCAATGTTCAGAGATATTGTTCTGGATCGTGTTTTCGTCCTTATGCCATCTCATACCTGATTCATTATGGCTTGTCGAGGAGTATTGATTGACGAAATACTAGGGATCACTTAATTACTTGAGATGGTTGTGATTATGGCTATCGTTAAATAATAAAGGGGATAATAAACGGATAATAATCAATGAAATGGCGGCTGCCAAATTTACTGCTTAGGCAAGTGCTGACATGTATTGAAAGAACTCTCAGGAGGATACGAGTACTTGATTGTGGGTTGAGGAGAGGGAGAAAGGGAAAGGCTATGACGCTGAGCCTGATCAATGAGTGACCCACACTTTCTAACTACTGGAAGTCAAAAAGATTGGACAATGTTGGCGGAACATCGCAATGAATGCTTCGGTTAAAACTTTGACTAGGATCAGTCCATGAAACAAAACACTGAGGAAGATTCTCCATTTCTAAGTTAATTAGCGCCGAAGCCAACTGTCAACACACTTACATTCACCCATCTCTGTGCTTTTGTAGCCTCGATAATATTATTATCATCCTCATTCTCAATAGTATTCTCAACAACATCAGAAATAATAACAATAATTATGACTTGACTGCACCAATTCTCCAAACTTCTAGTAACAGCAAAGGTTATTTAAATGGAAAAGAATTGTAAAACTGCAATGTTATAACATACTGAAGGCATATCTACAGCTGTGGTCTGGGCTTTCCATGAGCAAAGTTGTTAAATTTGTTGCTTTTCTCTTCATACTACAGGACTAAAACTGTAGCACACCACCTCGTTTATCTCTAAGTGTCATTTTATGTAGCACAGAATGTTGTAAGACTTACATGAACGCGGACAATGTTTTATTCAAAACAAATAGATAGTGGTATTACAATCTTACTATCTGCAATATCAGGGTAATCACAATGTGAATTGCCATAACCACACACATATTATGTATTATGTAAATATATTTCTATGAAGCCCATCTCATCCCTGCCATATACTCGTAGCCAGGGGACGGGGGGTTAATAAAGTATATTGTTTTCAAATGCCTTTGGTGTTTGCCACGTCGGTTCGAAATAAATATATTTTTTTATTGTGAGCATTTAAGCCTTCATGTCAAACATGAAGAATAAGTTGGTGAATTGTAATGGACTACATTATCGGAACATTCTATCATTTCATGAGAGTTGCCGCTTATTTTGATAATGTTAAACGTGGCAGAATTATTCTAGTTTATTCTGATGAAAACATAAAATGTACCTTTGAAATAAAATATATTTTATGATCATAATAAAATTGATACTGTTTCTCATCTCTTTTATCCACTCTATATCCACTCAAGCGACTTTACCATGCGAAACCACTCAGTAAATATGTCAGCTCCCTGGGAGCAAAGAGAGTTGCTGTCATTTACAAAGTACTGATCATTTATCATTCTAAAATTTCTCTCTGCGCATGGCCAGGTATTAATTTTACAGAGGAGTACACTGAGGAAAATATGAGTGAAATTCTTATCCGAGGCACTTATTCCCAGGTACCCACTGGGTGTGGGAGATTGTGCGACATCTTTTGGCAGGAACGACAACTCTGCCTGTGGTGGAGAAAGATAACTACATGATTGAATGGATGGCAGGTGACAAACTTGATGCTCTCCCCTCGCCTCGCATCCTCAACACCCACCTCTTGTTCAATCAACTGCCCTGTGAGGTCAAACAGAAGAGGTAGTAGCATCATCATCATCATCATCATCATAATCATCATCATCCTCCTCCTCCTCCTCCTCCTCATCATCATCATCATCATCATCATCATCATACAGTAGTGGAGGCAGGGTGGCAGTTGCTTCTGCTTTTCATCATCATCATCATCATCATCATCATCATCATCATCATCATCATCCTCCTCCTCATCATCATCATCATAAGTTGATGCATAATATAATAGAAATAAAACGTTCATGAAATCAATGCAGAATAGATTTAATACATGTATAGACGTATTAGCAAACTCCAGCAAAGCTCACTTCCAGTTTAAACTGAATAGTTATGTGATTGTGTCATCAAATCTCGCCTCCAAATTAAAGTTGCATCAGCCAATAAAAAGCCAATGAAATGTTCACCCCGCCGTCACAAACAGGATGTCAAGTAATAATTATAGCATCATTAAGAACATCATCAATATAAATGTAGTTTATAGTATTATCAGTAATCACCACCTTCTCTCCCACCACTATCATCACGTGCCACCACCATCATCATCCACCACCACCACCACCACCACGACACCATCATGCACCACCACCCCCATCACCATTTATAACCACCACCACCATTCACGACGACGACCACCACCACCATTTATAACCACCACCACCACCACCACCATTCACCATCACCATCATCATGCACCACCATCATCACCACCACCACAACACCATCATGCACCACACCATCATGCACCAACATCACCATTCACAACCACCGCCACCATTCACCACCATCACCACCATTCATAACCACCATCATCACCATGCACCGTCACCACCTCCATGCATTACCATCACTACCGCCCCCACCACCTACATCATGTACCACCACCACCACCACCACAAACACCATCACCATGCACCAACCACCACCACCACCAACGTTATCATCACCCTACTGCCAGCAAAACCACCGTCAAATTTTGTCCCCTCCCCCCTCCAAATCCTCCTTCCCACTATTCTTGTTTGTGCCAGATGCAAGATCATCTACATCAACCGCAACCCCAAAGATCTGGCTGTATCTTGCTATCACCACCACAGAAAACTCTCCATCTTCTACAATTATGAAGGTTCTTGGGAGAACTTCCTGCCGCTCTTTATGGATGGACAGTGTGAGTACTTTAAGATAAGATAAGATAAGATAAACCTTTATTATCCAGATTTGGAAATTCGTTTTCACAGCATTTATTGAGTCAATTTTGTGAAAGAGTCAACTCCGCATAATTGCAAATTCTACCAAAGAATGGAAAAGATTACGATTATAAGGGGTTGCGATTATCCAATGCTTTTATTTTGAAGTATAGCATTCATTAAAAATGTTACTTTAAAGCTATTTGAGATTATCAGAATTGCCATTAAGCGGAGTTTACAGTATGAAGGTGATGACTTTCTTGTAAGTGCTGTTGTCGTGTGGGTGATGATGATGGTGATGGTAGTACTGGTGGTGGTGATAGTGATGATGGTGGCAGTGGCAGTGGCTGCCGCATGCTGTCATGTTGTTGATGATGGTTGTAGAGGTGGAAGTGGTGGTGGCAGACGCCTTTTTTTCGACATTCCACTGCAAAAAGATGTCATATTATGTCTAATACAACTGTTTAAACAGAAATCTTGCAGTATTAAGTTGATATTTGGATGGTGGTCATCGTAACAACAGTAATTATGTTAGCGATAATGGGTGGCGGTGGTAATGATGGTGGAGATGTACTTTCTATTATGGTAGTGATAATAACAACAGCTATGGTGGTCAACTAAGACAATAACTGATTACATTTTTTCTACGTCCCTTATCTTTGGCGAACAACATTCTCTGATGCCAGTTTGTGCTGATCTGTCTCTCTGTCAGTTGTTTTGTAAGAAGGAGAGGAAAGGCGCAAATATCATTATCCACGGAATAATATTCAGCAGCTAAACTGTATTCTAATAGGAATGATATGGTTGGATAGTCTAGTCATGCGCCCAGTTTCATATTCGCATTCAAACTAAAAAACCAAACCGTTCGTACTTAATCAACTCCAGCAAGGCTCAATTCCGGTTTAAGCAAATTTCTGTAGATGTGTGATTGCATCATCAAACCTCTCTTCCTAAAGTAAATGAAGTATCAGCCAGTAATAGCCAGTGTAACAAGTTATATCAGCCAATCATATTCCTTGACAATGGAAAAGTAGAAAGCGGAAGTAATGATTGCTCCAGCTGTGACTTGTGATGCCAATATTTCCGTGCATGCATAATAACTGACAGTGATCTATACGGCAAGAAAGATCTTTCCAATTTGCCGTATACATAATATATTTAAATTATGTGAATATGAAGCCCTTAAAGGTACAATGTCATTTCTGAATACTTGCTAGACTATACATGTATATGTATTAAGCAAATGTTTCTTCTGTTAATTTCCTTATGACAGTGGATTATGGTTCCTGGTTTGATTACGTCAAGGACTGGGAGCGCGTGGTGGAAGAGAACCCGGATATTCCCATATTTGTGACCTCATACGAGGATCTCAAACAGGTAAAATATGAGTAGTGATAATGGAACTGATGGTGGCCCTAGTAGTGGTATTCGTGGTAGTGATGGTAATAGTAGTGGCATGGGGGTAGTGGTGGACTGGTAGTAGTGGTGGTACGAGGTGACAGTGATGAAATTGTGTGGTAGTCTAGGTGAGGATGATAAGCCCAATGCTGGCTTTGGTTTTGAAGCTGCATGAGAAACTTGGAAAATAGAAAGATGAGGTTTTTCATTAATGTCAATGGTTCTGCCTGGACACATTGCCCTTCCCTCTGCAATGCCCCCCCCNCCCCAGATTTGTTCCTGCATGTGCTTGGACGTGAGGAGTGTTAGTGTGAGATCTACATGTGTGCATAATTTTTATTAATTTGATGTCGCATCTGTCTGAGACGAATTTCCTGCCAAAGATTGACTAAGTGCACTTATCTTATCTTATCTTATCTCATCTTATCTTATCTTGTCTAAACACAACGCTGTTTTGTCCTCAGAGTCCAGTAGACAACATAATGCGACTGGCCTCCTTCCTTGGCATGGACGCCACTCGTCAGTTTGCCGCTGGTGTGTCAGAAAAATGTAGTTTTGGAAACATGAAGACTCGCAAGGGCCAGTTCGATACCGGAAGTGACGGCGAACCCATCATGTACAGGAAAGGTACGAGGTTCTAGGGGTCTAGCCAAGACTTCCTTATTATTTTCTTCACTGTCAGTTCCTTGCTTCATCAACCAGAAAATGGCACATGATCTTCACACAAATGTGTTTTTAGACGCAGTTAACGGAATGGATAGCCATTGTAGACAGGTTTTTGCTGCCATCTGCTTCATTTCCATCTTTGTTCTCATTCTCTTGGTAAACTTGAGATTGTTACAAAGACCCGTGATCAATTAATTTCTCAGTCGATCAGTCACATGGTTTTTCTGTATGGAGTTAATTATGTAAGGAGGCAGCATGGCCTTATGGTTTGTGATTTGTTCTCGCAATCTGAAGAATCTGAAATTCAAGGTTTGTGGGTTTCATTAAGTTTTGTTGGGGGTAATTTTGAGTCAGACGTTTAGCATTGTAATAATCTTGGGAAGGGCATTTCACTTCCTTTTCCTCACTGCGCTTCTGACTTTAAAAGGGATCAGAGCGCTACACTGCGGCGACTAAAAGTAACTTGTTATGGATTTAGCTTGTAATATTTTATATTTATATGTATAGTCTATTTTATGCGAATGTTTATTATGAATAAGGTGTATGATATTGTAAACAAGTTTCTTTCGGCGTAAATGAAAGTTTTATTATTCATCATTGCCTAATCCGTTAACATTTTGTCACAGGTGAGGTCGGTGATTGGCAGAACTGGTTCACCGTTGTTGAAAATGAGGCCATGGATGCCTACCTTCGCCAGTACATGGCAGGCTCCAAACTGAAGTTCAAGTACACGATTCCCACTGAAACAGTCGAGGACTCGACATCCTATATCATTACTGACTCTAATATGAACCTTAAATAAACCTTTTGCCACGGTAAACAGCACAGACTGTCATGATAATAGGCTACATTCGGTACTTTAAACTGTCTGAAAGTCCAGACCAGCTGAGGAGGTTTGGAATGTTGACACAGCCAAGTCAATCTTGAAAAGCCTAGACCATCTGAACAGTCAGGAATATTGAGGCAGTATGACTGGAGAATCAAATCCTGTCCCTCTTCACTTCTGACAACCCAGACCTTCTCACTATGGAATACTAAGGCAGGTTAGACGACCTGGAAAGCAGGGCAGAATACTGTCCCTTTGATCAGCCTGAAATTATATTCAAAACAGCCAAAGTTGTCTTGTTACCTTTGCAGTTTGGTTTGTCTAGACTGCCACTCAATAATTAAATTTCAAGAATGGATCGACTATATCAGGTTCCCCCTTCCCTCCTCAGAAAAAAAAATCCAG
Source organism: Ellobium chinense (assembly GCA_033807755.1). NCBI lineage: Eukaryota > Metazoa > Mollusca > Gastropoda > Ellobiida > Ellobiidae > Ellobium > Ellobium chinense. The sequence continues at coordinate 258,114 of JAWQUT010000067.1, read as the reverse complement.
GTCCAATAGGGTTATATATATATGTCAACATTCATATATCACAGCCATGGTTGGCAGCGGGGATCAGCGCTGCACGCTGACTGGCAGAAAGTGATGACGCTGGTTGGAAAACAATGGAGTATCCAGTCAGTGACTGGCTGGTGATCACGCACCGCAGACTTGCATGACCTTGGTAAACATTGATAACTTCGAGACTTAAGGAGATACTTGAATGAAATATCAGGCACATTAACAGAAAAATTTATAATCTGTAAGTGTTCTAAGTTGCATTGACCTGGACGCTATACTTTCGGCACAGCAAAGAAAAGCACATAAGCACATGTAAATAAAAATGACAAGCCATAGCCAAAGTGTCCAGACACACAGCGGGCATGCTGTTGTTAGACATCATTGTGGGGTTACTTTTTTAGCTAAGACATAAACCGAGGCACCAAGATATCTGAGATTTGCAGCATTGACAGTAGCCATCTGCTGATGTGCATTAAGTGGATAGGATATAAATCGCTGACCGTTTTTAAATTCTGACATCAAGTAAACTCCTTCTTCTGGCCACTTGATATATTATAGGCCTATCTGGACTATCACTAGATCAACTGCAGTAGTGAAAATTATCTGGTCATGGGCAAATGATAAGGATATCCCAAATGTGAGCAGTCGGGAAGTGTGTTTGGGTCACCCGTGAACAATAGGTTCGCACGTTGGAGTTAGGGACCGATTCAGGCAGTAGGTATTTAAGAATTAAATTGCTGTGAAGTTAGCGTCCCTGTAGTGTAGTGGTAACACGTTCAGACTTGCAAGCTGAGAGACCCTGGTTCGATCCCCGGCAGGGACAGAAATTTTCTAGTGTAGGTTTTTTCGGCCCTTCTTCTCAAAATTGGTCATTCACAGTAATTTGGTAAAATCCCTGGTGACACACTTCCTTAAAATAAAATGTAACATCTGAAAAATTATCTGACTGAACTCACCTTCCTCCCCTTTAAATATAAGAGATAGAATACCATGCCACTGTATTGTCTTTCCACCCGGTTACACAAAGAAATCAAGACTTCTAAGATTTTGAAGATGATCTGCACAGCCACGATCATCTTGAATGTCGTGACTTTGTATTGTCTGATCTGTCTGGAAAATTCAGAGTATCGAGATAGGACGGATCATTCGGACAGTTTTAGTCAGTATTCCTGGACAGCTTTGACTGTCAGCATGATTTAGAAGATGTGCACTGCCTAAAGTTTCCTGGATAGGTTATCTCGACCAGACTCCCTTGGCCAGAAAGAGAAAAAAAATATCTGAGCCTCAACTTTGCCTAAAGTGAGACCACACATTTGACTTCATCTCAGTCCTGCTACGAAGTTTTGCCCTTATCTCGACCTCAGAAACAAAAAAATCCAAAAGGGTGTAAGGGAGGGAGAGGGAAGGGTGGGAGAAATGGTTTCGCCATCCGCAAAAGACAAGGTAAACAGAAGATGATAAGAACTAGATCTACATGTATTGATGATTTCATATTTCACAAATTACATGATGTAGTCTATGTTAAATGCATATTTTAGTATCATTTTGCTCACAGTTTTGTGCCATTTCCGGTGACAGTAGGCGATCAAAATCGATCTTTCCGAAAGAGCTGGGAACAAAAAATGCCACGTGACTGAACCAGACCCAACCGAGGCCTCCACGTAGTGAGCGCCACCAATGTTTATTTACTGCGCAGCTGTTTTCAAGCCGTAAGGCATGTTTACCAATAATTGCAGTAAACGCATCAGTCGGTTATTCATGCTTTTGAGTCTCTGAAATTATGACAAATAGGCCTACTGGATTGATTGTCCTGACAGGCAGATTCGGAAATGGAATTCATACCCGAGCTCAAATATTTAAAGCACGGAACATGTTTATGAGGAAGTAGGTCGCTTATGATGATTATGGTCATGGTGCACGGTCATCCAGACATCGCAAACCATAACTTCAGTAATTATTACTTTCCCTTTCATTTTTTTTCCAATGTCAGAGGAATGTGATTGGCTGATATGGTCCGCTACATTGGCTTTGATTGGCTGATGCACTTTTTACTTTCCTAAACAGTCGCACTACTTTTATGCTTGACCTGAAAGTAAGCTTCACTGGAGTTGACTTTAAGAATGGTCTAGGGTTTCATTTCAATGCGGCGAAAGGGCAGATTATATAATGCCATGACAAATGCTCAGACAGTACTTACAGACAAATGCCATGTGTACAAGAGGGTGATTACACACTTACTGAAAATGCATATTATTTTTATACATTATGAGTATATGTAATGTTCTATGTATGTCATTTATAATGAAGTCAGTACTCACATGACCAATGTGCAAGTTGTCCCTAGATATTTGTTGTTAGCATTAGCATATTAAATATCATGTGATCTAAATATTAAAATTTTGTCGACTTCATCATCTTTATCGTTGTCACCATCGTCACATTCGTCATAATTAACCATTTCACCACCACCATCATCATCATCACCATCATCTTCATCACTGCTTTAGGAAACGTAGATCTATCAATGGACATAAATAAAAATAGTCGGGCGAGACTATTCTGCAGTCTTAACCATTCCATCGGATTTCTGAAGCAGTGTCACTTGCTGTGCTGAATATGAGACGAAGCAACGAGTTTGAGCATATAAACTTCAAACCTGACAGCCTCCGGGAGGACAACATCATTTTTGTGAATATCGTTTGAAAGATTAACCCACTCAGTCCTGAACCTTCAGGAATTTCGTACACTGAAATCAAAGACCAAGGAAGCTAATCAAACTTTGAAAGGAATTGAAAGCCAAAGACTAGTGCTATGAATGGCCCATTTGAGTGAAATTTGGTAATAACCTGCTCTGATTGTCTAAGGGCTTGTTGCTTACCCTATGACCATTTCGGGGAGTAAATGGGATCTTGAATGGGCAGTGATGGGTGCTATGAGATAGAATGATAATGAACACTGGTGTGCATTGTGGGATTGAATGGGTTAAGAAACTGTAAAGTTAAGAGAGCCAGCTCCTTTTTTCGTCTCACCAAGAACTGAACCTTTGTCGGCCTGTGTAAGATCGCTTACCGGAGTTCCCAGGGACGTGGAGAAGTCACCCCGTCCCGCTTGCGCTCCTCTAACTCTCTACTGGTCTACATAAATAAGTAAAGAAAATTATGTGAATTTAACACATTTATTACATATAAAGTTTCGGGCTTTAATCCTCTCTATGAGAATGGACAAACAACAGAACTAAGAAAAAATGAGCAAAAATTAATGAGATTTAAACAAAATATTCTGTGAACAAAAACTATGAGAAAATAAGCTTAAAATAAACCTAAACATCTAAGAATGAACAAGACGAAGATGAACGTAAACATGCAAGCTGACCAACACTAAACCGGTAAACAGAAAACAAAAAAAAAGCCAAGTTGGAGAGAAGTTGCATGCATCTTTCTGGCCTCATTTATCCGTTGGTCACATCATGGCGTCTAGATTAAAATGGTGTTTTCACTCATACTCATAAGCTCGTTTGGAAGAAAGGTGAGGCGGGAGGAAAAGGGAAGGGGGGAGGGGGAGGAAATCTGTGTGGATCAGTTTCACACGAAGACACACATAGAAAAGAAAAGTTACGCTTTATGTGAACAGTCAGGAAATGTGTTAAGGTCATGGGTGAACACAGGGTCCACACGTGGAAGTTATGGAACAGTAGTCAGGCAGTGAGTATTCGGATTAAAAACTTGCTATGAAGTTAGCGTCCCAGTGATGTAGTGGTAGCACGTTCAGACATACAAGCTGAGAAACCCAGGGTTCGACTCCCGGTAGGGACACGAAATTTTCTATTATAGGTTTTCTCGGCCTTTCTTCTCAAAATTGATCTTTCACAGTAATTTGGTAAAGTTCCTGGGGACACACTTCCATAGATATTATGTAATATCAGAGAAATTATAAGACTGAGCTCACATTCTTCCACCTAATAAATAAATAAATAAATACGACTTTATTTACCCCGTAGGGAAATTGTTTTACAATGTCATACAGTGTTACACAACACTATAGAATAGCAACATAATAATTAGAATGAGCTTTTCCACCCAGTTACATTTAGCCCAAATCACAAAAAGGGGCTCGCGTACATTAACAAGGAAAACTCATTATTTTTTCATCCATATGCCGGTTTATACTATGAGAAGTGTACACTTCTGCTGCTGTTGATAAATGATGACACGGTTGCTGTTGCTGCTGTTCGTGATGATGATGATGATGATGATGATGATGATGATGATGATGATGATGATGGTACTTCATTATAGGCTAAATCATTAATTGCTGCAAGCATCCAGCGGAGCAGCATAACATCGTGATTACAACAATGAACTATGAGGTATCTGGGGGAAGAAATGATAGTGAAAATGATGCCCCGTCACACCCCTGGCTTGATCATTTTGTGGTTAGTTGCCTTGCGAGACTATGAATAGCAAAACATACTGAAGCATCATGCAACTCTTCATTAAATTTTATAAATATGTTCCTAAGTTTATGATGCCATGGTGGTGTTAGTAGGCGGACGGTTGGTACTGGTAGTGGGGAAGGAGGAGGTGGCATAGGCCGAACTCTTGACTGCACCGAAGATTGTTTCACAACATTATGATTCATGGCCTATTCTTGGCAAATATCTGCCAAGCCGTTGATCTATGAGTCATTTTGAGTAAAATTTATGAAGGTGAATAACTGCTCGGTGTGAACACTGAACCACTGTTGGCTATATATTTTGTTTCGAAAGAAACACCAATCCTTATTTTACATTTTGTCAAGGGAGACAATGCAGACCTTACTCTGGAAAGGAAAGAGTTTCCGTCTTCGTGAAGTAAGGTGATTGACATTGACAACTTGCAGACGAAAAGTAGAGAAGATGTATTCCCACCGCTTTGCACAGGATTTGCTTCGTTTGGCAGATACTTGCATGGCTCATCATGGTGAATTTTATCTTATTCCCAGTTCTGTTTTGTGTTGTGAATGTTAATAGATCAGGAAGATCTTTAGGTAGGCTCGGCTACTCGACACTGGGGCCCTGGGGTGTGGCCAGGACCGCTCAAACATCAATACTTCTTCGATCCTATTCCTAGATTAAACCAAAATATAATGTCCTTTGATATCGATGGATGTACAGCAAGACCTGGATTTGTAGATCAACTTTTTTTTTTTTGAACTGTTAACAATAACATTCTTTATTAGTTCAAAATCCATGCTTGTGTCTCACTGTCTGTGACTTATGCCAGTTGAGAATGAGACCTTTTTGTGTGTTCCCCTCCCTCCTCCTCCTCCCCTCCCCCCTNCCTCCCCTCCCCCACTCCACCTACTCACACTCCCCAACTCATTCCCCACTTTTCCCTCCCCCTCCCCCGCCACCAGAAAAATCAAAAAGACTATAAATGATTGATTTCCAGCATGTTTAGAAAGTCCACATTCAAGACATCTAGCCTTGTCTAGATGAAATCAATGAGCCACAGCTAACTGCTTACAATGAATTGGACTGGAATTAATCAACACTGTGGTGTATCAGAATAAGAGCAGGTATGTTGTCAGGATATGAATATCAATAGACGGAAGCATCGTGCAACTGTTACTTCCTTTGTGAGAAGAGCAGGATGCGAAAAAACAACAAAAAAACAACGAAGTTCTTAATAAGGTGAGCACATTTTATTTTTATTTTCATTGTATGAAATGCAAAGCCTAATGTGTTGTGAATTTGCTGTTCCAGATTTCCATCGCTGCTTCACAGTGACAGCCTGTACTGCAGTTAACTTCAAGTTACCAAAAAATTATGATCGTAAGTATTAGAATTGCGATGGGTCTCTGTGATTATAACCCTTCACTTACCTAGGTTTCTTACTCTCACCATATTGCCTTCTTTCACTTATAAATGATTTAGTCATGTAAACTGGGGCACACAGAGATGACATGAGTAGTGGCAAATTTTGGAAATGGGATGAGGGGGGTTGTATGGATAGGGAAAAGGGGGTCATTTATCTCCCCTTCCTTCTCTTCCCTTACCCTGGACAAGGGATAATGAAACTGATATGAGCTAAATATGTTAGATTTGTTACAAGTGGCATGGCCTATGAGATAAGGTAATTGGCAAGTTTTTGTCTTTGGTAAAGCTTCATGCAGCCTTTCAAATGTTTCCTCTGCTTGAATGACCTTTTTAAGTTAGTACTAAATGCTGGTTAGGTGTATGATCTATGGCAGAATCATTGACAGAAAATATTACAGATTTGCATATTTGTCATGATTTGTTTTTTGAAAACCTCCAATCTGAAAGACACTAGTCATAATTATTGTCACACAGTCACTCCCTGCTCATTTGCACAGACATCATTGACACATCAGTGCCTTCCACACAGCAGTGACAACAAACAGTATATATATTAGTATTACTAAATGATAATGGACTCAGTTCCATCCATCCCATCTTCCTGTCTTGCCATATACTGCTCCTTCCTTTGCCTATGCACACCCACACCATGTGGAACTATGGAATATAATGCTCTCTCCTCAGATGTGCAATATCCAGAGCGTCGGAGATTAAAGATAATAGAGAAAGTTCCTCCCATGGACCCTGGCATACGACCACCTAAGATGATGAAAGACCTTCACATGATGCGAGGCCCAGAACTCATTCAAAACAAATTGATGTATGGGGACTATGGGATTCAGGTATGATAATAAAAATAGGACTTTTTTCATAGTTTATTTACCCTGTAGGCATATTGTTTTACATTCTCATTCACAATACATATAACAATGGTCAGAATATACATAATGCATATATAAATATGCAATATTACAAATGAAGTTCACAACAAAGTCATTACCAGTTGCTGCGATGCAGTACCCAGGTACTCGGTTACACCTGAGGGGAATTGGGATAAGGGAACTGAGTGTATTTTCCAAGAACACTACAGTGCAAACTATTCAACTTAGACTTTAGAATCTTCAGATTGGCAGAAGGAATGAAATTCAAGTAGACAGTCAGACTTATTCATTTTATATAAGGACATGTCCTACTTGTGAATCTGAATGAGACCTTTTTAGTGAGGATAGGCTCATTAACTCACAGCCATGTAAATTGCTTGGAACTCCACTGCACTTTATTTATCCTTTTGTCTATTCCATTCTGTTGCTCATTTTTTAAAATTTTGATTTTCTCATTCAGGCTATCACTGGAGGGCGGTTAACACATAAAGATACAGAAGCTGTTAGGATGATCATTATTAGACAGATGGATGAGAGACGCATGTTTGCTGTCTGGCGTTTCTCCCACTTCTGGCAATCTGTGACACGGAAGGGGCAGGGTCAACGGATGGGTGGAGGCAAGGGTGCGATAGATCACTACTGTTTCCCTTTCAGGGCAGAGAGGATCATCCTGGAAATGGGAGGCCACTGTGAATTTGTTGAGGTCTTCCCTGTTTTGAAAGCAGTGAGTATATTATAACAGTCGACACAGCTTGCCCCATTCCTTAATGACTCTTAAGGCCCCCTAATGACTATGAAAAGAGAAATAATTCAGCAAAGAATTATAACTTGGTATTTTTATACAATCATAACTGATTATATTTTAAAGCTACTAAGCTGAAATTTAAAAACTGAAAAGTTTGTGGGGTTCCGAATCATGAGTGAATGTGACCCCTCTGGTTGATAAAAGCCTGTAAATTCAGAGGTTGGAAGTGCGCATGTCAGCAGGTGGTGCAGTCACTCTACCTGTTGGGCAACAAGGAGCAATGTGATAAAGAAATCGTTCAGTGCAGGCCTAGAGGTAGGTTTCTTTTGATTTCAATGAAAACTTTTTTCTGACTTAAGATGCCTTGAGTAATTGCAAGTCTGCTTAGCGCAGCTTTTTCAATGTTACATGTACTGCTTCAGTCCAAAGGAAATAAAATATTGTCATACCAGTTCATTTTCAAATCTGTAGAGGATGAGGAAAGTGCAGACAGACTTTTTAGGCCCATGTAGTAGAGAATATAAGTCCCACTGAAATCAGCAGAATACATTGTTGGATATGAAGAACAGTGTTATGCACAATATATTTGAAGTATGCCTTAATCCTCGAAAGTTACAAAGCGGACACCGTTTGATGAAGATAGTACATTTCAGACATGATCCACCCAGCACAATTCTCCTCAGACTACCAAATCCTTTATGCACATTTCATTTGTCAGCAATTTGTGATCATAGGTCTAGCATCCAGTCAAAATATGGCTTATGTTGATGAATTAGAAACTGAGTTATCAGGCTGTAGAGATGATTGGGCAATCAAAATTCAGATTTGTGTTGGTTGTGGAGATCAAGGTAAAATCATTTCTCTACACAAAAACATTGAATTTTATTGGTAAATGGTCAGTAGTTGTGTGTAAATTTGGGGCATACATGATGAATTATGTAGTATGATGTTGTTTGTCAATCATGATTTTCTCGGATTTTTTTTGTCCAATTTAGGGGTGACCCCCTCTCATTTCATACAATTGTATCTATACTGCAAGGTCAAACTTGTCTTTCACCTAATAAAAGGACACACAGTAAACTTTCAGTGTCATACCAGTAAGTTGATAATAATGAGTGACATAATTCTCATTTTGACTGGCTGCAAGACAATATCAGTGCACTGCAATAAGTATCAGTGTGGATGAAGTCTTGGTACAATGTAAGTGACAAAGGCCTGACCTAACATTCCTGTTTCTACAGTATCTGAACAGCTTTCAGTAACAGCAAACTCTTGTTTCATTTCTTTCACTATCACTTCATAGTTGTAGTGTAATGCCATGATTTCTACAAGTTTTAGAAACCAGTTTGAGATGCAAAAGTTTGCAAGCGAATCATTTGAACACAGATTGAGCAAATTCATGGTTGCTTGAATATTTATGGAGTTATAGCCCTTGGCATAAAGTACTTTCTTTAGGTTCTTGGCTTGGAACCTATTGTTTTTTCTTCTTTTGGCCCTATTAACATTTTGTTATTCTACAAATACCACTGTGGTTTCGGGATATTTTTCCTATGGAGGTTAAAGTACTTCTTTTGCCCTATCTCTTAAGGGAAAGAAAAAGGGGGTNGGGGGTCAATGCCTAAAATTTTTCACACATCTCTGTTGAAAAAGGTCACCTCGAATTCTGATTTGGTCCCCAATTTTTCAATTGGCTGGTTTTGACCGTGTACTAATACATAGGCTTACAGACTTTGGGTTTTTTTATCTAGAAGACTCAAACTGTGCCTGAAACTTTAAAATTGGATGTTTTATTTAGATCACAGGTCATTTTACATATCTATTTCTACACCCTGACATTGGCTGGCAGATCTTCAAAAAGAGAGGATTTTATGTACTAGCGGATCAATTGGGTTGTACAAGATGAGTGATTTGCTTTTCTAATAGGTGCCAAGAACCTTTTTGATCTTGTGGTTTGTATATTATGAACTTATTCACCACAACTTTGATGTTAGATACCTTGAGGCAATTGCCATATACTTATTTTGTTTTTCACTTCCAGATACAAAGAATTCTGCCGTTCCGTGCCAGAATTGTCAATCATGAGAATATGGCAAAGAGAGAGGAGAGGGAGAAATGGGAGGAGGAGAACAACCTCAATCCTTTCACATTCAAGTACTGTGCTCAGAATAACATCATGGGCTGTCAAAAGTTTCTTAATAGATATGATAATATGTGGTATGGAAAGTACAGATGAACATAGTTTGACATAGAAAAATACCTGACAGTGGTTTTTGTTGGTTTGGTATTTGAGACAATGGAAGCTGATTAAACTGAAATAGCCAACAAATCTTTCTGAGTTAAAAATTTTTATTGATTAAAATTAAAATGATTGCTTGTTTCAATGACAGTAAGACTAAAGGAGGAAAGAATGTCTTTCCTATTGATACTAGTATGACATAAGAGCCTCTATGCTCTACCACAGATGTGATGCTTGCCTCAGGTGTAGGTGGTAACTTCATCCTGTGTCATATTTGTAATGAGTCATATCTGTAGTATGGCAAAGAGGTGGACAGCGCTTAACCCTCTATGCTTACCAGTGATGATATGGCTTCAATTTGACCAGTGCTACATTTTCTGCAGTTATATAGTGCATAGTTAGAATTTATTAACGTCAGTAAAAGAGGAAAATTTGTTTTTATTTGCTTAAATGGAGAGAGTTTACAATGATTAGGAATGTCACTGGGACCTTGGAGATCTTTTAGATGAAAGTGTTATTTGAATTAACATTTTTGGTTAAAACAACTTCCACTGTATGGCATTAGCCCCAGTTATGAGAGAAATGATTTCTGTTCTGGAATGTGAGAAGGAAAGTCTCTTTTAAAGCACATAAATGACTGTCTGTAAGTTTGATTGCTTTGTTATTAAGAAGCAGTAAATTGTGTGTGATGTAAACAAGACTGGCATATTGTCAATTATGCAAAGACTAAGCAGACAAATGCTTTGATGCTGCCAGTAGTCCTTTATATAATATCTTCAGCTTTTGCAGTAGACTCTTATGAATTGCAAGCCTCAAGAGCATGTAAAAAATGGTGATTAAAAGAAGTGGCAAGTATGAGATTACTTTTATATATCTATACTTTGTCATTGGAGACTGGGGCTGATAAAGAAGAGGCTGTGATTAACTGGAAATTGTAATCAAGCTGTCACTGGAATTTGCAGAAATTTAGGTAACTCTCCTAAGTATTTTTGTCCAGCTAAGGACTTGGTTGCCTGTGAACATGGCATTTAATCTCAGGAAGCATTGTAAACAAGTCTGTTTTTAAATGTTTAACTGGATTTCATGGGGTAAATAAGTGACAGAGATGGGGAGTGAGGATGTTATGTCAGCTATCTACTATAGCATTTCCGTAATAGACATATTGTGCCACAAAGATATTTAAAGGAGTGTCACAGCAAAGCAGTGATTTAAGAAGGAATTGTGTGCTATAGAAATGATAGAATATATCTCTTTTCATTAGTTTAGTAGATGAGAGTTTAGATCGTGAGGGAAGAGATTTTCTGTACTTGCAGACAGAAGTGTCTTTGATTACAAGGTTGTCTGTGTATGGTTAATTTAGAATATGCATTTTGGGGGGATATTTTCCAGAGTGGTAGAAGTGATCTCTCATCTTTATTGAGAGGCAAGGGAGGGAGATTACTGAGAGAACTCTGTGCGGTGTCCAAAGTTTTCATTTATCAGCATGTGTGATTTGGTGGTTGCATGTGTTTGTGTGTGTTTGTGAGAGACCGTTGTAGCATTTTGTACGTTATCTCATCTTGTTGATAGTAAATGCTCTGAAAGAAAACCATAATTATGCTTTGTTCCTCCATTCATTGTCCTGTCTTCTGCTTCATTGTTTGTGTTAAACTGATCCACAGATGGACATTAGAAAACATACACCTCACTTGCAGGAGTCTTGCCCAAATAGTTCACTTTACTGCCTAAAATTGATAGACCATGAAATTTGTTTCCCCAGTAATATTCTCTAACCATAGCTGATCCGTTATTCAGATAATCCCATTTGACACCCATTGTCTGCTGGTGTCTGGTGTTTCATGGAATCCACAAATTTAGAAAATATCAGTTCATGCTTCTTCTTTTGCTGTTTAAAAATTATTGTTTTGAGAAATGAAAAGTTGGTAAATGAAGCAACATGGAAGCTATGATAGCTGCTGTTTTAACAAAGAGGACAGTAAAAATACAAATCGGCCAGTTATATTGTTTTTCCCCAGCGTGTTCTTGTTATGCTGCAAATTTAAAATAATTCTCTAGCCACTTCTTGATTATTGTGTACCACTATGTCAGACTTTGGTGTAAACAGAGGACTTAAAGTTCACATACACGGAAGGATGGAAGAAATAGAATTATATGCCTGAGTTATGTGTAACAATCACAAAATATTACCATCATACGCCTCCCTCTACCTCATGCCCGTCCCTCATTCCTCCTCCCCTACTCCTGACCTCCATTCCTCCTTCTCTCACCTATCCTGAAACAAATAAAATGCAGAAAGAATGAACATGGATGATTGATTGTTGTAAGTCTGTTATGATTTAAATAAAAAAAAATAAAGTTCAATGAGAAGATGAAAGTATTTCCACAAAATAGTAAGTTCCACAACATACACATAATATGCGCGCACTCACACGCATAGACTCTATACGGTTTATTTCAGACAGATATTTCCTGTTTTGTATTTGTGTTTCATCATTAGTTTACAGGTAGTTTTAATTTACATAGGTATAAAAATACTTAAGAATGGCAACTATATAAGCAGATTACGATTTTTTATTAATTTTATCTTGATTTATCTATTATTAAAGAGAATTTTTAGGACAAAAAGCATAAAAGACAAATCCTGTAAAATTATGTTAAGAAAAATGTGCTTAAAATGCAAATGGTGACAAACTCTGCTAAAGCCACTCTAAATGGGGG
>JAWQUT010000067.1:215985-245661 GCA_033807755.1 Ellobium chinense | reverse complement strand
GGGGGGGGGGAATCAGTTAGAATGCTAGAAGGGGCTGTGAAGTTTCTAGTTACAGGCCAAAGTGAGGGATCAGCAAAGACGGTCGGAGATCCTGATAGTTTGTTTCGTTTATTTTGTGAACTCTACGTCTGCTACAGATTTGACTTTTAGCATCAACACGCTCAGGGCGCATGCGCAATTTCCTCAAGCAAATCCAAATTTAAAAAGTCGGAGAAGGAGACAAAAGTTGGAGCAAAGGAGTGCGAGGCAGGGCTAGCGGAAATCAACTGCAGGCCTTCTGCAAATAAGTGAAAATAGAAGAGCAGATGTACGCATGTGTGGAGTAACAAAAGCAGCGGTTATTCTCCAGTCGTGTCAGCTTGGTATGTGCTAGGATCTCATCAGTTTCTCAAGGTACGTATCTATTCGGACAGTGTGAGCTGACTGTCTGTCTGNTCTGAAAGTCTGGTAAGATTCTGTATGCAAATCTAATCGGGAAATCGCGGTAAATAATAAGACGGCGGTTACCGGCACTTCGAGGATAAGTGGCGTAAGAACAAAACAAAACAAAGCATCGACGTCGATATCAACCTGCTAACCACGTGAAAAAGACTAGTCTAGATCTTATCTTGTCTGTATCTCAACTAGTCAAGATCCAGCTGTTGTTTATAGATCTAGATTAGACCTAGACATCTAGCTTCATCAACATAGTCTAGATTTAAGTCTAGTCAATCTGGACTTATTATGAAATAATGGGACTCTGCAAAATATCTTTTTCTTAGGATCTCTCCTCATTCATCATTCCTTACCATGACCATGTAGCTTTGGTCTTGTACTGACTGAGTGCGAGGCAGGGCAATGTTGATTTTGGGATTAGTTGTAGTTAGACTTAGTGCAGGGTTAGAAAAGGAAGCACATGTGATTCAGTGAGAGAAGGATTTCCAAATGGACCATCAATCATCATACTATATGATTGACTCTGCTTTCTCTAAGTCAAACAACAGCACCGATTTAGTCGAAATATCGTTCTAGTCTATGACCTGTCTATGACTAAATGAACTGTATGATTATCATTGCGGTGCTGTCCTTAGAGATAGCCATTGACTCATAGTCATTTTCCAATGTTTACACTTATCTAGTCTAGTTGTTACAGTACTGACCTGTTCATCATGTGAACTTTACATCCATTTCTAAGAATTGAGATCAGATCTAGACTAAATCTACCAAATCAGATAACAATAAACTAGGTCTATATTAAATCCAGACTAAACTAGACTAGTAGTAGAGATCTAGATCTGGATTTAATTTGATGATGGCATTAGTTGCCAGCAAAATAATGGCTGACATAAGATCTGACAATTATTTTTTTAAAAAAAAGTTTTCCTACCTTGTCTTTCATGAAAGTTCAGAAAAAAAAACACCATGCAATGCACTTCACAAATTAGCTTGTAAATTAAAATGCCACTATTTGCATGACCCCATACTCTTACAAGTGAAACCCAAAAGGGCAAAAGGAGGCTGGACAGTTGAAAACAACATGACTGTCCAAAACTAGTGCTTGTCGTGTACATAATTCATTTTGATAGACTGGATTACTGTCATGATATAATGTTGAATTGAAGATATAGGGACAGTCCTTTGGGAAGGACTTCTAAACTCTCCTCACACCTTAAAATCATTAAATAACACCATTTTTCTTTTAACAAACCATGGCATTCAACATTCGTTTCTGATGACAAGAAAAGTGTTAGTAGTGTTAGCTCATTATCAATGCTAAAACATTGCTTTTAAGATGTTGAACAGAGGTAAGGCTGGAACTGAATTTGTCTCACCGGTACTTGTGTGTTTTAGCTCATAGATTTCAGTGATGAATGATGGATTGCCACATGACTGACCTAATTTTCAACTCTACTAAAGTCTTAGTCTGCTACCTCACAAAATGAGACTTTAGCGTGTTGGAGGCAAAAGGAGCATTTATTGGAAGGTCTTCCAAGAGAATGGGAGTTCCTGAATTTAACAATATCAAGGGACTGATCCAACAATGCTTTTTCTTCCCTAGGCGTAGTCATAGAGTGTAAGAGTGAGAGAGTCATCAATGGAAATTGATAACTCCCTTACTAGGGTTAAAGGTCCGGTTGACTTTTATCAGTGACTCTCTTATTCTTTTAAAGCAAAATATCTCACACCATCAGCTATAGGCCTCACAGATGCTATTTCTCTTATAAATTTGTGTTAGAGTTGTGGGGTACATATCTTATAAAATATTACCTTTTGGAGGGATAGTGGGTGGGGGGAGGGGGGGGGCGGCTCTTCCCCTCATGAAAAAATAATTCTGGCAGTTTTTATTAATACACTGCACTTTTCCTAGTACATGCACATACATGCATATACATGCACTCATATTGTAATGGGCACACTTAGATGCTTCATTGTGTTAAGATTAGAGAAAAGAAAGAAACCTTGGGCAAGTCCCTGATAGGGATTTCCCCCAAGTGCTTTTGCTGTGCTAACCCTAACCTTGCATCTCTCTAACCCTAGTAGACCCAGCAGGATCATGGATCGGGGCTGAATTAGAAAAGGAAAGCATACATGGTTGGCCTAAATGAATCTTAGGTCTAGAAAACTGAGTAGAGGCTCTCCTAAGGATGTTGTTGCTTCCCTACCTAAGCAGACCTAGGGAATAGCTAGTGAGCCCCAGGATTCTGCTTCTTCACTCAGTGCATTATATCTAGACAGTGGCAGGATTCTCAAATTTTTATGATTTTTTAGCATAAATACCTTCGGATAACTTGTGGATGGGTTTGTCACTAGGTCAGTCTGCCTAATCTGTGGTGGGAACAGTTAAGTAGATCTTGTTAGTCCACACTGACTGAATTAACAGTCTGTTAAGTGTTATTAACATTACTTTAAATAACAACAAGAAGAAAATAAAGGTGAGGAGAGAGCCATTGGGTGAAATTGAAAAGATGCTGTTCTCATTGAATTAGGTGATGTTGTGAAGGAGGAGGTGATTAGGGCTTTCGGCCTACAGCTGAGCTCTGTCTCTTGCAGCGGTTGATTATGGCAGTGTTTTTTTAAACAGTCATGTGAGCATATGGAAATCTCAATGTTCCAGCCAGCCATGGGTAAAAGTGAGATAATGACAAGAGTCTTTACCTATGCTGACTGACTTAATGAAAATCAGAGATCAAGAGTTTATAATTTATAAAAGTTGTGTTTATGAATGTGTCAGAGAACTAAGCCCAACTTTAGATAATAATAATAATAGCTGGAATATTTTTATCATGAAAGTAAGATGATGTGGGGAAGTTATTTAAGTGGAATGACCTCCACTTTAAATGGGCTGGATATGTATCCTACTCGTTAGCTGTTAGGCTTCTTGCGCAGCAATGAAAAATGTTGTGCTGTTTTGTTATTGTTTTCATTCAGATACAAGTTAAGGAACTCTGTTGCATCTAAAGCTATGCTGCAAATTAAAACAAGTGGTAAGCCGCAAATTCTACAAATTTTAAGTTCTGACCATTTTTGATCTTTTGTCCCTCATTAGTATTTGAAGACAAATTGGAAACTTTCTTTATATTAGATGCAGAATGTAGTAGTTCAGAAACCAACATCCCCATTTCTTCCCACATATATTAGACAGTTGGAATGTTTGAATAGCTCTGTTTTATATTTTAGAGCCAGCATGTAATGTCGTAATACTATGGCAAAAACATTGGATGATGTGGTCCATGCAGCAAATGTCTAACTTAGTTTCTGTTTTATAACAGATTTTTCTCCGATTGTCTTACCAAAGCTGTAGCATTATACTCCGTCATTGAAATATGTTTATACTGTATTCATTTCAAGTGCAGGCGTAGTCCTAATGGTGTGTGTGTTTTAGTGACAGTCAGTGTGCATTATGAATAAAATTATAGCATGGCTACAACTTTTCCAGTGAGTGCTGGATTACCAAATTCATAGAAATTTGGAAACAAAATGTTTGCTTTTGCTCGGCTGCAACCCGATGTGTAACAATAAAAATCATATGATTGAATTTCCAAATATCTGTGGAAATGCCAGGAAACAAAGTCCAAATAACACAGCCACGCACACAAAGTTTGAGTTTGGCATGAAATTAGATAAAGTTGAATGCTGAAAGTCTCAGAGGTCTCTTAAACTGAAAAATCTTGAAGGGGTCCAGAAACTTTTATGGTTTTTAGGAGAAACTAGAAAATGTAACTTTTTTAGGGAATACCTTATTTAAGCTTACAAACATTATCAGTTTGTAAATCTAAGACATTGTGAGTCTTGGAATGCAGTGGTGAACTAGGAGTTTTATATAATCTAATTTTCTTTAATAACATTCCTTCCTAATGACAATTTGAGATGAAACTGCAGAAGGGTCAAAGAATTTTATGAAAAGCAAATGGCATTTAAAAATTTCTGTTCACTGTTATGGTAAAATCTTGAAAAAATGTTCTTTTGTTATGCAGGTGAGTGAGGTCTGTTGTTTGAGTTCTGTCTTTGTCCTTGTCTTTCTCAGTTCAAAAGTATCAGAATGTGACATGATCTGTGGAAACATAGTGTTTCAAACTTGATGTGATTGTGGCTGTGGTTGTTTTATGAGAAGTTTATCAGAATAGACAATTCCGTGATGGTGGTAAGCAATGATACCAGTGGAAGATCAGTTACTGTCGGTAGAGAAACCATGTTATGACACGTCTGCATACACTAGTATCATTTCCTTCCTTGATCATCAGTGTGTAGATTAGTTCACTGTTCAGAGTGTATAAAGAGAGCTTGATGTAAGCATAGTTGTGCAGCCAAGGTATACATCTATTCACGGTATTCATGTGACCGGGTATAGAATAACATGCTGGGTTTGCCAACTCATTTTGTTCAAGGGAATTTTCTTATTATTTCTGCTCTTATGAAAACAACTTGATATACAGGAAAGGGTGTTGGGAAAGTTTGGGAGCATTTTAAAAAACCTGTTATGTATTTCTTAGCTATTTGTATGGATGTATGCGTGCATGCATGTGGCGCGCGCGCGCCCGCCTAAAAAAAAATGTCCATTAATTCAGGTGGTTAGGTTGTCGCAACGAGAATCTCACATCTTGAAAACCCCAGACTATTATTTAATATTAATTAATATTAATATTATATTTTGTGCAAAATGCAAAGCTATCTCTTCATTATGAATTATGACATATCTATTGCACAGTGGCTAAGTGAGATTAAATACTGAAATGACATTCTGCTGGTCTATTCATTAACAGTTCACAATTAGGTATTTTCAGCTCCATCACGTGACCTAGGAAATCTTGCTCACACGTTCGTTTGTTTACATGCTCTGCTTATGTATGACTACTCGTCATTTATCAAAATATCCTAGCAATCCCTATATCACGTGGTATAACTGACTCGTCTGAAAATACCTCATTGAAAAACAGGCTAAGGCTTGCTGCAGTTTCATCTCATTGTCTGAAGACCTGTCCAGTCTTGGCTGTGGTAGGTAATTCGTGTATTCTAAATAAGGCAGGTAGAGTATGTGATGTATGGCTCCTTCTGTTCCCCCACAGCCAGGGTTGTTATGCAGCATGTCTCTCTTCAAAAGCTTTTAAGACAGGAGGATCAGTGCAGAGCCCCTGGTGACTTACGGGATGTTATCAGGGATTTGTGTCATGGCCGGTCTATATGACTAGATGTCCTCAGTTGGCTATGTGCATTTTGTCAGGTTAGGAGTGAAAACATGACATTTTGGATAAAAGGGTATTGTCTCTATGAATATAATGGAGCTTATTTTAGCACTGAGATATTTCTCCTGATAATATGATGTTGCGCTCAGGCGAGGATTTACTTGACATGTCAGACGCGCAGTATGAAGTTCCCTTCAGGACATTAATTTCGTCAGTCTTGCAGCTTAAGTGACAGAGGTTAGCCACTTGTTGGTATACAGAGTGAATAAGTGAGCCCACAGCAGCTGTACTTGGTATGAGCAGCTGAAGAGGTTCCACGTTCTATGTCAGCTGTGACCAAAGTCGATAATATTATACCCACCACAAGAAAGGAAGGGAGAACCGTGGTTTGAATGAACAATGTGCCCTGTGCACTTTATACTGTAATAAAGTACATGGGAGTCGGTATTGGAAACTGTGGTTTAAGAGTAAGATTCTTTAGAACATTCATTTACACCTAAAAAAAATACAACAGAAGAGGCTTTTTTTCATTACAGTTCAGTACTTCATTTTCAGCTCTGAAACTCCAGTGCAGGTATTTAATGAATATGTATTCTGTTAAGTTCTTGAGGGTGCTTAAACAAAGTGCTACAGAAGGCACAGTTCATAGCATTTGAGTTGGATGTCGTCTCAAAATGCATCAAATGTTTAAGTTATTTCTTGCGTCTGACATCAAAGATTTGTATTACTTCTTTTTAATTCATTTAATGTTCATTGATTAAAATTAATTTTCTGAGCACTATCGTGTTCGTACTTCACGATGTACTTCGTGTCTCATGAGAGAGTTAGGGTTTTTTGTATGAGAGTGTTTTGCATCCCTGCTAGAAGTATAATTCATACACTGAAGGTCTCAAGCTATTACATACACAGTTTTTAAGGGATGGCCATCTGAGTCACCCCGAATGTTCTGTCGCCTGACGAAGGATTTAGGGCTGAAAAATCGCATGTCATGACTTCCTCGTCTGTCGATGTCATGTCAAACTACGAATATTTTTTGCCGGTTGTAGGTCACTGGGTCTATTCCCATGTGGGCAGTGCACTCTTGCACCAACAGAGCATCATCTTCTACATTATAGCAGCTTTAGTAAGAGACTTCGATTCTGCGATCAAATTTGATACTGTATTTTGATCACAGCGGTTATCAATTTGTATGACCTGGATTCATTATTTCGCGTTTGGTACGATACTGAAGTCGGTTCTGGTCATTGATATGTATTTCTGTCAATATACTTTGCTCCTCTACGTTTGCTGTTTAAATTTTAAACTACTAAATCAATATGATACATGTCTTGTCAATTTAAGTACAGATGAGTATTCTATTTAATTGAACACTACTTAACACCACTTAGCTGAAAAAAAAACAAAAAAACAGCATAAATCATTGTACCTTCCTACTTGTATTATGTCTGAAAGTTCTGGAAATATGTGAACTCTTGTGAATCATATAATTTTGCGGTTTGGTGTGCCAGTCTTGTTTGTAGCATGTGGATAAAAGGTATTTTGTTTCTTTCTTGTCACCACACCTTACAGTACTGCGGTTTTGTTGTTGGTTTCCTCCAACAGGGATGTTTGATAGTGAAGCCATTCAGTGCCGGATTAACTCGTTAGCAAGAGTGGCAAAATGTTGCGGGGCCCTGCATTTTCGATGGCCCCACACTAAATGCTTGCAAACTGCCTGGTGAAGTATGGTATCCTGTACCAGATTTCTTGTTTACCGACTTTTCCTTGGTCAAATTTATGACCGCACTACGGAAGGCGAGCTTCCGGGATGTGTAATTTACACCCCCTCTCCGCGCCCCCCCCCTCCCCCCTTTCCGCTCTCCTTATATCAGTGCCGTAAAATAATATGATGTGAATAGAATGCAAAATTCTTAGGGAAGTTATTGATATTAGTTCTTTCTCGTATGCTCCTCCTCTCTTTCACATACACACTCACTTCCTCTGTTTCTCTCCGCTTCAATGGAGGGGTTCCCGCGGATTCGGAAATCGTTTCTGAAGCTACAGGCTCATTCGTAATAAGATATATGCTGTCAACACGCACATTCTTTCACCGATTAATCACTGATCACTTCGGATGGAGCCCGTCTGGATGCGACTGTAGTGTTTACCTTGTGATAATTGCAAACATTACTAGTGTCATAGGAGAGGTTTCACCACGCCCAAATCCTTCATCACCGCCCATATCCAAATTGAGACCGACGATTATCTTTTGCGGTAGGGCTTAACCTCCAATAGCAAATGATGATAATCATATTTACTGCGCCGGAGTCACTGACGTGCGTCACAATAACTTTATAAGTCGCTTGTGTATCATTGATATACTGATGTTACCTTCAGCACAACTTAGAGATCGAGGACTTTGAAGAATCCCCCCNCCCGCTCCAAAAAAAAAAGTCACAGTGGAACTTCGATATTGTACTCCTTTGCATTGTACTAATTATATTATATATCGTATTAAGTGCAAAATTCGCGTACACGGATTCATTATTACTCTTGTTACCTTTTCCCAAGACTGACATCATGGTGCACGGGATATTCCCATAAGCATTACTGTATTATTGCCATAATTCTATTACTATTACTAATACTATTCCCATAATTATCACTCTATTATTTCATTATTCCAGTGGACTTCGATATTATGTATGTATTAAATATATTTTTTTTCCACGCACGACGGCAAACTTTTCGAGATTCTACTCTACATGTCTATACTCTTGAAATCCACAAGGAATGTTCAACTTCAGAGAAGAAAAGAAACTATTTGCATATATAGAGCTCAGATTTCAAAACTGTCTTTGAGGCTAGACCTAAGTGGTGGAGAACGTAAGCGACCGTCTCTGAAGTCTACTGTCCGCAGACGCCCATGAGGAATAATGACCATTAAGTTAGCTTTTACAGATGACAAGGGCACTGCCCTCCGGAGGCCATTACTAGTGACTTCCTCAGATTTGGTTGACTGCTTTGAGCCCTCGGGGGGNAGGGGGGGGGGGGGGGGGGGGGGAGCGAGTATACATGTGGTGGATGCAATCGTTTGTTTTCTCGGTATATAATAGAGCCTTTCTGTAAAGAATGCCTTGGTGCACAGAAAAAGTATATAGTGGGACAGGGACATTAAGTACTCATTTAATAAGTATACCTTGTTTCAAAGTACAGTGAAACCTCGCCATACCGCCACCCGTTATACCGCCATTCTCGCATACCGCCAGCTTTTCGCCGTGGAACGGATCTGACACCTATACAAAGTCACTAAAAATCTCGTTATACCGCCATCCGCCATCCGCCAGCAGTTTAACTGTTACATTCATAACTTGAGTAAAGTAAATATTGCTCGTTATACCGCCAACGTAAATTTAATCCCCACTCCCCACCTCTACCTAAATCCAGCTAACAGACGGAACATCACTTGGCGCCACAGTCTGTGCTTGTTACTCAAAACACCAATCCTATTACACACTCTTCACTTTTCGGAAGCGAAGTCCTGATAGGCCTACTGATGGGGCATGCAGTGGGAAAGGCGGGTCACAGTTCAATCTCCTCTCGCTCAATAGGCCTAGAGAGTTTGCGAACGAACGTAAGCGCGGTCGAGGTGATGCTTCAACTGGTTCGCACCGGTCGCGGGGTACGATGCAAACAGCACACATTGATCTATGACGTAGGCCTAGCGCTCGTGTGATTCTCCGACCCGGATGTGTAATGTGTAGTAGTCAACTTCTTTTCTTATCATTCTCCAACTTGACACAGACGCTTCCAATCCTTAGTTCTTGCTTGTTTTTAATTTTAACTCTATTGTTTTAAAATCAACTCAAGTCCTTAAACACAAAAAACAACAACAACAAAAAAATACAAATGAAAGCAATGTAAACTTCAAAATGACAACGAAGGTTTATGTCTAGTGGAGAGATAAGGGAGATAACTGCATTATTTTAGACATGTTAGCCAGTCCAATGTTGGTAAATTACTTATTTCCCTTGTTCTACATGGTATTTTCGTTGTACCGCCATTCTCGTTATACCGCCAGTTTTCTGTTTGCCCCTTACTTGGCGGTATAACGAGGTTTCAGTGTATAATAATATATTCTGTTATTTCATTATTCGGGTGAACTTCCATACTAAGAATACCTCAGTAATAAGTATACTAAGCATCCTATTTCCATGTATCAAGACATACTTTATATCGAGTTTCTATATTGTAATTGTTATTGAGGTATACTTTATATCGAGGTCCATCTGAATAATGAAATTATCGGATAAGAATGTACATGTGTGTGTGTGTGTGAGAGAGAGAGAGAGAGAGAGAGAGCGTGTGCCGATGTCATAATGTAGAAGGGTGGATTAATTATTCCCATTAGTATATAGGCCACATATTCTTCTATTTCATGTTGCTCATTTGTACTTAGAGTAACTGAGCTGAATAACGTTATTATTATTATTGTTGTTATTATTGTTATTGAATTAGTAATAATAATAATAATAATAATAATGCGGTTTATAAGTCTCGTATCCAGGCTAATGCCCGCTCACGCGACTTCACACTATCATTAGTGTTTGTGAAACTCATATTTAATTAACAAGGTACACTTATTAAAGGAGTACCGTATTTCGAGGTTCCACTTTACTTCTAGAAACAAAGATTTATTAGCTGTTGGGAAGAACGGTCACACGCACATCTTCTTTCCATTTGACACCGCGGGCAGGTACTCTAATATCATCTTGGTGAAATTCTTTGGTATATTGTTACACATAATATGGAAACGTCTCTACTGTTATGATTAACCAGTGTCCAGTGTCGTTTGGACGGTTTGGTTTGCTTGACTGGACACTAAGGACAGGTCAAGGGTTTGCATTGGTTCACCGGACATCACATACTTAACCACTTTGGGTTAGAGCATGCGTGATGAAATATTGTGTATTTTGTTAATGGACTGTCTCGTTGACCGGTCCGAGACAGGTCTCTTCAGCAGCAAGGATTTTACAGCTTATTATGCCAAATCCATTTGTCATGTTTTTATTTTTATTGGGTATCTGCAGCAGTGTGGCAATATTTTGCATTGTTTTCAGTCTCTCCCAGTCTCATCCTCTTCCACTTTTCTTCCTTCTCTCACTCATTCACTACTCCCTCCCTGTCTTTCTCACCCTCTCTCTGAATCTGTGATAGCACTTTCCAGCAAAGACGTTTAGACGCTTTAATGGCCGGTGTTGTCAGTGAAAGAGGGTTTTACAGGGAGTTNGGGGGGGGGGGGGGGGGGGAGGGCTGATCAGAGGCCACGTCTGCATAGAAAGGTTTAAGAGATTCATTATAACTCTTTTATGTGCACTTTTTTAAAAATCAAAATTGTAGGAGGCGCCCCCCTCCCCCTCCCCCCAATGTTTTCAGCAGGTCATATTTTAGTTGTAAAAAATTTTAGGGAATCTGCATTTTATGTTTTTATCAAGTAATGCAAATTTGAAGTGCAGAAAAATGCGAATGTTCAGTGTATTTGGTGGGGAGGGAAGAGGTGGGGAAAAGATTTCGAAATCTAAGGAGCGAACTGCAGGATCGCGTGATCTGAGAAAACAATGACCCTCTCTCCTCACCGCGCCTCCTCTCTCGACTCAACTGTCTTTCAACCACGTCATTCCCTGTTCATGAATCCTCCTACCTTCACATTTTCAAATCTCTCTCTCTCTCTCTCCCCTTCTCTCTCACTCCTCTCTCTCTCTCCTCTCTCTCTCTCTCTCTCCTCTCTCTCTCTCGCTCTCTCTCCTTCTCTCTCTCCCTCTCTCCTCTCTCTTTCTTTCTCTCTCTCTCCTTCTCTCTCTCTCTCTCTCTCTCTCTCTCTCTCTCTCCTTCCCTCCCATTGGTGCCTTCTTCCACACAGCCTGTAGAACAGGAAAATAAACAACAGAAGAATCTTCGGGAATATATAGATCTGCCGTGTTGATTTATGGGTCGTATTCCACAGACACCAAGTTTGGAGAAAAACAGTCATTTACGGCTGTTTTGTTATAGGGAAAGAACAGGTTCCTCATTAAATGTTTAGGATTTCAAGTCTCTGAGCTCATACGTAAAGCCTGATAATGCCAAAAGTCTAAAAGTCTATGTAGTAAAGGTGGACTTAGGACTGTTTTTCTTTATTGCTAGTGTGGGTCATAGAAGAACCAGATTTTTCAGGACTAGTTGAAGACTCTTCTGCCTCTGTTTTACTCGGGTAAAATTAGCAAAACGCCATTTCTGTAACTTTTGTTGCGACAATAATAAATTACTTTGAAATAATGTAATGCCGCACATCTCGGTCCAACATTTTCATGGTGTTTATGGCGCGTTTCTGTGCGTTAGGCATCCTATCACTATCAGCTCTAGTGCGTACCTTGTATTTCCTGCTTTGATTATGGGCCGTGTAGACCACTTTCATTGTCAGTAGTCTTATGTCCTATGAATCCCACTGGTAGGATTGGGAGTTAATCTAGCTGTGTTTGATACCAAAACAGTAAAGCCTCACAAGTGAAGTTTAGGAGACTGGTTGAGAGATTAGGGCTTGTGTGGCGAGTTTAAATAAGAACTAACAGCAAAGTGCCGGAGCTTTGCAAGGAATCTACGAGGATTTCGAGTACGTGGGGTTCTGCTATATTTGGATTTGACTTAATTGAGAGCTTGCGCATTAACGATGGAACGCATATGGAACGCGGTGCATTAACACAATGCGCTGATGTCATTCCTCCGATGGTAAGAGATCCCACCGATAATGCACAAGTTCTCAATTGTGTGCGTTCCGACTGTAGGACCCTATGCGTCGACACGGGCGAGATTTGAGGAGATGCAGGCATAATGGCCACCAGGGCTGCCACTTCTAGAAATTTTTCACTGTATCTAGTAAAATGAGTTTTCAAGTGATCTGGTGAGGGAGATTCAAAAAATGGGGAATTCTAATAAGAAAATTCGAGGGAAAAAAAAAAATCATTATAGTCCACTCCTCAGGCAAATGCTAATATTGAATACTGATGTATTTAGATTAAAAAAAAACAACAGTCACAAACAGCTTACTAAATTCTAGTCCAACCTCAGCCTAAGCATTATTCTAGGCACAAACTTCCAACCTGTTAGAAACTGTCTAAGTCTACATCCAGAAAACTGAGCATGTAGTGCTATACATGTAAATCATACATGTAGGTCGAACCTTCACTTAAAATGTGAAAGTTAGGTGATTGTAGACGTTTTATTTTCTTTACTGTTGTTTGTTTATTTCTCATTCTACAAATGTGTCTGCCTGTCTAGTAATTGTAATATACATTTAAATAACATGAAGCATCCTACACGGTTGCAGACGGTTTGAAAAAGAGTGTCCAGTAAACTCTAATGGCTAAAGACCAAGTTGACCAGCGTTGAGAAAAGAGGAAGATGGAAACTAAATTTAGCCTGAATGAAATGAGGTGAACGAAGTGAAGTTACAAGCAGTCTTGATCCCGTGCCCGATACGAGACTCCTTGTCAATTTGATTTCTATTGTTGACATGCCACAGAGCCTAGATAACATTGTGTCCCCTCCTCGGTTTCTCGAGGTAAGGGCTAGTTTTGATTGTGATTCACCAGCTCTCTGGCCCGGTCTTAGTGTGCGGAGTATTTTTGGGTAAGGATCTGTCGTGATCTTATGCACTGATAGAACTAAGAAGGTTGCCATTGTCGAAGATAGAGAGCTCTTATTTGGAGAGGGAGGTAACAGAAGACCTTCAGAAGAAGATACTCCCCATCGTGCAAGTGTTCCGGCCCTTTGGCTTGCTGGGCGAATGTGTGCGGTATTGTGTACAGTAGAATACATTTATGAAGAAGATTATTAAAAAGAACTGATAGAAACACAGAACAGTATTACCATTCCCCGATTTATTTTGACAAGTAGTACTAGGTAGACTCACCACTGTTTAAAGAACTAAACATTACGTGTACTATACTTTTCATGGGCCTAATCTTTATGTCAGTTTTCTGTTGTTTTGCGATTCACCGTTTTAACACAGGGCAACAGTAAAGTCATAGACCACCCCAGCATCCCGAAATTGTGTTGACTGCTTAGTTGTAGTGAGCCCTTAATCGAGGTTTCTTACACCTTTCTTTGGGTTCAACTTTGTGTTTTTCCCGCACCAAAATTTGTGTTTACAGAGTGCCAACCGTGCCCATAGTCGCGTTTGGTCAGAGTATTGAAGCAGAGACAAACAAGTAAACTGACACAGTGAGTGGAAGCAGATGGAGGAGGAATCTTTTTCACGTTCCTAGGTCTTACATTCTTGTATCGATCGTTTTCGTCTTTCCATGTTGCAGTCTGTTCACATTATCACCGTCTCCCCCATTCCTCTGCTCCGAGTCTTCTCCTGCTCATAATATGTATCGTTGTCCTCCATAGTCTCCTCCCATCATCCAAGTTTCATCACTCTACTTTTGCTTTATATCCATCATCCCAGTGTCTCACAACGAGAGCATTATCTCTCGTTTTACTACTCTTCTTTTCTGAAATCTTCATATTTTTTTTTTTTACCCTTCCTCCTCTTACCTAACCCACCTTGTCCAACCCCACATCTCTCTTTCTGTCTCTCTCTTTCGCTCTCTCTCCCCCCTCTCTCTCTCTCTCTTTCTCTCTCTCTCTCTCTCTCTCTCTCTCCCTCTCTCTCCCTCCCTCTCTCTCTCTCTCTCTCTCTCTCTCTCATTTCACCGCTGTGCTATCCATTCCACTGCTTGTTTTTCATGCCGTATCTCTCTCATCTCTGCTCTCTCCATCACTCTTTGTTTCCTTTCACCTCTGCTCTGTCCTTCACCTCGCTTAGCTGCAGACCATTTTTCTCCAGTTCATACTTTCTCCTCTGTTTGGTCTTCTTCCTGGTCTTCTTCCTGTCTTCTGTCGTTTCTCTTCCGCCCTCATCAGTAATTTCTCTCACAGCTTCTGTCTTTCATCCACATCTGTTAATGTTCTTTTCCCCACATTTTTTTTTGTTCAAGTTTATCTCCTCCATCTCTCTCTTTTTTCGACATAATCCCACTGCCCGTATATAACCCCTGCCTTCAGTTTCTTCGTTTCCTACACCCACTTGTCCTAAAAATAACATGTGCTTTTTCCATCTCCCTCATTGTCTCAAGCTTGATGCGAGTTTTCAGTGGCACCATTCAATGCAGCGGGATATGCAACACCTTCATTCACTAGCACCGCGGGATTTCATTGATCAATCCCACATCACAGGGACACAATAATTGCAGGGCCAGGTTTAGTCATAGAATGATTCCATTCATCACAGGAACATGGTCTACTGGATCCGGACAGGGGACTGAACTCTGCCATGACTAAGATTGGAGGACAGAAATGGTTGCAGAGATGTTCTGTTGTTGTTATTGTTTTTTCTACAATTACTGATCTTTTAAGGGCTGTAAGACTAATCTAGTTGGTAAAATGGCATAGGTTGCCATGGATATGAGAGACTGTGATTGCAAATATGCCAGTTTTTAGGAAGTTTCCAACCTTTCACTTGGTACATGTGTTTAACGGAAGATAATCACGTAAGTTTGTGTGGAGGATCGGATTAACAGGAGTGCGGGTCTCTGAGCAGCAAATACGTCGGCGTCCCTCTCAGTAGTCTAAGACGGAAAAATAACGCTCGAACCCTTACCGTAGGCCCTTGAGACACGCTTGGGTCCTTGACAGGCGCTGCCCCTGGGGGGCAATTGCGCTTTCAGCCTCATAGTTCATCCGGCCCTGTTTGTATGCTGTTTTTTAAACTGTTGATTGCAATCTGACATGTTTTAAGGAGCTGTGTTAACAGTTGAAGTGGTGTCACTTATGGTAATCGGAAGTTTTGTGGTGTTTTTTTTCCGAGGCAGGGAATAGGGGAGGGATTCAAGTCGTTTTTTAAATTTTGGAGTGAGAAAAACTTAACGATCGCATCTCGGCAACCTGAAGTAACCTAAATCCCGTTGTGTGGTATGCTACGATATATATCTTGGTGAATGACATGCTTAAATGGAATTGGCTTACTAAGAAACAATAAATCAATATGGATAAGCTCCAACCCTTGAAATTAGCCAAAATATTGAAAGTGCTCGGCCGCACTGGCTGTCGGGGACAGTGCACACAAGTTGGTTTTGAAATCTTGCAAGACTTCAACAGATCCACCATCCAATACGTCAAGGAAGTCTGTCCGTGGAAGTGATATTCTCAGATTTCTAAAGTCAGAAACAGAAGCCAGAAGATTGAGATGAGGGAAGCGGTTCCAAAAATGGTTTCGTCGCAGCAGGATTACACTGCTCTATTTATGTGGCCGTCTTGGAATGATGGCGATCAGGAATTCCTTTTCATGTTTTCTCAGAAAAAAAAACCAATATGTGCTAGAAAATGACAAGAATACAAGGCATTGTCCAGTATATAATCTGCAAGATAATAGCCATGCTTTTAAAAAGTCCTGAATGTTGTTTTCCAGTTTCTTCCCATATGATCAGACAATAGAGGAGACACCGAGTGCATTGCTACTAGAAAGGCGGCTTTTATGCTCTCTGCCCCTCGATTCTCATTTGGTTTTCCCAGTTACCTTCCACAACCTCGCCCCTGCATCCAATCCCTCAACGTGAAATAAATCAGTCAGGGAGTTTGTTTCAGACCTGACTTACTATCTTTAGCCTGATCAAGACGGGACAGAGGGGCCAAATTTAGTGCTGAATAAATTTGACAAGTCTCAAACTTGATGGGAAAACAGTGAGAGCACACAGTCGACAAGATTAACAGCTGGAGCTGGCGTGTAAAGCTGTGTTCGCCCTTTTCTTGAGAAAATTCACACATTTTTTTTTTCAGCGAGTATGATTTTGAAGCAAAGTTTGTTTTCTTGTGACCATGCTGCGTTTTGCTGTGAGCCACGGACCGACGGCCAGCAGTTATCGGTGTTAGTAATCCTGTCTAAATTAGAAACCTTTTCATTGGGCACAGAAACACTGCAGGTAGGGCCTAGGGAAATATTGGGTCAGCAGATAGATCGTAGAAATCGTCATATTCTCTGGTTCGAGGTGAAGAGTTGAGAAGGAAGTAGTGCCTGCTCATGTAATTTCCACATACTAGCACTTGCCTGTGTTCTGATTGTACACATTTTGACTTTGTTCTGTTTCTGTCGTCAGCGAGGATAAAATATCAATAGCTAGAAGTCCAGGTTAGTTCTCAGTTAGGCCGCACAAAATAATTATTCCATAACAGTTTTTCTTTGAACTATTTTTTTTTACACTTAGGGAACTCCTGCGAAAATTTGGCCACTTTATGTTGCAATAAACGTTTACCCAAACTTTCAGTCACACTTTCAAGTAGCCTCTATCGACAGTTCGTGCATAGAATAAGTGTTGAAGTACAGTTGGAGCATAGGAGAATTTCTGATTGACAGCAAGGTGCAGTTAAATGGCTCTGTGGATTTAAGACATCGTGATTAAGTGAAAAGTTTGATTAATGGTCTGTGATTAAAAAGAGTGCAATCAATCGTGCTGGGTAAGGTAATTTCCTTTCCCATGTCAGTTGTGACAGTTTTGAATAATGACCATGGTTATAAAACTGAACTCTTATAAGTTATTGGGATAGGATTAATTTTGTCCTTTTTTTTTTGTTTTTTTGGACTTAAGTCATAACACTAACATATTTTGTGTAAAGCTCTTAATCAATATATTCAGTGTAAAGAGCCAAACAGTTTGGATTCACTGTTATAGATACCACACCTTCGAAAGACTACAGTATTTTACATGCTATTCTGTGTTTCATATTTACACAAGTTCAAAATGAACCATACAGTTTGCATTCGTTGTTACAGATACCACAAGACTATTTTACATGCTATTCTGTGTTTAATACACACAAGTTCAGCATGACCCATGCAATTTGGAATATTGTAACAGAGACCACACCTGTTGAAAGGCTGACTATGGAAGAAAAACAAAAAAAAAAAAAAATAAGAGCCACTGAGAAGAGTAAAGAGAACAGGAAAAGACAGAGAAGCATTATTTGATTGGATGATTTAGAGGAATAAATGTTGAAGAACCTGTTGATTCACCTTCAACAGCCACATGAGTGACATTTATATTAGCGTCAGTGTAATTCACAATCCCCATGCACCATAATTTCATGTCGTATATCATTTTTATCCTCAATTGAATTGCTTAGAGCACTGTTGACTATTGAAACATTTTCTGCCTGCTGGGAAAGAGATGTGAAATTCATTTTTGAAACCCTACAAAGTTAACAGACGCAATTGAAAGAACTGGCTTTCACAAGATAGATTAGTGGGAAGGGGAACTTCTAAAACTTTAATCACCTCTAAAAATAGAATTATATAGATTCAATCCTTCCTTTTCGTGCTAATCTTTCTTGCCTTACTCTGAGTCTGAATACGCACGGACATTTAATTGGATATGTTTGCTAGTCATTTGTGCAGCTGTTACATTTTGTGTTGAGAATAGAGACAGTTAACCACTCAGTTTCTTAGAAGATTTATCTCTTGCCGGATAGGGTGTGAAAGTATATTTGAAATCGTCAGTTCTGTTGTTTTTTTTAAAAATATATATATACATGTACTGTTTTAGTCTGTTTTATTAAATGTGATCTTTGAAGGTTTCATTTCACGGTGGATAAATCATATCTGTAGCTGCTGTATGACTGGTGTGCATTGATGGTTTTATCGCTGTGTTTCTGGTTTGTTTTGAATCTGCAAGTAAATGTACATTCCTGTTTAAATGTCTTCTGACAAAAGGGCTTATGGTGGTTTCCCCACCAAAATCACTTTCTTGTACATTCATGATCTTTGTGTCAGTACAGTATTAATTTGCCATGAAATTATTTCTTCTGTGAAGTAGTGAATGCTCTTGATAAGATATTACTATTAGACAAAGAGTTTGGTGAAACAATGAGCTACATTCAAAGCATTCAGTTTTCTCGAAAACAGGTTTGGCAGGGCTAGGGATGAGCCTTTTTATCAAGATAACATTGTATGAGTTCTGATGAGATTGTTCTGACATGGAGCGATTCTGGGGGTCTACTGTTAAAATTCAGCATTACCAAGAAAATAGAAATCATTATTTGAAAGAGTGGGTGTGCCTTATGTAGTTATAAATAAGGTGGTTGCCTTAGTCCTGCTTTCTTTAGGCCATATGAGTTGTGAGAAACATTCCCCCCCTCGTCATAAATTTAAAGAGATATAATTCTAAATTTCTAGAGGGATTTTAGTTTTTTCTCAAATATTGCAAACTTTGGAGTGCAGGAAAGAGAGGGAGACTGGCATTGGATTTAGAAATGTAAAGATTGAATTGCGCGGTTGCATAGTCTGAAGAAAATACTGCCTTAGACAGGTGGTTGCCTTAAATGTGCTATTTTCAGTTAATGATGTGCTGTTTACTTTCAACAGTTAATGGATAATCACAGCTCCTCTTAATTACATCGCAAGAGATCATTATATGATAGAGTAGGTGTGCCTAATAAAATTCACTTAGACAGGTGGTTGCCTTACACACAATACACATGCTGTTTTCGCCCTGTTATGTATTTAATAGTTATTGGATATTCATGGTTTCTCGTAACTGCACCTTTCTCTATGTTCCTGTGGAGTTGTGATTATATGGGGTTGACTTTATTATTTTGATGGCATCTTCAGTTACCATGGACCACAGACCATGTCATTCTCTGTTATGTCTTTTCAGAAGACACCTACGTAATGGACCCCTAAATTGACCATAGGCAGCTTGACACAGCATTCTGTGTGAGCGAAAGCCCCTAAATCTACATGCTTCATGGACTAGTCTGTGCTCAGTGGTGGTGATTATTTTACACCAGAGAATCAAGACAGGATCACAGGCGGGTAAGTATTTAATTTACCTGTTACAAACTTTGTTGTGTATTCTGGTTTGTCCTGCGACCAGCTTTGAAGGAGTTTATTTTTCAGTCTTGTTATGGCCCAACTGTACATGATGAAAATCACATTTTAAGGCCAGGGCTGGCCACTCGTCAGAAATCTGTTCATTCTATATTGCATTTATTGGTCATTATTAGTCAGTCTTTTGCTCTTCTTTACTGAAGTGTGGTGTCTACTCATTGTAGAGTTGTGTCATGTTTGTGTCAGTTTTAAAATAGTTTAGATTGGTACGTGGCATTGTGTTATGTAAGCTTTGTAGCACAGTGTGTCTGTAGTTGAATGGCTACAGCGTTTAACTTCAGATTTAAAGGTTGTGAATTTCAGTTCCTGACAACAGTTGTGTTGTAAGTGCTTTGAGAAAACCTTTCATTCACATTTTCTTCAGGCCACCTATCTGTAAAATGAGTATTTGGCTATAGACAGTGAAGGATATTAAAGAGAATGCTAGTGATCAGATCTTGTGAGTGGTAGCAGCACTGCATATTCCTCATGGAGTTGAGAAAGTCTCATTAGAGTCAACAGACCTGCTGGGGTAATAACAAGCATGAAAGTGTCCTGAGTGGACACTAGCTGGGATGCAAAATCATGAACAGCAATATTAATTTTTGAGCAAATTGTTTTTAAGGACAGATACCGTCTTGTTCAGACTTTGTGTCCAAGGTTTATTATAAGGCCAGTTTTCACCACTAACTTCTACTTATGCTCCAAAGACTTCATTTCTTCAAAGTAAGTCGCAAATTCTGCCTTGAATTATAAATTTCATGCCTTTTAGACCACAGGTTGTCGATATTACGTGTATATATATTTTACACCCTGATATTGACGGGCAACGCCCAGTGAGGGAGTGGCCAGTTAAATACCATGCCCGAGACCGTGTTCCGCATCTAAATATAGGGGAAGTAAATCGTGGAAAAGTTGTGCCTATAGAACTTGTTTAGTTTTTCGTGATTACTTCCCCTCTATATTCGTGATGAAGCGTTTGTGAGAGGGAAATAGGCATGCATCACAGTGATGTCTCCGTGGATAAAGATGAGCATTCGTATAACAAAAAAGGCATGTATTACTGTTGAATGCTGAGAAGCGTGTTAACGGATCTCAGCCGTTTGAAAATGAAAAAAAAAAAAACATTAGGAGAGTTGTAGGCATATTATATGGAAGGAACTTTTTGATATGTTCACTTGATATTTTACAGTTGTTGTTTTTTTGTGGGAGGGGGAGGCAAGGTGGATTTCGTCGTGTGTCAGTAGTACAGTCATCTCCAGTTAATTGCAATCTGGTTAAGCTTAAATTCATAATTTCTGTTTAATCTCAACGTCACATTTCTCAGGTAACAATGAGTATTTACCAGCGAAAAATCACTTCGTGATAGCAACGCCTTTTAATGACATCCATCCACCCCATTTAGAAGCATGACACTAATCAAAGTTAACTGTACTGTTCCATATTTATGTATAAAGTGTCATACTTTCATAGTCTTGTATAAACTCACATAGGCATCACTGTTATTCTGTCTTTTCCTCGTTCTGGTAAACACATGCAGACATACTTACCAGAGAGATGGAGAGATAGATTGAGGGAAAGGTCTATTATCACTTCAAAAAAAAATGCCTCGCAGGACTTGCCATTGTCCACACTTGGGTTAAAGAGACCAGGAGATTAGTCATAAAGTGACCAAATCACGGGGAAATGACCTCTATTCGTGTAGAGTGTGATGATTTAACTGCTGCTGGCTGAAGCGTGACTTGGGGAAGGTCACAGAAACTAGGCACACAGAATAGTATGAACAGTGTCTTCTATTCATCTGCTCGTGCTGAGGTACTGGATGGGTTAAAATGGCTTGATGGCCATTATTGGGCCGAAGGAAATCATGTAAGTCAATCACTAGCTTTTATTCCTGGTTTGTCATTGAGCTCTCACGGCGCTTTGGTCTCCATAACTTTTTCATTGCTAGACATTTTATTTCCCATTGCCTTGCTGCGCCCCACAGAATCTTCATCGCAGCGTCACTTTAACACTATTAACAGTAACAGACAACCAGTAGGAGTATCAGTAAGAAACTACTTTTAATAATATCAAGATTTTTTATTTAACAACTCAGATATAATACAAATGAGCATATTCAAAAAGAATACGAAAGAGAAGGTATCAGTGACCACAACCGTACATTCACAACACAGTACGAGCGTGCCTGAACCGTTCATCCACGCGCAAACGTACAAGCTGACATACAGTGACACGCTCAAGTCTTGCATACTATTAAGGGTAGCCTGTGACATTGTGATCAGAGATGTACATGTATATACTTGAATTAATTTTATTTTTCATCTGTGTAATTAAGCGGAGACCACTGCAGTTTCCTTTATGCTGCGTATTTTTATGGGTGAAGAATATTGCACGTTGTAAAATGTACGAAAAGTGGTATGCCTTTCTCTAAGGTCAGCCAGTGGGTAGACACCATAATATTCTTTTCTCTCTAGCCCGTGAATCCGCGTGAATGATTTCATACCCTCTATCAGAATAATCGGGTCACACCTGAGCTCACAGTAGCCTTTTTAGCTGATTCAGGATGACCGGATGACCACCGAGATAAGATCTACTTTGACCTCCATCAAGGGGACAGTAAAAGTGATTTTTTGTGGGGAGGGTTGGAGGATAGGCATTCCTATGACCAGTAAATTGTGACCACAAGTTTTGATTCATCCTCTACCGGGACAGAGTACAGAATAGCTTCACGGGAAATAAGCAGATATGCGATAGGTTCTGTTGAGATGGCACAAAGGTTGATGGCTGACCCCAGTGGCGTTATTACATTGGCCACAGCGCCTTGTCTTAGCCATGATGTGTAGATGGTAAGAATCTCATACCTTCTTTACTTTCGACGAATCATGGTGTCACGGCAGGTATATATTACTGTATATGAAGAACCCCATGAATTTTTACCTGTCCGGTTTGTTCCATCCCCCCCAAAAATGTACAGAATTTTCCACACCATTACACGTGTAGGCTGTTTTAAAAGGTACAGGTACTTGTCTTGTGTAGTGGAATTTTAATGCTAGATATAAAGTTTAACGGGTAAAGTTAGGGATATTGCAGGTCAAAGGTCATGGTGGGGAAATTAAAAGCAGTGGTTGTGACTCTGGATTAGAGAAGATCAGCATCATTTACCAAATTAAGGGCGGGGTTTTAATTAAACAATAACGAGGAGCTAATTGCTAGAGGAGTGGGAATCAAGAAAATTATTTTAATACTGTTAAATAGGTTACGAGAAACATCGCTGTCTGAGACAGTGTATTCGTTACACAGCATAGCGAGACATCCATACTCCTCAGTCCTGTAACCTGGTTATAACGCTTACCACAGTTACAAGATCTTCAAGATCTTGACAGAGAACTTGTGTCAAGGTCCTTTTTTCAGTATCTAAGCAACATTTTTTTCTGTGGGAGTTGTAAACCATTAAACAGCAGGATTCGGTATAGAATGTTTACTGTGCAGATTTATGGGAAAGAGGAGAAGATAACCAACCTACTGTACCCGCAGGAGGTTGCATACGAAACATTAACAGTTTGCTGAGGTTTCATATTTTGGGAGGCGGGAAATTCATTCAACGGTTTCCGAAGCCCCGAGAGCTCATTAGCTACCAGCGAACGTTTTTTGCTGTGTGAAATATGCAAAGAAAAGATGCAAAAGTATGGTTTGTTCATCAAACGTTGCATCTCAAAAGAGGAGTTAGGTTTCTGTGGGCTGAAGCCCAAGGGCATGATACATTTCATTTCGTTGTCTGGAACAGAGGGAAATGTCATAAAGGCAGATAAAAATTGGTAATGAGGGGCCATGTGTAAGCAGTGGCGTGGGTTTAGATTTTTCGAGGTGAAAGGGGGTGGGGAGGGAAACCAAAGATGTCAGTCTTCTTTATAAGATGAAGTAAGTTTTGTAGAATGTGACGGATCGACTCTGTCAGATCGAAGTCTGCGAATCAAATATTTCGCATAATATCAGTATTGTTTTATGAACTGCAGATTGAAAGAGAGACAGCGCCTTTTAATTGCACCCTCCCCATAATTGCCTCTCGTTCCATACAGCCATGAAGTTGTGATTAAACGGAGTCGAAAGTATCTCATGGGCAAAGCTGTATCAGTGACGACTTGGAAGGAGGGATTGAGTATGAGCCAGTGTTTCCTCATCTCCCAAACAAACCACTTACGCCACTAGCATGTAATTACTGGTTTCCACCGACTAAGTGAACAGTAAACGTGTTAACCTGTTGAAAGTTTTGGTGTCGAGCCAGCACCACTTTTATTTTTTTAGTTTCCTGTGTTTTATTTCCTGTGGGTCCGAATTTTAAAACAGAAGGCGGTTATCACTTTCAGCTGCATTGTGTTATGAGAGAGACTAAGGAAGAGACGTAGCGGTATTGTCAGCTTGAATGTGTCATTCGTGCCTTTGACATCAGGAAGGCTCAGGTCTAGCAGTCTGTGAACAGTGTGTGTGAGTGCGCGTATGTATGCATACATGTGTGTGCATTTGTGTGTGTCTATATTAATTTACTTATGTGTGTATCTATATCTGTGTGCTCGTGTCTATGTATAGCGTGATTTTGATGTGCACTTGTCCGAGACAAATTTCCTGTGAAAGGATAAATAAAGTTTATCTTATCTTATCTTATCTTAACTAGTCCTATCCTGCGGCCACTGAGCTTGAGCCCTTCGAATGACCAGAACGAAACTTTCTCTAATGTAGTTCAGTGTTCATTTCTTTAACACGTATTTAATTTGCGAAAGTTTGCAGGAGAAATATCGAGAGAAACTACATGTATGGTCACTTTGTATCAAGCGAACTGGAATGAATTGTAACAGGTATGTTACACAGGTGTTGCGTGTGAAACACTGAAAAATGTCAATTTTGAACTAAATGTCAGTTCGGGGAATGTTGCAGTGCGGCGTCAAGTCAGTTACTGTCAGGCTCTCGGGGAAAAGTAACATAACCAAAGTCAATTTCTGTGATGTTCCGTCAGTTATTTTTCTCTCTGCTTGTATATAGAGAATAAGCTACTTTGCCCTCCCTCTCTCTCGCTCTCATTCTTTCTCTGAAATGAGCCCATATGCGCCTATTAAATCTCAAGTTTTGACGGATTAACACCTGGTTCTTGACGTATTGTTTGTTCATGCGGGCTGTGCATATTTAAAAGGGTAGATTGCTACATTTCTGAGCGACAACGTCAGAGATGAAGACTACCAGACAGTTCTTGCTGGAACAATCTCTCCGACCGACAGATTACTCTGTAGTTCTTTGTCAAATTTCACATTCGCACCATCTCTCTCTCTCTCTCTCTCTCTCTCTTTTTCTCTCTCTCCACCCCTCTTTCTATGTGTGTGTATGTGTGAGAGAGAGAGAGAGAGAGTGAGTGAGAGAGGAAGCCTTTTTGCAATTCCACTATCTCTCATTCCAGCAAGTGAGAAACTCCCGCGCTCCCACGCTGTCCTTCGTGCTGTCGTGCGTATACGGACACAGTATATATCCCATGTTGTTAAATCTTGATTTTTCGCTCGCTCATTCTATTCAAATCTTTTCTCGTTAGCATTCTTCTTGCTGGGTCATATGCCCTATCTAATCTTCATTTCCCTTTTCCCCACTCCACCCCCTNGCCACGCCTTGTGATTTTTCACTAGGTTGGGTAAACCAGAGTTTTCTCTTGTGATATGGTGAAGGAAATGCGAAACACTGGAAAATATAGAGAAATATGTTTTAATTTATGTTATTAATTTAATTGGCACTTTGGCCCAGTATGTAGGTAAATAATACTGAACACTGATATATATTAAAATTTACAAAAAAAAAAATAGATGAAGTCACAGTCATCTTATTAAAGATGGCTTAAACTCAGTCTAAATATTAGTCTTAGCATAGTTATAGCTAAACACGTCCAAAACCTGCATCCAGAGAATTGATTAAAAAGAATATGAGGTTCCACGTACATGTAAAATTGTAAGCATGTAGATCGAGTCACTAAGTAATGAAGTTTTATGTTTTCCTTTGTTTTCTTTATTCATTCCATGCTTCTAGAAAACCTGTCCTTCTCATAATTATATATGCATTTAGATAACGTGTGTAAAGTATCAAATACGGTTTTAAAGGTAAATAGAGTAGGAAAAATCTAGTCTTAGTGAAATGGCAAAAATCAGAGTGACAGCCCTGTTTGTGAATCAGACAACAAGCATGGCGATTTGTCTATCAGACAGGGCTGACAGCGATGCATGATGAACTGATAATAATATTATGCACAGAGAGGTCTGTAGTGTGGCGTTATATTTTCATACTGTGATCATGATAGGTTGTTGTGACGTGGGGTCATCAGGGTCGCGGGAAGAAGAAGAGATAAAGAACTGTAGACAAGCACCGACAGACAGACACAGAGAGAGACAGACAGACAGACACACACACACACAGAGAGAGAGAGAGAAAGATAGAGAGAGAGAGAGGAGAAGCACATATATGCATGTCGTGATAAGGTGATTATGCTGTGCAGTGGTGTATGATACAGGGTCACAGGTTGAAGAGGGGACCGGATAATGAGATGTTGTTAGTGATGTAGGATACACTGAGTTCATCTGAGGCCATCGGAAGAGTGAGAGGGTCTGGAGAGATGTTTGTTGATAGTGTTGTCTGAGCACGACCAATAAACTTGTGAAACTTGTGCTATGGGGAGATTACGGCACTAACAAGAGAAGTCAAATAACGTTTGATGAAGAAATGTGCCGGGTGGAGCAGTTTGATAGGTGTAAGACTGAAAGAGAGAGAGAGAAAGAGAGAGAGAGAGAGAGAATTTTATGTGGTGCTGGCTGGTGGTGGTGGTGGTGGTGTGTGTGTGTTTGGAAGGGAAAGAATTCATTCTGATGAGGATATCGGTTCGAGGAGGGTCTGGACAAAAACTTAAGCAAAACTGAGGCTAGTATAGCGATTTAAGGAGGATTTAATTTCTACCTGTAAACGTCTTTCTCCCTGTAAGCGTACACCATGCCCCTTATAAATCCCCTCTTCAAATCTTCAAGTCTCAATGATGTAGGCCTACAGTAGCAGCTGACACCACAAATTTTCCATTTGAGCGGCGAGTGAGTTAGGAGACGGTTGGTAGGGTCAGAATTACGCGCCGGGCGGGGCGGACCACACAAACCAACGTGACACCGTCTATGCTCCGTGCTCGACCATCGGAAAGCGGAACGAAAACACTTCCACTGGCGGGCCCATCTCTCGTACCGCCGTAATCCACAAACTCCGCGGGCAAACCCTTGGTTTTTCAGTGTATTTCCTCAGCTAATCTCACCCAACTGTTGTCCTTTGAGAGGTTTTAGGAGTAGGTCTTATCCACTATTGTGTATTTTCGCAATATTTTGTAGGTCGTTAACGGTCAGTAGTTTTCTTGAAAAAGATTTATTCAAAGGATTTTCATTTCCTCAGTAGACATTCCAGAACGAAGATCTTCTGTTAGGTGTGGTTGTAAGATCATAACAAGAGTATCTCATTCCTCGAAGACATGGGAGACAATACGTTGGATTATTTTTGAGAACTAGACTATTAGCCAGCGACGAGATCTATTTATCCTTTATATTTGGTCATGATAGTGATTTAAATCCATGGAAGTTTTATGAGGTTGGCATTGTTGTCACAAGAGATAATTTGGTTATTGGACTTTCGTCTTTGCGGAATCGATTTCCATTTTCATGGGAGCACTGACAGTGAAGGCCTTGGATATAGTGACATTTTGGAAGTTTAAATCTTAATCTTAGATTGTGACATATCGTCTGTTATAGTGACTTACCACTCTTATCTTATAACTGCTTTTAATTATTAGTGTGCATGCCGTTGGCAAGCACAGGTTGGCTGCAGTTTTCTTCAAGACTTACTTCAACTGACACCACATGTCATTGTTTTTCTTTCGCGTCGTGAACGTTTGGTGTTGGACAAGTTGGAGGATGTTATTTCATTCCTTTACACATTTTGTGAAGCTTGGTGGTAATTTGCTTGAGAAATGTTCGTCTGGAATTTGCTTTGCAATTGCAGAGGTTTTGTTTTAAATCTCTGCATGCAGCTCAGATGGTTTACAAGAAGCTAATTCTTTGAGAATGAATTTCGCTTTGTGTGTGTGTGTGTGTGTGTGTGCGTGCGCGCGCGCGCACTTCTGTAAGGCTTCACGGGTCTTCTGGGGAATTGAGCATCGTAAATTCCAGTGAGCGCATTGCTATGTCTCGAGATTTGTAGACGATGGTTTTGGCTTCTTTGCTTCATTAGGCTTCGTGGTATATTTAGCAGCATTTATTTATCGGGAGACTTTTAAAGAATCGCCAGGTTGGGGGAGCTTCACATTATCAAGAGAGCTATTTCGGAGTGAACACATTCTACTGAATCTTTGCACTTGCGGCAAATTTATCACTTTCTCAGTCTGGAAAATTTCTCGAGAAAATGTGGCTCTCTATTTACGTGATTTAATGCGAATTATTTCTGAGACCTCTTAAACTGTCAGGGTGTATCGTTTTACGATATAATTTGTGAGTTTAGCTCGTCCTTATCATTGCAGTGCTTGTCTTGATTAATTAAGACCTCTCAAGAATTTGTAATGTATGCACTGTATGAGCTAGTCTAGGAAAGACGAAGAAACGACCAAAGGGAGATTAGTGAAATGATAATACTAATGTTGTTTTATTTCGTTAGTAATTCTTACCTGTGTTTTGGAACTTACTTCGCAGCCTCTGAAAATGGTGAAGTTTACTGCTTTCATGTGTATTTGAACTCTCAGTATTCATTCATTGGTTGGATTGTTAAGTAGTAGTGGAGCGCATCTCTATAGAAGGTCAGGGACGGATATTCTTGGCATCCTCAGAGTTTGGTTACAAGAGTCGCTCTTGCTCCGTAAATTCTGGGAGGCTTCTGAGGTATTTTTGTCTAAGACGATCATTCGTCAGGAAAGCTCCTGCGGTTTCTTGAAAGATCTTATCCGTGTCAGTTTTCAGGGTCAGCTATTTTGGGTTTCAGGCTGAAAGTAGATTTGTAAAATTTGAGCGTGTGTGTGTGTGGATTGGAAGGGGGAGGGGTGAATCTAAGCCTTGAAAAATAAAAATAAAAAGATAAATCGACTCATTTATGTGGTATGCATCTGATTTAGAGAAGGGGGTGTGTAACCTAATAAAAATGATATGGCCGTCATTTTGATTGTTTTTATATTTTCATATTTTGTACTGCTACACTGTTTCGCCTGTGCAGGAGAGAGGGAGAGAGAGAGAGAGAGAGAGAGAGAGAGAGAGAGAGAGAGAGAGAGGGGGATGGAGAATAGGA
Source organism: Ellobium chinense (assembly GCA_033807755.1). Lineage (NCBI taxonomy): Eukaryota > Metazoa > Mollusca > Gastropoda > Ellobiida > Ellobiidae > Ellobium > Ellobium chinense. The sequence continues at coordinate 216,759 of JAWQUT010000067.1, read as the reverse complement.
AGAAAAGAGGGAGAGCCATGCTTCCATTTTCTTTTCCCTTAGGCTGCATTGCTAGTTATGTGCCAAAACAGCAGCTTATCTTATGTTTATGGCATATCTGATTTGGTAAAATGGAGAGATATTGTTAGTGAATTCCCGTTCATGATTAAGGTAGCACTTTTAAACTTACAAAGTTTATCGTTTTGCATTTCCAATATAACAGAATTATATAAGAGATAATGACATGACTGAAAGTGCTGAGACATGCAATCTCTCAGACAGGCGACCGGAAGTATAATACTATCTTAAAACAAAGGTTAAGAGAGAAACCTCATGAGGCTCTGACGACCTGTAAGAGTGGGGTCATCTGTTAGTGTTAAGTGTCTCCTGCAGCTACTGCACTTGTGCTGTGATAACCGACGGTGTCTGTAGTTTGTTTCCTGTTTCCTTGTTTTCCTTGGATTGGATACTGTAGTACTGACATGCCGTTAAGGTCTTTGACACCTATTGTTTTTTTCTTCTTTTGGCCGTAACATTTTGTGTTATTCCGAATATACCACTGTGATTTGGGGAAATTTCTTCCATGGAGGTTAACGTACTTCTTTTGCCCGATCTTTTAACGGGAAGAAAAAAGGGGGGTCAACGCCCAAAATTTTTCACAAATGTCTTTTGAAAAAGATCACCTCAAATTCTGATTTGGTCCCCAAATTTTCATTTGGCTGGTTTTGACCGCGTGCGAATACATAGGTCTACACATTTTATTTTTTTATCTAGAAGGCTCAAATTGTACCTGAA
>JAWQUT010000067.1:166026-200074 GCA_033807755.1 Ellobium chinense | reverse complement strand
CACACACACACACACACACACACACACTCTCTCTCTCTCTTTCGCTCTCTCTCTCTTTCTCTCTCTGTCTCTCTCTCTCTCTCTCTCATACACACACACACACACACATACACACGAGGGGGATGCGTTAGGGACTGAGATAAGGGATTGGTGGGCTTCATTGCGACGAAAAGGACAAATTGTGAGAACGAGGATGAAGCCTAATGGAGGAAAAGTGTAGAAGAAAAGACTGGGGAATCAGAGATGTGGAGGTTGGGGAGAAATAGATAATATATTAAGAATTGAGCGAAGGGAGGGAAGAAGAGACAAAGTGAGGTGGAGGAGACTAAAAGAGATGAGATTGGGAGAATAACAGGTTGTCATAGAGAGAAAGAAAGAGACAGACTGACCAACAGACACATATATATGAGAGAGAGGGAGAGAGAAAGAGAGAATAATGGCATGTGATGTTAAAAATTCGTGATAGGTTTCGGTCTATCAAACTTTGTGATGAATATGTACCAAGTTGTCATGCTGTTTCGGGCAAAACTTCATTATATTTAGGATGCACAGGAGACAGGAAAGAGGGAAGAGAGTTTCAGGTTTCAAGTTTATTGATCTAGGCATAAACCAACCACATAAAATGAAATGTTACATCAATACAAAGGAACAAATGAAAAGGACGAAAAAAAAAATATAAACACACATAACTGCTACTAAATTAAATTTATCATTTACATATCTTGTCTCTTTCTCTCTGTTTCACCCTCCCACTAACTTTCTCTTTCATTATCTTATTCACACTCTCTCACTCTCCCCATCTAATGATAACAGAGAGAAACACACTTTTGGAGAATGACCGGCAGGGGAGGGGGTGGTGGTGGTGGTGGTGGTGGGAGTAGTTGTGAGCACTTGAAATGTCATGGTGAGCTTGGACAGAAAATGTCAGGCAGACCAGCCAGTCCGGGCCCTCATTATCTGTCTGACCTTTGACTTCCTGCATGTTTACACGCTTGACCTTCTGTGCTGTGCACATGACATGATGGTGCATTTACCAGTAAAAAGAAAAACGGATGCGGTAATGACCGTTATGTTTTTGTTGAACATAGGACAAAACACATCGGCTGGGTTGTCACAAACATTATAGCATGCACCATGTCTTAACATTAACAGGATACACCGTGCCTAACATTAACATAGAGAGGCAAGAGAAGTGGGTAGGCCTGCGAGTGATCTAATAAAGCCCTCCAGTAAAGGACTAGAATTCCGTGAAAGCGCCACTACTAATATAAGCATAATTAGATAGTGCTTGAAGTACAGTTTATTTGAATCGATGCGGTTTGTAGTTGTCAGATCAAGACCTAGTCTAGTGTGAGATTTAGTCTAGTGTGGGGCAAACCTTGCTTGTGCTGTGTATTGAAATATTTCTCTATACGACTTTCTGGATTGTAATACACATGACATGTTGTTATTATGAGATTGAAATATGATTATTCCTTGGTTGCTCAATTGGAACTTCCCCATCTCACCCAGGCAACCTTGTTGTGTTTTGAGGCATGAGCCGACAGTTGGTGGTCTTTGTAAGCAAGTACAGTGTGTAGTTTGAATCTAAATTTCGGAAGACACCGTTCTTAGTGAGTTAGTAATTTCAGGAGTTACGTTTTGAAGCACCAGGCGATTTATTTCAATCATGATCCATATCTCTGCTTTTCCAGTATGTTTTCGCGAATTGTTGATCTTTTCACTGTGTCTTCTGTCCTGAAAGTGCAAATTAAAAGTGCATGGATTTATATAATACATTAACTTCGAATAATTTACATTGATACAGGAGGTATATTTCTTACATGTATTGTGGTTTGATAGGGTAACAGCTGTCCTGCTGAGAGCTGACACATAGTTGGGACAAGTGTTGAGAGATGACATTTCAGATGCACCTCTCTGTCATATAATTGACTCTGTTGTTAAGTTATTATGACCATCTGCTGAATGATTCACGCTGCAGTTTCTACCATTTTTTAGTGTCAACATCTGCAGACCTATCAGTTGTTCTTAGTAGCTCTTTGATAACCATACTGTCCCGTATGTCATATAGATCTGTCGTATCCGCTTTAATGTTTGAACTTCCTGCGGCGTCATTTCGATCTCATATTTTTGTCCCTTCGAGTTATGATTTATTAGGAGCAGCAAAATTGAGAAAATCGACCGCAGTGAACGTTTCTGGTCGATAGCTTGTGCTTTTCAGCATGGCAGATGTGAACTGTTTGTGGAATTGTGATTGAACACTGAATTCAGGCAACTAGTGTGAAGCTTAAGTTTACATGTACATGACAACAACCAACGTTGCTATGTATATATAAGTGCTGAGCGAGCAGTTGTAAAAGTGACACGTTCCAGTATGATGAGTTTTACGCGTACAGAATCACTCCTGAATGGTGGATGGATCGAAGCAAGATCAACAGTAATGTCTCTCAACCAATGTTATGACGTAGTCGACGTTTTGAATTGTCCGCGCTTAAGCACGGTTGAAATGAGTGTTTTTGTGTGCGTCCACTGTCTTTTTGCATATACGGATAAAGTGCTGAAATGGTTGGACAGTGTGTGAAACGAACGATGTTACTTTTTTTTTGCCTTTTAAGTGATCTGGATTCCTCCGTCTCTGATCACGTTTCCATGAAGAATGCAAGCGTAGCTATGTAAGACGGTACGAAGTTTGCTTTGTGCTGTTTGTAGTAGACTATAATTGGAGTGCATAACAGCCAAAGTAATGGATGGTCTTAACATTGTCCATGTAAGTTGGGATCGGAGAAGGTTTATCAAGGCTTCTTAGTCGGGAACTGGCACTAATCATTTTTGCTTTTAAAAAGTCTGGGATAGTGTGTCTTATGTTTCGCTGAGTTGTTTAACATTTCAGTTTAAACAGAAAACGTTTCTCAGTTTTTTCATCCGCTAGTTGAGTCTTTTGTATAGAAACTAACTCTCTCTCTCTCTCCCTCTCTCTTCTCTCTCTCTTCTCTCTCTCTCTCTCTCTCTCTCTCTCTCTCTCTCTCTGTCTCTTTCTTTCTCTCTCTCTTTCTCTCTCTCTTTCTTTCTCTTTCTTTCTTTCTTTCTTTCTTTCTCTTTCTCTCTCTTTCTCTTTCTCTCTCTCATATAATATTATCTAGAAATGAGGGTCTGACGCCACGTACGTCTGAAAACCGCTTACGTTATCATTTCCAACACTCCCGTTTGCTCATTCTCTGTTCATAGTGTTGCTCACATTTGATTTTTTTCAATCCGTGCAGACAAATCGATCGGCTCTCGGGTTATCGTAAATTTATTTGCCCGCATGCACGCACATTCTAGTGACACATACATTCTTTTCTTCGTCCTTGACTCTTCTACAGTCATTGAAACGGGAATACTGAGAACACGGATGATTGAAAGAAGCAGAGGGTGAAATCAATTCCTTACCCTATACATATACATGTATTTCGTTTTCAGTAAAAGACAAGGATATAAATACTGATGTTCATTTTCTTTGTGTAACCATTTTACTTCTCTCTTTTACAGTCTCTCACTTTTCTATCGTTCTTTGCTTTAGGAGTGAGCGGATGTATTTTTTTGTTTTCAAGCGCTGCATTCTATTTCTACCTATTGAAAATTTCTACTTGTAGAGAAACATAACATTTGATTGGTTCTGGCTGTATCTTTTCTTGTGCAGCTCTTAGCCCCCACGATGATATTGATAAGCTTGAATAAGTAATCTGGTGCCAATCTCCATGTAGCGCTTTTTTCTTCCGCTTATGTTTTGCAATTCAAAACATATTCAAAGGGTCCGAATTTACGTTTGAATAGAAAAGAAAATTCCCTCCGTTTAGATCTACATTTCAGGATAAATCGAGGAAACAGCTTAAATGAAAAATGGCAGACGAAACCAGATGAAAGATCAATGATTGACAAATTGTATTCACTCCGTCATGACTGAGTTCATTTGGACAATATCGACTTTCAGATCAGCATTAAGCCCTATCATTGAAAAGAGCTGTATCGATGATCTTGTTCGAGTGTTTTGCAAGGGTCGATAGTAGTGTGTGGTTTTATGGAATGATCACAGTGTCTGATCTATGCGCTGTGAAAACGTCTTTGGCGAGATGATTTCAGCGTTCCGGGATGAATTTGAAAAGACGATCAATATCGAGTTCATGTAATTATTGACAGTGTATCTGGTACAAGTACAGCCACAACCACAGTGATGATTCCTGAGAAGGGTGTATGTTTTTGGCCTTCATGAGTAGTGCTGTCTGGCCACCGAGGAATATTTTGCTTCCAGAACATTTTCAGTCTTGTCTCTTAATTTTTTTCTCTCCTATCCCCAACCAACTCCCAATCTCAGCCCGACATGGGGAGATGAAACTTCAGAAAAATGCAAATCGTCGAAGAGAGATGAATTTCGGTTTCTAGCTGTGGGAGGGAGGGGAGGGGAGTGAAGTTTTAGCCCGCTTATTCGTTTCTTGTCTGCTCCATTCTTCTCCTCTCTTTGTCTGGAAGCAAGGGCCTCTTTTGAATGCGCTGCCACAAGAAATGGGTTCTTTGTATGTAAGGTGCTGTACGATTTCTTGTCTCCGTAATTTTCACTCCAAGTATTGGGCTTGCTTGCCTTTGCTTGTAAAAGACAGTTTCAGAGCTGTGTTGTGGTTATGTTGTCAACAGCCGCAATATCGTAAGTTAAGAATCTTGGAGAGCCCAGTCCAGGGTCGGCCACAGGAACAGGACAGAAAAAAAACCAACCAAACACGCCAGCTTCCTTCCTTTTCCTTATCTCTGTTATTTTCTTCTCTTTGAAGAGATGAAAAACAGTTTTCCTTGAAGTTCTAGGTCACCTAGTAAGAGGCAGTGGATTAACTACTCCAGACTTACACCATCAAAGAAACTTTGAGTCTTCACAAAATTAATTACTAGTGTAGAAAGTGGGAGAACCGGTAGCACCAATGGGTTGTTTTTAAGCTTCAGACACTGTCCGAGTCTTTGAAGAGCCTAGGAATTATATCTTATCCTTAGTCCCTTTATAGTTTGTTTTTTTGGGGGGGCTCAGATTGGAAGTGAATATGTTCATTTGTAATGCACTAATTTCAAGAGTTTAGAAATAAGAAATAATAATGAACAGAATGAAAAAATAAATAAATGTAAATGAAAATAAATGAGAGAAAAGGAAAGAAACAGAAAAAAGGAAATACAAAATTTAGTCCCTTTATAGTTGTAGTTTTGTATTTGTGTGTTGTGTCATTTCATCCTTGCATCATTCTTTCCCTCCCTCTTTCTTCCTTTGACTCTTTCCAACCCGTGTTGTCTGAATGGACAAATGAGAGAAAAGCAGTTATTATTAGAGCTTGTGATTAAAATAATATACGTGGGAGATTCACAAAACAATAGTAGGCCATCTTTCAAGCACTTCCACTACGGATATCTTAAACATTGTCACTATTTCCGACCCTCTTGTCAGTGCACAATGCACTTAATGCATAGCCAAGCCTGCGCCGTTTAATTATGGACCTTTCGTCACGTGTGCTTTATTTATTTCATTTCCTCGCCCGTTTTTTTTTTTAGGATGGTCGGTTTTTGTCCTTCTGTTGTTAATGAATGGGAAGGCTGTATTTGACAGGAGACATCACGGAAAAAAGTGTTACAACTGAAGTGGTGTGTGGGTGGTTGGCAATTTAATATTACTATCTTGTACACTGCATAGCACCTCAGTTAGACCTAGCTACTAAATCCTTTGGCCTGACCTGGTCGCTTTAAGAACTCCGTATTGTTAGTGTTATGTTACTTGTTTCAAGACGTGTGTGAAAGTTCATCAAGTCACTGAGTGATGGTTTTAGTTGAAAGGTTTATACAAATAAAGAGTGATACATTTATCTATATATTATTAATCTGTGATGCTCTGGCGGTTCGTGTGTAGTAATTGATGAGTACTTGAAGGACAGTGGTCAGTTTCCTGAGTGAATGATATATCTGTGCTGTATTATGTTGAGTCATTCGTGGGCGAACTTGCGAGATGTTAAGTGAAATATTGAAAACGCGTTCTGTGTAATAGTGGCTAGAGTGAAGGCTACATCTCGACAATATTTCGTCTTTCTCGAAGTTTTATGTTTAATTTCTAAAGCGGGAAAGATATGAAAGGTACCATCTTCTTTGAAAAGGGCTGTGTTTCTGTAAAGAAAAGTTCTGTTGCACTAGTTGGATATTCGTATAATGGTCAAGAGGTAGCAGTTCACTGAAAAGGTCACACATACTTAAGCGAATGAACGTGATCATTTTGCGTATAGGTCTGGGCATGAGAGTCATTCTAATGATGGGTGTGTAAAAGATTTGGCCATTTTTAAAGTTGTTCTGTTGTTTGTTCGGTTTGTTGTTGGTTTTTTTCCGGGGGTGGAAGAAAAAAAGGGAGGGGGGATTCTGACGAAGTTGGCTTAGGACATAATTACTAATAGTTGCATGAGACTGACATGAAGATAGATATAGATATGCACACAAATGAGCCTTTGTCTTCTATGGAAGATGTGGCAGCTTTTCCTTATGTATATCAGCCAGTAAATGTGGATAAAGATCGAGAGAAAAAATAAGAGATGGGCAGCCCGCGCTCCACGTATTGGCAAAGAAAACATTGCTGTCACATCTATTTATAACAGGCGGGAGATGAATCTAGTCTAGAGGCTGAAAACGTCTTGTCCTTGGAGGCCGAGTCCAGTCAAATCTCTGCGGGATTACACGTGCTTTGCTAAATGGGAATCTCCTCCACGTGCTGTCAGTAAAGCCGATGTTAATGCCGTGTTTAGTTGGGGTTTTGTGAACCCTGGGCTCATGTTTCCATGAGAGCAGCTCTTAAGAGATCTATGTGGGAATGTCATGTGTATATCCTGGTATATCTGGGTTTAAAAAGTGCAATTATGTGTGTGTGGGGGGAGGGTGCGGGTGGGGTGAGGTCTGTCATTACCGGCAGCATGATTCCGGTTTTAGGGAGCGAAGAATACATTGCAGTGTACAGTCGACTTCGCTTCATTGCAATCTATATAATGATAACTTATGTCTAATCGCAACTTCCGTCTAATCGCAATATCTTCCACATAAAAAAACAACAAAACTGGAATTATGTGTCTCAGTCACTCGATAATCGCAACTCCTTTTTAATCTCAGCTTTCTCCCATGCCTTCGAGGTACTGAAATATAAATTGTATCATCACGGATCATCGTATCGTGTTTAACACCATAAATGAAATTAAATGTTGATTAACTATACGTAAATGAATGAAAAATAATTTGTTGTAAAATTAACAATGCCGGGCCACAACATAACTTGCATTTGACGAGAATTCTTCTGATGACCCTCTATTCCGCTCAGTGCCGGAGAGAGCTCCCATCCAGAAAACAGGAAAACGAGCTAGAATGAAGAGGGAGAGAGACTGAAGTAAGGGTACTCTGTAGTCATATCTAGGGCCGTGGAATAAAATGAGAGGCACTCTATGACACAACTTAATGTCACGCTGAGACCATAGCCTCTCTCGTTATCCTTGATATATTAGACCACGATGTCGAGCGCGACCAGGAGTCTCTGGCCGTATCTCTCGATGATATGACAGGAGCCAACGTCTGGGAAATACGGAATCGGTAGACCAGACTGTAACTCTCAGTCTTATTCGATACAGCGTAACGTACGAGGTGCGACCTAAAAGTTCCTGGACTGTGCCTATAAATTAAATGCCCGTAGACTTATTCTTGATGTTACATCCCGCCATCGCCTTCGAAGTTATCCAATAAGGAGTCAGCACAGTCATTCAAATCCTGCTGCCATGTGTGGAAACATCCCTGGAGGTCTTTTTGTATCAGTCTCTGAGGCACTGTTTGGGATTTAGCCCGTATCTCCTGTATCTGTATTAATTTCCTTTACATCGTTTGAATTTTCTCTCTTCGGAAAAAAGGCGGCGTTACTTGGTGCTGTTTGCAGGTCATGTCATACAGAGTCGGCAAATTGCTGTAACCATTTTGAAAGACCAGTAGCCGTATGCATAATCCTTATGTTAGTAACGCTCTGCGATAACCACGAGAAACTCTTCAAACTTTAGTAGTGTTTACCATAGTTAATGAATGGAATACTTTAATTAAAAAAGGAATTATGCATACCGCCACAGATGAATTAATTATGTCACAAATATCCGCCAGGATGAAGAAATATCGCTAAGGAGATATCGCATAATATATACACTCACGGTCAGGCCAAGTTTTAAGACGAAAGCGAAGAAGACCGGCAAATGGCACGACGGTGAGTGACTGCTGCACCATGACAACACGCCAGTACATTCTGCCCTCAGAGTTTAGCAGTTTTTGACATCAGACAACATAATTGTACCCCATTCTCCGTATGTGCTGGACTTTGTTCTCTGTGATTTGTTATCCTTCTCAGTGTTGGAAATTCAGCCGAAATGAAAAAAGATTTGAGATCGCAGAAGAAATACAGGCCGAATCGCAGATGATACTTTACAGGCTGACACATACGAGAAATTTGTTCTTGTTGATATGGAACAAGAAACATCTTATTTCTGGATGTTTTTAGAATTGCGTCTTTCCATCGGCTCAGTATAGCATTCTGTCTTGTGTGTGCTGACCTGATAGCACTAGATTAGTTGCTGGCGCGCGCCACCTAAGCAATATGTAAAATTCATGATGTCATCTCGTCTAACCTGTTTTTACATCACTCCCGTTTCATGTTTTCCTCCGTCAAAACTTTTATTTGTTTTGCGACGTTTTTATCAGTATGTTCGTGACAACATATTTTTAACGAACATCAGATGTTTGCTTTCAAAACTTTAACATGTGGTTTATGCTTCAGTGGATAGAACATTTGTGAAGTAAGCCACGGTAGATGATATTTATGTGTTATCGTCAAGTGAAAAATGTATTCTCCTGTGCGGTATTTCTTCATCCTTGTGGATATTTGTGACATAATTGATTCGTCTGGTTTATTCAAATAACATGTAGCAATTTCCCGTCTCTGTACGGGAATGTTTCTGACCTCGACATCAGCTGGTTTTTGCCGCTTGCATGTGTAATGTCTGCTGTGTGTTATTTCGATTGGAAAACATACGTAATGCACATACGATCGATAAGCTAATATTATAATGTCGTTTAAATCAATGATGTGCTTTGCAGTCGTTATCAAGAGGACTTGTTCCGTTATTGACATTAGATTGTACATGTATGTAGTGCAGAGACATCTCTAGTCTAGCTGGCACTGCAGGGATCAGCGTTATGTTGTTATTCAGCAAGCCAAAATCTAAGCCATAGCCAGAAGTGACTGATTGGCACTATAGCTGCACTCGATCATCGCTGTTGCTTTTTCGTGTGGATGGTTTGAATAATAATAATAAAATGAGTAACTTGGTGTCGCGCAGCTCTGCAATAGCTCTGTCACCTCTAGTCTGGATTTAGTCTGTGGTCATATTAGACGCACTTTCAATATATATCTACAAGACATCAGTTGATACACTCTGTATTTCTGTCGCCTCCCTTTATCGATATTTGGCTATACAGTATTAGACTCACTTGCAATATTTATCTGCCAGACGTCAATTGATACACTCACTGTATTTCTGTCGCGTCTTGTTATGAGTATCTTTTGGTCGTGTTGTCTTTTTCGCGCTATCAGCTCACCGTTTGAGCGAGGATATCCTGTCATCTTTAGAACGAGATTTTATCAAACTCAAAAGGCTTCATATCTGGTCAAGGAAAGGGAATGGCTTAGGTACCGAGATAATCCTGACTGTAAAATTGGAATATCTTGTCTCCCTTTTCACCCCCCTTCCCCATCACCTCCTTTCTATGTTTGTCAAGCTCCACACCTCTGACTGAATGCACCACACACTTACACAAGAGTATAAATAGCCTTATATGTCCTATATGTTATTAAAACATTCATATCCTTGTCCTGTTATTGATAGGCCCGCTTGCATAATATGAAATATAAGTTACTCTGATTTGAAAGTGAAATATGCTTATACAGTGTTTCGTTAGCCGCGTGAAGATTCGAGCACTTTGTTTTTAAGCGATATCCTGAACCTATCTGAGTTTTGTTTTTCTTTCTTTTTAAAAGCAATATACCCAGCTCATCTGTTTTTAATCATCACACTTCGCTTAGATTGGTGAAAATAGACAGTATCAGTATATCTTGTAGGCCTATCAGGGCTTCAAAAAAAAAAACAAACCAACAACCACCCAGGTTATAGTAGAAGCAGATTTCATCGAAAAGGCTACCATCATCTGAGTAGTATCGAGTTACCTGGACGTCTGCATACTTTGAATAACTTCGTATCGGACCGATGGCGGTGAAAAAACGCAGCTATCAGCTTGATAGGCCCCGAATAACTTAGTATCAAATTGATGACTATCATGTTTCAGTTTGGAGTCTCTGTGATTCGTTTCTACATCTGTTTCACCATATTGATGTTAATGTGTTGGAAGGATAGAGCCAGTGTTATTTCTGTCCAGATGCTGCAGTTATTGCAGCTTTGTGTTTCAGGAATACAGACAGTGTTAAGTAGATGAGCTAGGTTTTAGAAAAAAAAGTGTTCAAACTTGAACTGGGCACAGTGAAGGCTCATGTTAACAACTTTTCGCAAGACGAATTGCGATGTAGACTTGATTCATGCATAAAGCAAGTTCGCATTAAGATGTAGGAAGTGTCATTAGAAGCGAAGAATCGCTCCGTTTTTTGACTTAGATTGTGACAAGCGTTTATTGATGCTTTATTCTTCATCTTATTGGTGCGATTCTATCTTGATTGGTGTGGAGTGCTTCGGTTGTGTTATTAAATCTGAAATGGTGAACTCTGGGCTTGTGGGCCTCTGGCTTGTTCATATGTGGAGTTCTCTTTGTCTTTTTTTTTTAGTTTAGGGCACTAGAAAATAATATTTGCCGGGTATGAGTATGGGGCGTATATTTACATTGAAGTTCCACGTCACTTGGTAATAAACAACAATTATGTACATTGTGAATTTTTCTTCTAAAAGCTGTTGCTGTGTAACAGGTTGTTATTTCAAAGCCTTTGAACCTTTTTGCTCACTGAGCGCTTTCACTGTCTGGACACAGTATAGCATTTATAACCATAGCACTGAACGAACTTTGCTTCATTGGGTGTAGGACTGGAACAGTTATCGAGCCTCTCAGTGTTGCACAGACTAGGCAGTGTCAGTGTGGGCTAAGATTCATTGCTGTGATGAAGAGTGGATATCAACAAGTGATAGTTATGAGAACAATAGTGTCTTTTCCCTCTGCAGCCATGGCTCTGTCAGTTCTGTATAAGAAAGGTTTGTATTGTGATATTTATTTGAATATAATAATATCAGTTGTTGTCAGTGCCTCTCTCAGCTCATCCTCCTGTCCTTCCATCCATCCATCCATCCATCCATCCATCCATCCATCCATCCATCCAATGTATTTGTCACATGTCACTTTGCCACAGCGTTTTCAGGGATTTACATTTGCTTCTCTGCAGATTTGATCTTGACCCAGAAGAATGAAGAAGCAAGAGAAAAGTGTCAAGGTTGCTCCCGCTGTGGGTTCAGGGGCTGGGAAATCTCCACCTGCCCCTGCTGGTGCATTATCTAATTCAGTGTCTACCTCAGGTCGCAGCACCAGCGCAGCTGCTGGTCTAACAGCCATCACCACAACTCCAACAGCCGCTTCCACCACCACAAACCCCAGCACAGCCACCAGCGGAAGTGGAGAGCCTACCATGGGCATGAAGCATTCCAAGTCAGACCATTCTGGTCTGAGTCGAAAGGAGAAGAGCAAGGATGGCAAATCTGCCATGGGGAAGAAGTTCATCAGTAAGAGTCAGGAAAACCTGAGCAGTCAGAGAAAGAGCAGGCCATTGACCACAGTTGCTGAGTCTCCAAGGCCACGAGAAAACGCAGCATCTTTAGCCCGCGCTGAAGCAGTCAGGGCAGCTGAGAAAAACAAGGAGAATCTGGCCTTAAAGGAAAGAGAGAAAAATGCTTCATTTACCAAACCCAAACCAGTGAAACCCAACTCTCTGACCACCAATATACGCAAGGCTTCCAGTACGCAATCCATAGACAGAACTAGTCAGAGCACAGCAAGTCTGAAATCCACATCATCCAAGTCATCCAACAATCTCGCCATCAAGCGAGCTCAGAGTACGCAGAACATCAGCAAAGACAAATTCACGAAGAAACGAACTTCGGCACCTGGTGAGGTGATGTTTTACAATGCTGAGCTGTTGGCCCAGTTTGAAAAAGACAAGAAAGCTCTTGAAGTTCGAATCTCAGAATTGGCCAAGGTGGCTGAGGGCAGAAAGGGGGAGATTGAGAAATACAAATATGAAATCAAGAGGTTGAAGGAGCAGCTGTCCACTGTGGACAGAGAAGAAATGGAGTTGTTGAGAAACCAGAACAAACAGTTGCTGGACAGGTTACAGGAGCTGGGCTTCCCGGCAGAGCAGATAACAGACTCTGAAAAACTCATGCTGAAATTTTCCAACTCCAGCACTGCCAAGAGTCACGGCAGTAACTCAGACATTTGTCTCCCAACCAGTGTGAGCTGCGACAGCCTGTCAACGGATGGGGGCGGGGCTAAGGGCGGATCCCATCCTATATCCATTGCAGCAGGTGGAGATAGTGGAAAGGTGCTGATGTTGGATGCCACAGGGTCAGAACTCCGTAGGTCAACATCACTATCAGCCTCTGAGCCTGGCATGTCTCTTCCTGATCTATGTGGAACCCCTGATCACCCATCGGTCCTCTCACTAGACACAGCTAACTGGGACAAACAGAGCAACAAGTCAGCTAACAGTGATGGAGGGCTCAGTGAGGCATCTGTGGCTTGTCTTACAGAGAGAATTCTGCAGATGGAGGAAACCAACTATTCAACCACAGAGGAGCTGCAGGCAACCCTACAGGTAAACATCCACTAAGTGGCTGTCCTCGGTCAGCTCTATTTACAGTCCCGTTAGGCACAATCTCTGATTGATGGCAGTATTTTTCAAATAACGAAATAATGTTTAAGAGTCACGCGACCACTGTAGCCCTGTGGCTTCAAGCACAAACCTGATAACCCATGTGATTAAAAAAAAAAAAAGATACTGTCAAGAAGAAAAAAAAAAAGGACGAAGCATGGCATCTATCATCCTTGAATTTTTGGGAGTTATGTACCCTCTTTGGAATATACTCTACTCTGGTGTTGTATCAGTTTGACATTCAGAACTGTTCTGTAATTTTATTTTCAGAACAGTTGTTCTTAATTTTAGAAACTCATGTATGTGGTCCTTACCCTAACTGCTATTATCTGACACAGAATGTACTTTCTGCAATGAACAGTACTACTTTTAGGGATTTGAGGGTGAACAGATGGTCAGAATGCTGTCTTGACTTTTAGGATGAAATGAAATAACAGAATTACAAGGAGGTGGAAGATTGAAATAGAAAAGCCAAACATCAGAGAGGTGGGAGATTTGTAACCATTTGTCTTGATTGCCCTTGGTTGTCTCTTTGTCCCATTTGCATTTCTGTAATGGTCAGGTGTTCTCAGGTTCAAGTTGAATCACTTTATCTTGTGAAATATTTTAAAGTGAATTTGTGCCATTGGCCTTTCATGATAAAATAATGGAAGTTTAATCATGGTATTGCTGACACTTTTATCTGTCTAGAAATGCATTTAAGATAGTAACAACAGCTCTTGAAAGTGCCATCTGAATATCAGTAGCTCTACTTGAGAGTGAAATAACACTTTGTTTATATGATTATGAAAAGAAAAAAGCACTTTTTTTCAGTGTGAATAGTTTTTGAGACAATGTAATGTTCTTAGCAGAAATGTAACAGTTTGATATTAGAGGAGGGGTTTAAGGAGTGATATACCCTAGCAATGGTCCTTTAGGGCTACATTTTGTTTTCCAGTCAGAAGAATGTATGAGACAGTGGAGTTACACTATCAGAAAAGTAACAGTACATTTTTTTAAAGAACCTGATTATAGTCAAATCAGCTTGACTCAAGCTGAGATCATGTGTTTATGAAAGAGCTTGCAGCATTAATCATAATGCACCCTGCAATTCTATTTAAGGAACTGGGAGATTTACAAGATGCTGTGAATGAACTGACAGAGGAGAACACAAAACTGACAGATGAGAAGACAGTTTTACTGGAGTCATTATGTACGCAAACTGAGAAGCTGGAAAACACCAGAATTCAGGTGAGTGCATGATGTTGAGAAACTTGTGTCGATACCAAGACCTCATATGCTGTTGGTTTAGTGAAGATGTATTGTTTTTTTTATTTCACAAGAATCTAATTTCTGCAGAAAGGTAGGCATGGCTTTTTGCAAGGATTTCATTTTTGTGCTCTCCTCATGATGTGCTCGGGAGTAAAGAAATCGACAGTAATCTGGAATGATGATGCAGGATTGGTGATGAAAATAATTTGGCTTATCTTCCTCTTCTTTTGTTTCTTTTTTTTTCTTTTGTCTTCTTCTTGTGAACTGTCATATTCTAGAAGGTCAGACTTACACCAAAGATGAGGTGATAAATTCAAATAGTCAAAAAACTATTATACATGTACTCCCATGTGTCATGGTTGCAAACGCTTGGGTCACTTTGCACAGTTTGCTGCTCTTTAAAAAGTTTTAAGTGGAACTCCTCTTTTATGGAAAATAAGTTTTGTGAGTCAGGCTTGACTCATTAAATTTTCAAAAATCAGATTCTTGTGAATAAAAAAACAACCCTACAACATTAATAAGTCGCACCGTAATGTGTTTGCCACAAAAATGCAAAAAGTAAGTAGGAAGTGTAAAAGTAAGCTTTTGGTGTGTGAGTGCTATCTCTTGAATGCAAGTCAGCATTTACCATTATCGTTTATAAACCATTCTGCATGAAAACCATGGGTGTAAATATACAGCTATGTCAGACGTATGACAGAAGAACAATATCAAGCTGTGTGATGGAACTTGGTGGTAAAAGACAAACATCTGACTATGTCTTATCTGAAATGGTACATGAAAAGGGAATCCCTACCATGTTAATGGTGATTATATAGAAATTAGGATGATGTAGTAGGACTGTAGTATCGCTTTAAAGCGTATCAGTTCATCTTGCCAAATAAGTTTCTTGTCTGCACAATAGACCGAGAAAAGAATGAACAGGATGGAAAGAGACTCTGTATCCACCATCCATATAATGGTCAATATGGCCTTGTCACTGTGGATGAGACATATAAATGATTCAATATGGCATTGGCGGATAGCATTATAGCCCAGGGTACCCAAGAAAGTGGGTTAATATGAAACAACTCAGGTAGATAGTAAAATTCCTGCGTCTCAAATTTGTTATCATACAACTCTCAATAGTATTTTCTGACTAGTGAAACAGATGTCTTTGTGAGATACGCTTATCATCTTTTTCCTCTTGGTATAAATATGTAGAGCCTTTGTTAGGATAAAACACGGGTGGAGTATGGACATTTTCCACTTTAACGTGGCAGTAGCTAGTGAAGGAGCATTTAAGAAGAGAAATAGAAGCACACTCAGAACACTTCATTGGCAGTTGATTACAGCACATTCTAACACAGAACCAGAGTAGGAATATCAGGGTATCTTGATATTTGAGTCTTTTTTTTTTTTTTGGTTGCTGGAGTACATGCAACCTATATGGTGTCAGCAAGTCATTTTTGTAAGTGTAATAAGGATGGTTTAGGAATAATAGGGTAGTCTATCTTGCTAAAGCAAAAGACAGTTAGACCTTTTTGGTTGGCAAGAGTAGCCAATATATATTGTGTTAGCAAGTCATTTTTGTAAGTGTTATCAGGATGTTATTAGTTGACAGACGTGGCAAAATAATAAACCAGAACAGGTTTAACAGAATCATACAAATTGTAGTGCTGACATTATTTGTTTTTCTTCAGAGTCTATTCCCTATGCAAGTCCTTTCACAGGCTTTCATCGCCAATGTGACGGTAGTTTTGAAGTCTTAACCAGTTATAACCAACAATGTTACCAACAATGATATACTTTTGTGACATTGTATCATTCACAATAATTGTAATTGGTCAAAAACATGTATTAGTACAATTTCTTCATCATTCACTCTTGTCTCAAGCTTTTTAAAGGAACTAAATTGATGCTTAAATGGTAATTAATAATGCAACTTCATGCCAAGGATAATTTAAGCATCCTTGTAGTGTTGACAAAGAGACAGATAGTAATAGTAGCAGTCTAGACTTTATTTGATGTCTCTAGGGCAGGGTGGCCCCATTAAATGAACAAAGTGACAGGTGACAAACAAAGTGATAGGTGACAACATTCACTGTGATATTTTTCTTCTTCCCCCAGCTGGAGCAGCTGAAATGTCTGCTGATCTCTGGAGACCTCCCAGACAAGTCAGAGAGGGACGGCCACCTGCTGGGTCTGCTCAAGTCAGCCCAGGAGGAGAGGGAGGAGCTGATGAGGAAACAGATGGAGTGGTCCAATGCTCTCCAGAGCTTGGAAAATGAGTGCAAGGAGGCGCATGAGGCTGGGGAGAATCTCAGAGAGAGATTCAGGTGAGATTTTTTCATAGTGTAAATCGTTACTGTGCTCAATGGCACTAAGTTGGAGTTGCATCATTTTTTAATAAGGGTGCAGTGTTTATGAGATCAAAACCCATGCTGACCTGTTTTTAAAAAAATGTAAATAGTTTCCAGCCAGAATTGCAGCAGCAAAGATGAACACTGACTATTTTGCTTTGCCATAAAAATGTTCCCCCAAGTTGTCTCAGAAGTGTGAAATATGACTTAGACCATTTTCAATGCACAAAGACGAAATGGACTTAGTCCTCTAATTGATCAGTGTTGCCATATTTATGACCAGAAATAAAAAATTCTGGGACAACTAAGATGTCCTGTTCCAGTTTTCCTATGTCTTTTTCGTTCTCTTGTGGCAGTTAGCTTGATATGACTTTTCATAAGTTTGCCTTGACTGTAAATTTACATTCAAAGCTTATGTGGGCTAAAGGTTCCAATAATGTCACGCTCATTCCACATTTGCCAAAGTCATTTTTTTGAGATTTTGAGAAATTGAGTGCTCTCAAAACAGTCAGGCCAATATGATTTAGCTTGTAACATTGGAATGAAATACTGAGTCAGAACTCTGCATTTGTTGTAACATTGGAATGAAATACTGAGTCAGAACTCTGCATTTGTTTTATAGGACAAAGAAGATAATTGGAAGATCATAGTAATATAAGCAGCTCAAATAACAAAAAAAATGACTGGAATGAGTGTGATTAAGAAATTATTGCTGCCGCCATGTGTCTCTCTCGGACTGTTCTTGGTTATTTCAAAGATTTCAACCCTGCAAACTTTCAGTAATAATCTTATTAATCTTGTTATTAGTGGTTGAAATACCTCCAGACAGATGTTATGAAGCATAGGAGGTACAACTTCAACTTATAACCAGTCTCATGTCCAATACAACATGCCTAGCATACCTCACTCATATTGCCCACTACCTACATCATAAGAAGTTAATATGTGGGAGAAATGGCATTAAAGGTGAATGTTCTTTAAAAAATGAATTTATCTCATTTTCCTTACAAATCTTCTATTCCTAGTCTCACATGCAGTATTCTTTTTTAAAATGTTTTCTATCTACATGTATTCATATTTAATTGTGATTTTTGACAAGGCACAATATTAGAAGAAGTTAACAGATATGATTGGACAGTGCAAACGGACATTTTCTCAGGGTTTTGCAGTGAGGAAAGAGCCATCATGTGCTGAGCAGTGGAGTTTCTGTTCCCATCAGTTGGTATTACAGTCAACTTCACTTAATTGCAATCTGGACATCACAGTTGCCACTTAATCGCAGAATGCCACTACATAACAAAATACTATATTTTTATATAAAAATCACTGGAAAATCCCAACTCAGTTTAGTCATAGCCTTTTCCATAGTCCTGAGGAGTTGTGTTTAAGTGGAGTTGACTTTACATCGAAAACAAAACCAAATTGCTGCTATGAATGAGATCAGTGTAACAAAACATACAATCATGAGAACAGCTATGCCCCTTGTCTTATGATATATTTGTAATATTGATGCAGCTTACTGGAAGACGCCAACACCTCTTTGAGGGCAGATAGAGATGAGTTGAACAAACAGTTAGCGGAGATGAAGGAGGCTCAAGCTGCTGAACATATTGAAGTCAACAGACTGAAGACTCTACTGATGAATGAGAAGAGCAAGGTATACAATTCTTGGCTTTTAAAAATACATGTGGTTACGTTGTAAGTGTCATATGAAAGTGTTTCATTCATGTTTTCCTCAGTCCATCCGTCTGTAAAATGGGTACCTGGCCATAGATAGTGGAAGGTATTGTCAAAATACAAGTGTCAGCGCCTGTCAATGGCAGCGGCATTCTATGCTCCCCAGAGAGTTAAGAAAGTCTTAGAGTGATCAGGCCTACCGAAGGTAATTATGATGTGAAGTCATATGAGCAGGTGTTAGCCCTGGATAAGATAAGATAAAATAAGAAAAGAATAACTGTATTATCCATAACATGGAAAATTATCTTGGTTGCAATACACACATGATAGTAATAACATGGTTCACGACAAAGCAAAAATAACACTCTTCGCACGCATCCAGACGTCTAGAAACATGACATACATAAAAGTTTGCAGTCATCGTCACATGTTTTATACACTATACACTTATTTGTTTTCTCACCAAAATCACATTTTGTGCCTTTTTATAATCTATATATCACTATTCATTTCCCAACAAAATATTTCTTTAAAACTGTCATTTTGATAATATAAATTAACAAAGAATTTTTGCTGTAATATAGTTTTATTCAAACTAAGCCAATTTGGCACAAAACAGTTTTGGCAAAGATAAGCCCTTTTATCACAGATATTAAATATGCACTGGTTATTTTGTAAAGTCCAGCTGATGAAAGCATGTATCGGACAGTTTATATAGTTTTGTTCACCTGATGAGTTCATTTTGTTTATGTTTGTTGCTATCTTTTGTGTCTGGTTGCCTTCAGGTGGCAGAGCTTGAGACAGCAAGACGTGCTCAGGATAAGACAGACCTTGAGGCCTTGTTAGACACAGCCAGGCAGGACAAAGCAGAGGCCGAGCAGAAAGTGGCTGACCTGACGGAATCCCTAGCCTTGTCTCAGTGTGAGGTGACCAGGCTAAAGGACGTCTTGTCCAGCAAGGAACAGGAGCTGATTGTGGCCCGCAACAATGCCAAGACTCAGATAGCTGACCTGGAGTACCAGATGGAGGAGGCTATGAAGGAGAAGGCAGAGGCATCGAGAGAAGCTGAAGAACTGAGAGAGCATGTAGACCAGTTGGAATCAGACTGTGACAGGTGAGGGAGAAAGTGATGAAGGAGAAAGAATGCGCCAATGACAGTGACCGAGTTTTTTTTCTATTTAGAAGATTTGGGGCAAGCCTACCTCTCAAGTTAATGTAGTTTCGTTATAGGCTGGGAACTGTCTGAGATGAAATGTTATATGGTGCTGGATATAAAATAGGCAGAAACCTGGAAAGCCAAATCAGATTTGCTAATTAGAGGTTGTTTTATATTATGTTTTTTCATTATGTTTCTCAGTGTTTGAGATAGTAGAAAAGATGGTACTAATATGAAGGTGAAAAACAAAAGATAGATGAATATCTGGCCATCATGAAATATTGGTCATTTTGGCAAGCGGATGTGAGATCAGTTTTGACCATGAGCATTACAGCAGATTTTGTATGGATTCCTCTAGAGATAGGTTGATGGGGCATCTCATGACATGCTACTTAATTTAAAGGAGTAGGGGATCTTTGTTAAGTGTTGTATTGGGCACTGTCCTCAGAAAGAGTGATTGGCACACCTCACTAGACCGATACTATTATGGTTAGGTAGGTTTCTTTGGGAATGATGGTGGTGGGAATCAAAGGAAAGTAGTGAGGTAATAAAAACAGCCGTGCATTATGATATTTTAAAAATCAAGTTTGCACATGAAGTTGAAGATTCATTGCTGTTTATGATTACTTCCTTTAAGAGATAGAATTTAATTTTTTTTTAAGAGATAGAATTTTGAGCTGTGATGAATTCAAACTATTCCAGGCATATTGAAGACAAGAAAGGTTTCACAACCAAGCTGGCAGAAGTGCAGACAGAGCTCAGGAATATCAAGCAACAGAAGCAGATAGTAGAGGCAGAACTGCATGAGGTAGGAACATAGCTGGAATTTCAGGGAATCGGCAGAAGTACTGTAAATTCTGACTTTGCGAACTTGAAAATTTTCAAAAGTTTGTAAAATGGAATTTAATTATTCCAGACATGTAAAACGTGGAAATCACTACTTTTACAGCATTTGGTCTTGAAAAGTCTTGAATTTCAGGGAATCAGTAAAAGTACTGTAAATTCTGACTTTGCGAACTTGAAAATTTTCAAAAGTTTGTAAAATGGAATTTAATTATTCCAGACATGAAAAACTTGGAAATCACCACTTTTACAGCATCTGGTCTTGAAAAGTCTTGAATTTCCAAACTCAAGACCAGGGCTTCCCTAGGTACAGCTATTGAAACACCAGCCAATCAGTTATAATTCTTTGCCTCCAAGAGCTAATTTGAAATATTAACCCTTGTAAAGTGAGGTCTGAGTATGAGCTCTCAATGATATGCTACCTTTTAAAAAAATGTTTGCCAATTCTTTTAAAATGTTGATAGCAACTCAGGAGACGCTGGCATCAAATTTGTGCAGCTGTCTCACATCTGAGGGAGCAGCAAGCGTCAAAGTGAAATGATAGGACAGCTGCCACTGGTCACGAGGTGAGGGCACTGTGTGGATCTCAGGTGCGTTGTGCTACTACAGTTGAACATAATTTCAATGTCAAAAATCATAAGCTAATTGTTAAAGCATTAACATGTCGTATATGCATTATGATTGCCAGTTACCACTTCCATACTTTTTGTCTTCCAGATCAGCTCCAAACATGACATGGAGTCTGAGGAATGGAAACAGTTCCAGAAGGATCTCCAGATGGCCGTGGTCATTGCCAACAACTTCAGCCAGGAGACCCAGGAGAAAATGGACAAGTTGACCTTGGATAACTCACAACTCCAGGAGCAGGTCGCTGTGCTGGAAGCCGAGCTGGACAAATTGCGGCAAGAAAACAAGCTCCTTAAGCAGTCATCTGAGGAATCACCTTCAAGGAAATCTTCCATATTGACTAATGCTGAGCTGAAGGGGAAGGTAAGACATGCTAGTCTTTCTATGTCGTGCTGAGCGGGGCAGCAGGCTTTAGGTAACACTTTTTCACAACTTGGATCCATGCATGTATGTATTTTGATGAAACTTCATATTTATCAGATTGTAGTTTGCAAATTTCCACATTCCCTTTGTTGGGTTATGTCACAATGCTCAGCATGAAGTCTTTAAGAAATTTGAAGAGGGGGTGGGGGTGTTACTTCATACACCCACTGTTGAGCTTGTCAGTGCCAGTCAAACATAAGTTACAACAGTTTTATTAACTAGTTTTCTGTTATCTTTATTTGTTAGCTTTGACAGTGGCTTTGAAAGTCGGTCTAAAAATTATTTCTGGTATGGGGAAGTTTTAGTAGATGGTAATCCCCATGAGCCCAAGTGATGTAACAGAACTTTTGGCTCATGGTAAGGATGTTTGACAAGTCTAAGCTTTCAGCAATTCTCTTTATATGTCTGGCATGGCATACTTATTTGAACAAATGGTGGATGAATAAATAATACCTCAGTGCACAGCTTTTTATAAGTGGCACATGATAGAAGTCAAAAATTACCTCAAGGTTTAGCAGAGCCTTAGATATCTTGTCCTGAGTACAGAGTCATTGGAAGCGGGTCTGAATATGTTAACTATATTATGATAATAAATGGAATGAAAAGTATGGGAAAAAAAAGAGGAAGGAGGAAAAGTGTGAAAAAAAAACGATGGTGGAGAAGTATGAAAGAAAAATTTAAATGCTGTGAAGTTTTGATTCACTGAGTTGAGATCCAGCATCTGGTCATACTCACAGTATCTTGTTTTACTTTCTTGACCTCAGGTTCTAACCTCAATGGACAGGGAGTTGGCTGCATTGCGGGAGGGACGCCCTCACATGGATCAGCGCAGTCAGAGCATTTCTGTCAAATCTCTTATCCGCTCTATTGAAGAACAAGTCAAATCAGGCTGTTCTTCCATCCATTCTAGTCAATCGGAGTCTCGACGAAGTTCCACATCCTCTGACATTTCCCTAACATCGCTGAAAGATCTGGTTAAGTCGCCAGCATCTCCCCTCCCAACTCCAGATAGCCCGCGCTCTCCAACCAAAGAATTTGCTCTGAGGACATCCAGCTTCAGGTCCAAGGCATCGGATAGGTCTCCACAGCAAAGGCTTGTACCCGGAGGTGCTGTGGGTGGAGGAATCCCCAGTCCTGAGGGTCCAGGCAAGGGATTGGCGGGGTCACGCAATGATGGGAATGATGTAGGGGCTGCGGGGAAAGTGACCCCTCAGATTTCGTCCATTCTTAAAGATCGAAGCACTCCTAGGAGAGGCAGTGGGGCTGTGTAAGTGCAGTTGCTCATTCATATAGTCCATATAGTCACAGTACTTTGAAAATGGCCCAAGTCAGCCTTCGGCCATTTTGCAAATAAGGGTACTGTGTTTTTTTATGAGACATAGGCTCATGTTGACATACTCAGCAAAATTTAAATGCACAAATTTTTCCCACCAAATTTGAAATTGCAAAGATAAATGCTGGCACTTTTTTTATGCTTTGTCCCAAGAATATTTCCCCCCTCATTCTCTCAGAAATGTGAAAATTGATGTAGGCCAGTTTCAAAGCACAGGAATGATAACCACTTGGTAATTTACACTCACAGTAGGATCTCATGACCATAAATCTTATTAAATCAGACACCCAGTGGACTTAGTGTAATCCTGTGGATTTAGGTTGCTTATTTTCTGTTTTAAGTTTTACTCATAAACCTAAACTCCTCACTAATTTGAAATAATTGAGTTATCCCCCAAAATGCAAAGTCATGAGGTCCATCTGCAGATGTAAATAAAAAGCTTCTTCTATCTAACCACAATATTAAATGGTGGATGTCACTTGATGTGGTGGTAGGGGGCAAAAAAAGAAGGGGGGGGGAGGGGTGAAGGGACTTTCTAGCCTGTACATAAATTGTTTTTATATTTTACCTACAGCTTGATAACATCAGAGATTGACTTAAGTCTCATTTTCATTTGCTGCAAGACACATTTTCATACTGATGAAGCTAATTTTATGGTCTCACAGGGAAGTGGATGTTGCGAAGAAGGAAACTCCAGGCAAAGACCCCTTAGCCTCATTAGCCAAGCTGATGAAAGGATCCAAGCGTAATGCCCTTCTCAAGTGGTGCCAGCTCAAAACCATTCCTTATTCTGTAAGTCGTGGACATTGTTGCATGAGAATGTTGCCAAATTCACAAGACCAGAGCTCAGCAATGCTGAGTTCGATTTTTTTAATTTCCATGTTTTGGTGATATTCGTAATTTTTTTTCTTAGTCCCTGTTCAGATGACAGCGTTTGACATGCTATAGTTTCATATTAGTGTAAGATTTGAACCACTTTAGGTGGAAAAACAGTACCCCATCTTTAAATCTTCAATATCTGGAGTGCTATGATGATGTTTCCTGCTAGAAGTAACAAGTAAATCTATAAAGCTGATGATGCACTTTCATAATAAGAAGTCAGCATATGTTTTCACCACACATGATCAACAGCATGGCCTGATCTGAACAGTAAATTTTTTCACATGAGAAATCAACAAAAAACCTGTCATGTTGTACAGAGTGAAAGTAATTATGGTGAGATTACTACATATTATTCTCATCGGGTAGTTTGATATTGCAGTTAGTATTTGCTAAAATAGTCCATCTGGTTTATTTGGTAAAAGTGAGAATGGGCTGTGTTTTATATGGTAATCATTTTGTCAAAAATGAGATCATCATCCTTAGAAAGTTTGTGAGGTGAAAATACGCAGTTTTATATTGTAACTTTTAACTTGATTTTCTCCCTTGTCCTCAGAATGTGGATATTACAAATTTTAGCAGCAGCTGGAATGATGGGCTTGGATTTTGTGCTTTGTTACATAGTTATGTGCCTGAAAAGATTCCTTACTCTGAACTCACATCAGAGGATAAGGTAGGTCGCTGTGATCAATTGTAAACTTTGACTCAGTTGTTGAGTGGTGTTGCCTTTGGCGGAATGAGCACTGATCAGAGGTTATGAAAGGGATTAATGTCTCATTCAAATTTTGATGATAAGTATATGAAAAAAAGATGCAAAGTGGGAAGAAATGCCCTCTCAATGGTTATACCATGAAGAGGCTGAGGTAAAAGGGACTCAGTCGTAGGCATTGCTGCAAAAATCAGTGGAAGGCAAGGAAATGATGGGCACCATAAGCCAGCCCAATCTGTGATAGCTGTAGGGAAGGAGATCTAAAGAGAAACGGACTTGCTCCTTGTGTCATGATGTTAACCCTGAGACAAGCAGTGAATAACAATTTGAAGGGAAGGAAAGAAAACAAATGTTCGGACTGCTGCTATACATTGCAGAACTGTTCATTTTGGTACGGTAGCTGCTGTCCAATCATTTAAGGTTTATCACAGTAGGTATGGTCTGAAGTGAGGTCTTTGCAAAAGTCAGACAGATTTCTACGAGTGGACAGCTGAGCACATGTATTAGAACAGTCATCTGTAGAACCTATGCACACAGATTTTATATTTTCAGACAGACAGCATGATTAAAATAAGGATGAAGCCTTTGAACATCTTGAACCTAGAGATAAAGATCCTGTGATTTAGATCCAGTGCAGATAAATGTTTTGTAAATAATGTTGAACCTAGAGATAAAGATTCATGAGAAAGCCATATTGAGTCAACTCTTTATAATTTGTCTTACTTGGTTTGTTTAATTTCTGTATTGCCTTCTGTTTCGCAGAGAAAGAATTTTACCATTGCCTTCAATGCTGGTGAGAGTATAGGAATCAACGCTACTCTGGTATGTACTGTGTCCTGCTCGATAATAATGATTACTTTTTGTCAGAGGCTTTAAGGATTGAGGAATTCTGGCACGGGCCAAGAACTTGTGGAGCTTGATGAATTTGTCTATATTGTCATGAAACAAAGTGGTGACAAGAGTCCTTGTACTTAAGATATCTTAAAAACTCACAGAAATTATGAGACATTTTATGCTCGGCCTGGATCAACCTCACACATTCTAATTCCAATAATTTATATAATTATCCCAGAAATAGAAAGATATAAGGCTTCATTTGTGGTTGTTATTTTTCACATATTTCTATGATTGTAAGGCTGTTAGCTCATATATTTTTTCAAAGTTTGAATATCAACATCACAAAAATAGATACATGTAAGGTTTCACTAAGAAGTTGTATGTGCTGATTTCTGCATCATTTGCGGGCTGTTGGGAGGTAGAAATCGGTTTGAATACCACTGTGGCATTTCTTAATGTTCAAGAACTAAACTTTCTGAAATCTTTGTCAGTGAAAGAATTGGTGGCACTGTGTGTATCATTGTACACCCAGTGAAAAAGACCGTGCCCTTTACATTTGTATTGGAAACTTTTTTTGCATGGCTGGAATTGGTTTTGGAAAAGAGTTTTATCTCTAACTTATTGTGGTTGTTTTTAATCTGAAGTGACTACTTTAGAGTTACCTATTACACCTTCCATATGTTGGAGTAAATAATGTCCAGAAAATATTTTCATTGTTTGGTTGCATTCGGGCTGTGTCTGTGAAATGAAGATAAAATTTGAAACACTTTTTTTCTTGACTGTATTTCAGAATATCAATGATATGGTATCCATGGAAAGGCCAGACTGGCAGGCTGTTATGAACTATGTCACAGCTATCTACAGACATTTTGAGGTGGACAAACAGTAAACCACTGCTCTGTGTGTGCAATATAGAAAGATGGACAGCATTTTATAATTTACTTTTTGACAGAACATAGTTGTTTCTTTTTTTTTTTTTTTTAATTTGTATTGCTTAGGGGTTTGATTAAATATAATATAGCTTAAGTTTATTATTATTTTTTTTTTGTAAACAAGAGTGTTGTAGATTGAAATCCATAAATATTATATGAAACAATCATTTACCAACACAAAGGATGACTTCTTTGCAGGCAGCTCTTTAGCTTTGAGTTTCTAGGTTTACAAAGTGAATATTACAAAACATCTTATCTTTGTACACATATAAAGCTGTGTTCCACAATATAGGTATGAAGAAAAGCAGTACAGACCTTTTTATTGGCCTGAAGAAACCTGTGGCCGCATGAATCATCCTTGTATTAAATAATGCATTGTAATAACCATTGGGAAGCTCCAACACATTCGTAGTGCTCACTATAGTTAATACAGTGTGTTCATTAATGCACGGCCACCGATTCCTCATAATGTTGTTTCATTCTGAAATTTTGAAGCCATCACATGAATTCCAATTTTCTCATCAGACCTGGCTTATAATTGTAAACAGGATGGTGCCAGACTTTGTGTGTGACCTGCTTTATGAAATGCAACTCAGTATGTCAACATTGACAGTGTATCAAAGTAAAGCAGGGATGGCAGAATGCAGAAAGATTTTGGAATACCAAAAATGAAATGCCCAGATATGGCATGTTTTAATGACGGAGGAAAATGAAAGAATGATAAACAACTTCAGTTTTGGGAAAAAAAAAAACCTGTATAATAATCAGTGTCTGAAAATTTTGCCACTGGCTGTTGCCATCTTTGGTAAAGATCTTGCCAATTTGTTGTTTTTGGCCATTCCAATAAGCTTCTTAGAAATGCTTACCTATTGTATCTCTGAATGGATGCACATTTCTTCCTTATACTCACAATGTTAGATTTTGTCCAGTTTCTTAAATTTCTCATCACTGAAAGACCTTTGAGAATTAGGTTTACAACACATTGTGTAATCTCATGTGTTTCTGTTGATTTCTGCCTTGCCATGCAGTGATAAAACACTGTGTAATCATAAGAAGGGTTTCACACAGTATTTTATGACTACAAGCAGTGTAGTGTTACATATCATGTGCAAAGCTACTTCACTAATCAATGGTTCTGCGTGTAAATTGTTTCCATTAACGAGAGCTTGTTCATGGAGCCCATGTGGCTGGGAAAATGAAGAACTGTCTAGTCCTTATGACAGGGTAAACTTTCCTCCTTGATAGTGACATAATTTCTTCCCATCTTGGAATGCTGTTGTGAGTGTGGAGTTTTTAGAGTTTTTAACTGATTTCCAAAACAAGGACCTTATTTTTATTTTGGCACAGAGAGGTTGGAGGGAAGTGAAGAGGTCACCAGGTCAAGTGTTCATATATCAATACCTCTTCAGTAAGAATAAAAGAGTTTGATCATCTTCCATTAAGGTGTAAGAAAATTTGTTGATGAAGATGTCATCATAGTGTGAATGCCTGTGTGAAACCACAACTTTTATATAGGTTCTGCCAGTTTTAGGTTCCACACTTGCCACAGCAGTCTAGGATGGAGGCAGGATAGTTTTCGGTTGTAATATAAAGAATCTCATGTATATTCAGTTGTTTAGTCACTTCTTTTTGCCTTTCAATTCTGAATTGTTGAAGTGAAAGAAAATAGCATTGTAGTTGTTCATATAATGCAGAGGACAGCAACACAAACTCTTGTATCTTTTGCTTGAAATCTTAAAGAAATTACACCAGTTTGTGTTGGGCTCTACTCATCTTGTGATTAGTATTGTGGTGAGCAAATTGTTGGGTCGCAGCAAAGCCATATTATGAACACACACAGAGAAGAGTAAATCTGTTTTAAAGTACTTCATGAGTAGTGTAAAGGAACATAGTTCTGCTTTAACATTTCATTACATTGAGGTGACTGGCTGCTAATATATAATTTAACATATCATGTCATGTCGTGTAAGTCAAAAGAAATTGAAAGTCAAAGTATTACTCTCCAGCCTGTCAAGCAGGAATTTCTCAAACACATGAAGATTGAAATCACGGTTCTTTACACACCTTTTACACCCAGATTTGTTTCTCTACACTAGTGCTTCACATAATCCCCAAAGTTCTGCAAACTCGAACAAGTTGAGGTGGCCCTAAAGAATTTGTGTTATCTGTGCTTAATTACTGTATATATATATTAAAAATCCAAAGAAAGACATGATGAGATTTTCAACTTTCTGGGAAGAAAGGACTGTAAAATATTAGGTACCAGTTTTATAGAATTGTTATGGTCATGTGACTGCAAAAATTTGTTCACCGCAATGAAAGTTCACATTTATACTATAGTATTATGACTTATCAACCAGGATTGTATGTGAGGCTGTGCCAAAATGTCATTGAGTTTTTGTCCAATCATGATGTGCCATCTTTGTTTCATGTTTTTGCTTAATACAGACATTTGTAACTCCGTATATTTCACTTTGCACAAAAACTGATGGCTTTGTTGTTGGTTTATTACAATTAAGTCATTGTACAGATAGCAAACACTTTGTTGTCAAAGTGCTTTGTTCAGAAGCATATGCACCACAAGGACAAAGATAATATGATCAGAGTTTGGTTAGCTCTGTAATCAAATGGAGAAAGCCATAAAATACATGTAGTGATATGATAGTGATTGTGAAGTACAGATGTCTTCTATAACAAAAACTGAAATAAATGTGATGCATATGATGTATGGTTCTTGCATCTTGACAGACTGTTGAAGCAGATAGATCTGTTCTTCCACTATTCCCTTTCCCCAATATTTTTATATGATGATGGGACAAAAGTCAGCGGCCACTTGATGCAGCCTCATAAATTTTCTAACCCTGCTAGTTTTTCTCTCATCTTAGAAATGAGCTAGCGGCAGATTACAAATCAGTTATATTTATTTACTGTAGAAAGCTGCAGTGTGTTTGAGATGTACAGTAGATATTTTACATTATTTTTATAATAAGTATTTCATCAGAATTGAATTATTTTGGAATTTGATTTGTGCTTTCATAGATGAATTTAGTTCTAGAATCAGTATTAGCTTGATTTTAGCATCTTATTTAACTCACTCAGCTATTTCATCCTGCCTTGATTGCACTAATTTTTTTAAAATATATTTTCATGAAACGTGAATAGCTGTATTTACTCTGCTTTTAACAATTTTTTTTAAAAGATGAATATAGAGATTTGATGATTTGTTGCAGTTTTGTTTTGAATCTGCAGGATGAATTCTCATTTTGAAAAAAAATATATGCTTTGAATTCTTTTTACATGATATCATTGAATTTAAATGCTGTATGAAAAGTGTGACCAGCTTCATGATGACAGAGTAGCTCTTTCATTTTATGGAGAGAGAACATGTACACTACACCAGATTATATGAAATGCACCTTTTCACACTGTTGCATAGAGTTTAATCTGTATCTTTCCATCTGGCTTATTCATTCACAACTTTTATAGTATTTGAAATAGCCCATCTTATATGCCACTGATCAAATGGAAAAGTGAGGCATGTGTAGACACTTTTGTGTCCCCTGTGAAGTCATTTTCCAGTGCTTGTGAATTCTTTTCTGTAGACTGGCAGTGACACTACTGTTGTGGCAGTAGGTAGTGTATTTGCACTCAGTGTAAATAGACAAAAGAGATAACAATAGGTCACTTGGGCACTATTGTATCCTTGAGATTCTCAAGTTTTCTCCATAGTTTGAGGTTTGTTTTGCAGACAAGAGTGCCGCAAATTTCATGACAAAATGACAAAGCTGCTACTATGTTAGTGACAATAGTATTATATGTGTGAATGGTCACAAACAAACAAAAAAAATTAGAACCTCTGAAGTTTAGATAATAATGTTTTCATACTTAACATTCTTTTTTCCTCGGAAACTCAAAATATTTTTTTGCAGTCGGTACTCGCATTTAACAAAGATCGGCCACATATGGTTTATTTTTCTATTTCTTTGTAGCTTTTCCTGACAACAGGTTAACAATACTGATAGTTCATGTAATAGTGAAACTGGTGTGTAAAATTCTTACCATTTTCCCTTAAGAACTTCGCCATTTGCAGCATTTGGGCATTTATTGACCACATTCAAAGGCTGTTAAATAAGAAACTCCATCCTGCAGGTCTTAGTCATTCTAACACTTTTATAAGTTCAAAACAAATAAGGTTACCTCAAGTATATTGTCATGAGCATTTTCCAGTGTCATATTATGTCATATTCTACATAATGAAGCTTGGAGAAAGACAGGATCACAAGCATTAGTATAAAGAAACCCAAATCCCCATAACATTGTTACTGTCTCAAGTTTTAGTGCTTGTCCGTTAATTCTGATGCAGTGTTAACTTTCTCACATTACACCCCACAACACTCAAGCGACATCCTGTGCCGCTCAAAAGTTCTATGGCGTTCAGTCTGACCTTTTATGCTGGCCTGCATGAATATTGTGGTTCGAAATTTCACATCACACAGTAAACTGTGAGCAACTATTATTTCAGGTGTAGGTCACTTATAAAGAATATTTTATTTATCAACAAGCAACTAGTTTTGAAAAAAAAAAAAAGCCCAAATATTAATTAGAGCCTACTTAGTTTGTTTTTTTTTTTTGAATTATCTATCAGTGATGTACACTGGTAATTTTTCCTTACAAAGCACTTCATATTGAAGGAATAGAAGGCTAGTCCAGCACACAATGTGAAAAGATTAAGATGCAGCTTGAAAATCAATACTAAATTTACCATTGACCTTATTTGTGGAATTTGGCCATATTAGCGAATACAGATGGTATGTTTTTGATAATTTGCTATAATAGTGTGAAGTCGCGTGAGCGGGCATTAGCCTAGAACCACATTATTATTATTATTAATATTATCATTATCCTGGTACGCTGGTGCAGTAATTGTAGTTTGTCCCTATTGTAAGAACTTCTGATGACATTGGTGAGAGAATTCTGGATATGTCACAGTGTAAAATAATTCTTTGTTTTCAATCCAGCCAAGGTCACTGATGCTGTAGGAGTTAGAAACCAAAAATGTAGTTTCCTCTGTTGAAAATGTTGTGTTTCAGATTTTCTTTAAGAAAAGGCACTACAATGTCTCAGCACTGGTTGAGCAGAGTGGAGACATTTTGCTTGATTTTTCATGTACTGTATTTCTCTCTTTGATCTCACTATAGTTAGTCAGAATGGCGAAGTGTTCCTAGTTCAAATCAGTAACTTCTGGACTACAGTTCTGGGTAAACAAATTGATTTTTTTATCAAATTCCTCTGTTTCAGATCTCATTCTATTCTTTACTTTGCAACTCAGAAGATGTTGTATTTTCATACTGTTTGCCATGCAAACTTATTATTTGAAATCACTACAGTAGAAAAGATTTGTGATTTCACCCATCTTTTTTTAAATTTTCCACACACTTTGGTCGAATGCCTTTTTTCATTTTTTCTGTTAATATGTGTAACATAACTGATATGAATATGATATGAAAAGTATTAGAATGAGATAATTTTTGTGTATGTGTGAGCAAGTGAGATTTTGGTGCTCTGTGTATCATTTTGGGTTCCAGTAAATCATAACTAGTTTCCAGCTGTACCTATGTACCATGGCCAGTTGGAATGAAGCTTATTTCACTATAGTAGAAAATAAAATATCCAGCTAAAAAGGTTTTCATATGGCAAATTTTGTTCGTTAGGAAATTAATAATACAGACATTTTCCTGCAAGAAAATACTGATTTTATGGAATCTGTACAAATATTTGTGAGAAAGATTTCACTATTTCTATTGTAAATGCAGTTTTCTTAGAATTTTGCTACATCATATGCAAGCTCCAGATTCTGTCATCCATTTATGAAAGTATGTAAAATAAGCTTCTGTGGGAACACCCTTCACATTTTTCTAGACATGAAAATTGAGTTATTGATAGCATATTAATCCTTGCTCATTCTAAACATTTTGCACTTTATTAGTTCCAAATTTAGGGACAAATTTGTAAACTTACCGTTGTCATTATAGATTTATGAAACCCTGAAAAAACATTTTAACCTCATTTTCATTAATGAAATTTACATGAAATGAAAGCTAAATGAATAAACTCTCTGATTGCACAAAAATCCCAATTTGGCCCAGAAAGTTGAAATTTGACTTTTCAAGGCCCTGGCTCAAAATTACCCATTGCGAGATCTGGCGGCAGTCACACATTTGAGACAGTAAAAACATGACTTGAGCCTCATATTGACTGGCTGTGAGACACAATGTCTTGCATTTTGCTGGAACCAGAATGATGATTGCATATATGTGGTGTAGTGGTTTTGTGTGAATAAATATTCCCCACTTCATGCTAGTCCTCGGTAGAAATCAGGTTCAGCCTGTGTTTAGACAGCATTACAGAACAAGAATGTAACCCAGAGTTCGAATTTTAGTCCCCACATTACTAGTCTAAATATTTTCTGTGTGATTTTATCTTGTACCTTAACTTTGCTAATTCAGTTTCAAAGACTGTCTCAGAGACAGTCTTTAATTTTCTCGCATTGACATAGCCTGGAAACTTTTCGTCAGAATGAGTTTGTTCAGATGAGGAGAGTCTGCAATTGCCACTTTGTAAGGAAATATCATGTTAACACATTTCCTCCTTGAATTACTCCGTCTTTTGTTCATAAATTAATCCACTGGAGAGGTGAAATATGCATAAGAAGCATATATGCAATGTAATGACCCCAAGTTTCTAGGCTTGCAAGTGTGTGCTAGGCACTTATACTCATCAGACATCTAAGTTGATGATGTTGTTACAAATAAGCATGTTTTTGTTTTTTTTCCAGGTGTGCGTTTTGTTTATCCAGTTGTTACACACAGCCAGCGTGTTCATGTTGAGCTGAGAATAGAAAATGCCTCTTAAATTGAGTATTAACTGCAGTGTTTATTACATATACATAAAGATGTATTCATTGCATAGGTTGTGATCTCATTTGCATTTTTTTCTGTCTTTAGTATGCATTCAGATGTGTATTACCATTGGTTGAGAGATACAGGAAGCTACATGTAGTTTCTTTCCAGGTTGTACTTTTGCAGGATTAAGGGCGCAGATATACTGGATCCGTCCGCCTGTTGTCTGTAAAATGAAGACAGTTGAAGGATACAAAAATATAAGTATACTGCGTCCGCCATTTGTTGCCTTCATAATGAGCATAATGGAAACAAAGCCATTGTTTGAGATAAATGTGCACAATAAAAATTTATTAACTATTCGGAAAAATTTAAAAAGCAGAACAGAACTTTGCAATGTTCACGAAAGAGTTGGAATGAATACACACCTTATTGCAACAGTGACAGTAACCTACACATGGGTAAAAGGGCTTTTAGTGTGTGTGTAAAAAAAAATGTTTTTTTTAAAATACGCTGAAAATCACAAATCCTTTGCATCCGGGGGTTTTTGAGTGCGCTGGAATCAAATCTAGCCTTAAAAATAGGATTTAATGTATATTTTGACATTTTAGATTTTGCGATTTTATGTCCCGCCTACAGCTATTAGTCATTTCCGGTCGTCGGATCGTCCGTCTTGAAGGATAGAATGCAACATGCGACACTTCAATCCGGCTGTCCTCGGACAGGTGTCTGCAAGCTGGAGTTAGTATACCTTGCTGTCCGTCATCTCCTCTATTTTATTTGTAATTAAGGCATGCTCCTTCATTTGTTGTCTTCAAACCGGACTTAGTATATCTTCGCCCTAAGTTGGCCACAGCTTGTGAAGAATTTGTCAGAATATCTCCTGGCATTTAACTGAAAGCTGTGCAAGCTTACAGTCAATACTCCTGTGTCTGCACACAGTCAGTGTCTGTGCACCTGGGCAATTTCTCTGTTGATGCCACATGAAACTGTTTGTAGCATGCTAGAATTCCCATGATTCCCTGTGCAGGGTGAATGTAGTATGTTGTGGTATTCATGCGAAAAAAACAACAATGCAATGATACCATCATAGTATCAATTTGTTATAAGCTTAGCGACTGTACTTAACACCCTTGCCACAAACTTCACACATAAAGC
>JAWQUT010000067.1:135746-165340 GCA_033807755.1 Ellobium chinense | reverse complement strand
GACTCCGCTTAATCGCCCATCCTCGGGATCACGGAAAAAGTGGTCGATTAAGCGGAGCGGCGATTAAGCGGAGGAAGTAATTTCGGCCATATTTTTGGTAAGAACATTAAATTTCTTTGATGTCATGGTTTGATATCGTGCATTGACACCTTCTTGTCGCCAGACCCAGGACAAACTCGAGTTTCACGGTGTTGTAGCGCACAAAATATTTGATCACCGCGGTCTCTCTCATTGGCCAATAAGGAGTAGGATGGCATGGTCGGGGTAGACCGTTCATCCACATGACACGTTCTCTGATCTAACCGAAATCCACCAGACAGGCGCAATCAAGGCGTGGGGGGGAGGAGACTACACCATGGCTTTCGGCGCAGTAGCATATCGGGCGGGTGAAAGCGGTGATGCGTAGCGTGGGACGAAGAGGGACAAGGGGAGGTGGAGAGGAAAGGCTTATCACACCTATTTCGGGGTGGCAGCTGTCACTCAGTCAACCGGTCTGCCATCCGTCGTGCAGTTAAACCGTCTGTGTATATTGTTTGTTTGTCAACTGTAACCCTTCAACCGCTGATCTTTGAATTCATGGGCGCTGAAGAGTGGTTGATTATCTGGAGTGAGAGGCGATTATCCAGTGACTTTTATATAGAAAAAAATCGGTTCCCTAGGAAAGGAGGCGATTAAGCGGAGGGCAATTAAGCGGAGTCGACTGTATTATTATTATCATTATCCTGGTACTCTGGTGCAGTAATTGTAGTTTGTCCCTAATGTAAGAACTTCTGGTGACATTGGTGAGAGAATTCTGGATATGTCATTGTAAAATAATTCTTTGTTTTCAATCCAGCCAAGGTCGCTGATGCTGTAGGAGTTAGAAACCAAAAATGTAGTTTCCTCTGTTGAAAATGTTGTGTTTCAGATTTTCTTTAAGAAAAGGCGCTACAATGTCTCAGCACTGGTTGAGCAGAGTGGAGACATTTTGCTTGATTTTTCATGTATTTCTCTCTTTGATCTCACTTATAGTTAGTCGGAATGGCAGAGTGTTCCTAGTTCAAATCAGTAACTTCTAGACTACAGTTCTGGGTAAACAAATTGATTTTTTTATCAAATTCTTCTGTTTCAGATCTCATTCTACTCTTTACTTTGCAACTCAGAAGATGTTGTATTTTCATACTGTTTGCCATGCAAACTTATTATTTGAAATCACTACAGTAGAAAAGATTTGTGATTTCACCCATCTTTTTTTAAATTTTCCACACACTTTGGTCGAATGCCTTTTTTCATTTTTTCTGTTAATATGTGTAACATAACTGATATGAATATGATATGAAAAGTATTAGAATGAGATAATTTTTGTGTATATGTGAGCAAGTAAAATTTTGGTGCTCTGTGTTTCATTTTGGGTTCCAGTAAATATAACTAGTTTCCAGCTAGGTGTACCACGGCCAGTTGGAATGAAGCTTATTTCACTATAGTAGAAAATGAAATATCCGGCTAAAAAATGTGATCATGGTTTTCCCATGAAGTACAGACATTTTCCTGCAAGAAAATACTGATTTTATGGTATCAATACAAATTTTTGTGAGAAAGATTTCACAATTTCTATTGTAAATGCATTCTTTAAGAACAGTTTTCTTAGAATTTTGCTACCAGAAGTAGTACTTACTGCCACATCATATAGGACCCAGGTCCTACCAGCTCAATATTCTGTCATCCGTTTATTTAAGTATGTAAGATAAGCTTCTGTTTGATACTAATGTTTTTTGTGGGAAAACCCTTCACATCTTTCTAGACATGAGTTATTGATAGCATATTAATCCTTGCTCATTCTAGACATTTTGCACATTATTTGAGGTCAATATCTTTATTAGTTCCAAATTTAGGAACAAATTTGTAAACTTACTGTTGTCATTATAGATTTAGAGCGAAATGAAATGAAAGATAAATGAATAAACTCTCTGAATCCACAAAAATCCCAATTTGCCCCAGAAAGTAGAAATTTGACTTTTCAAGGCAGTCACACATTTGAGATAGTAGAAACATGACTTGAGCCTCATATTGACTGGCTGTGAGACACAATGTCTTGCATGTTGCTGGAACCAGAACGATGATTGCATATATGTGGTGTGGTGTTTTTGTATGAATAAATATTCCCCACTTCATGCTAGTCCTCGGTAGAAATCAGGTTCAGCCTGTGTTTAGACAGCATTACAGAACAAGAATGTAAACCAAAGTTCTAATTTTAGTCCCCACATTACTAGTCTAAATATTTTCTGTGTTATTTGCTACAGAGTTTTATCTTGTACCTTAACTTTGCTAATTAATTCAGTTTCAAAGACTGTCTCAGAGACAGTCTTTAATTTTCTCGCATTGACATAGCCTGGAAACTTTTTGTCAGAATGAGTTTGTTCAGATGAGGAGAATCTGCAATTGCCACTTTGTAAGGAAATAGTCTATCATGTAAACACATTTCCTCCTTGAATTGTAATGACCCCAAGTTTCTAGGCTTGCAAGTGTGTGCTAGACACTTATACTCATCAGACATCTAAGTTTATGATGGTGTTACAAATAAGCATGCTTTTTTTTTTAGGTGTGCATTTTGTTTATCCATTTCTTACGCACAGCCAGCGTGTTCATGTTGAGCTGAGAATAGAAAATGCCTCTTAAATTTAGTATTAACTGCAGTGTTTATTACATATACATAAAGATGTATTCATTGCATAGGTTGTGATCTCATTTGCATTTTTCTGTCCTTAGTATGCATTCAGATGTGTATTACCATTGGTTGAGAGATACAGGAAGCTAGTTTCTTTCCAGGTTGTACTTTTGCAGGATTAAGTTGGCCACAGCTTTTGAAGAATTTGTCAGAATATCTCCTGGCATTTAACTGAAAGCTGTGCAAGCTTATTTGAAGATAAATAGTCAATACTCCTGTGTCTGCACACAGTCAGTGTCTGTGCACCTGGGCAATTTCTCTGTTAATGCCACATGTTTTTAACATAAGGGCTTAGGTGTGCAGAAACTGTTTGTAGCATGCTTCAGGTAGTCACTAGAATTCCCATGATTCCTTGTGCAGGGTGAATGTAGTATGTTGTGGACGTATTCATGCTAAAAAACAACAATGCAATGATACCGTCATAGTATCAATTTGTTATAAGCTTAGAGACTGTACTTAACACCTTTGCCACAAACTTCACACATAAAGCAGCTTGGCAAGGCAGAATAATTGTGTTTTGGAGTGGAAAATGAAGTGTTGTTATTTTATTTGTTAACATATAGCCATCTTTTTTTAAAACAACTTTCTCTGCAGTCCTTACTTTTGTAACTTGTTATCAGTTTGAAAAGTAGAAGTTGATCCTGTAGATCTCACAGGAAGTTGAAGGAGCAGATGTGTGACATGGCCTCTTGGGTTAGTAGTTAATGTGTGAAACAATGTGACTCAGTGAATAGACCTTGCTTAGATAGGAAAATTATAGCTGTAGTGTTCAGCTAGAGTTATTTGTATATGGTAGAACCATAAATATGTCATTCTAGGCCACCTTTGCACACACTAACATGAGTTGGACAATTATAATATGCCCAAGGGGTGGGATATTTTGTTTTGTGACATAGCGTACACCTTTTAGTTATACATGTACATGTCTGTGGTGCAGAGAATCCTTGGGCATGACATTGGATAATCAAAATCTGTATACATGCAGGTCTTAAAAACGTACGTTTGTACTACTTGCATCTTATGCAAGCTTAGTGATTCTGCTTTAGAAAGAATAGGAATGTAATGGAAATTGGTATTTCTGTTGTTTCCTGAACAAGGGGCTTATTTTGGTTGGAATTGATTTGAGAAAATAAAGTGGTTCTGTTAGAATACTTCCTCTTCCGGTAACCAACAAAATTTGTCTCTTTTATGTTACCATATCGGTAGCAACATTATCTGCAGTTTTGTGAAAATGATTTTGGCGAGGAAAAAAACGAACATAAGCCCTTTTATCAGAAGACATTAGAGTTGCCATTAACTTGGATTCTCACTTTTATTATTCTGATGGTTGAACTTTGTCTTGTCCATGCCAGTGATTTTGTCTGTCTGCTAGCAGATTTGAGCATGAATTGTTCTTGTCAAAATATTGATAGGTAATGATGAGACTAATGTGTAGTCTCTGGCTTTTAGTCTCTGTGCCTTAGGCTGCAAACGGAATGCCTTCACAGTCCCCATGTTTTCCACTCGTGATTTTAGGAGAGTAGAAATGGAGTTGGATATGCAATCGGGTTGCATGGGTTTCACTTTCC
This sequence comes from Ellobium chinense, assembly GCA_033807755.1. Lineage (NCBI taxonomy): Eukaryota > Metazoa > Mollusca > Gastropoda > Ellobiida > Ellobiidae > Ellobium > Ellobium chinense. The sequence continues at coordinate 161,068 of JAWQUT010000067.1, read as the reverse complement.
ATTTGGGATCCACATTCCAAGATGGTAGCGCTGTGTGTGTTGGTGATACAGCTCTTGTTGCTCTTCTCGTTAAAGAAAAGATGCCATTACAGAAGACAGAATTATTGGGACCACAGTATATTTCAGAAAAGGGAACGTTATGGCGTATATCATTATTTGCTTAATGAAGTTTTAAAATGAAGACAAAATTAATGTGTCTCATATTTAAGGATGAAACCACCCACATTCAATTGCTTCTAGAATTGGTTGGATCCTCCACTGGAAACCTGACAACACACTATGCTACACACTGCCTCCACTAGTCTAGATCTAGGCTTGACTGTGTCGACCACTTGATTTGTTGGGGTGAATCGGGAGAAATTTTATTGGAGCGCTAAAACTCAAATCTTCATGGAACTGTAGTAAGTAAGAGGAAACTGAGTGGGTGCCACTCCATCACTGACTAGAGATTATATAGATCTCCCGCCAGTTTCACAGTGAAAGTAGGTTTCCCAAAGGAAACGAGGGAAATGTGAAGGCACTCTGTTTGCAGCCTTATATGTGAATAATGACCCCAGAAGTTGGAGAGAGACCATATTTTTGATGTGCCTGTCAAAGAGGCTTATGAGCTTTGGGAAACAGTCAGTGTTTAAGAGTATGACTGCCTCATTTCTTCTTATACAGTATTTCAAGCCATTATTCTAAGCAATTTGGCAAACTTAAGTGGCCAGCAAGTTATTTCCCGCATCCCCTCCTGTGTCAGTAAATTGGAGTGTGAAAGACTGAAGAGGCAGCTTGCACATCATAATTGTATTGCTGGTTCAAGACCTCATTCAAGTACAGTGGAGCTCTGATATTACTAACCTTTTGGGTGGAGATTTTGAAGACATTCTGTGTTATCCCAAGTGCTTTTTATTAGAAAAGGTGCTGTTGAATGGCAGTGTGGTTAAGAATTGGATTGTTGATAAGGTTGTGATAACAGAGTTCTACTAAGGTTCTTGTCTGAAGTCTTGGACCAAGGAGATGACATGAGGCATTTACTATGCTTTTCCCTTGACACCATTGTTGCATTTTGTATCTGCATTTATGCATGAGTGATGACTAGAATTTTGCCAGCAGGCTAAATCAATATGTAAAGGGCAATAGATTAGTGTATTATTGGTGTCTTTGTGTGCTGGTTTGCTGTCAGTGTCTCTGTCTCTAATGTGAAGTGAGTAATATCTTCAACTTAGTGTATATAATAAGACCACTTGTGTGTTACGTGCTGCACATGTAAGGCCTCTTACTGTGGACACCTAGAGAATATGTCACATTTTATATTGAGGAAGTCTCAAGGTAACTACGCATGTGTCAGAATATTAGGGCATGATAACCTTGCACTTGTCCAGTAATCATTTTGTGTTGAAATATGAGGTGGCATTTCATGACTTAACACTTTGTATATCACAGACGCAATGTTATGTCATCAGAAATGTGACTGAGCAATTCTGTAAATGTATGTCTTAAGAGCAGCCCTGGGACCAAAGGGTTTATTAATTTGACAAGGCTGTGGTATACTAAGTGTTAAAGAGAAAACAACCTTATAAATCACCACAGATATGTGACCTTCTAGTGTGGGATTGTCCAGTGTGTCTTTTCTGTCAGATTTATTACCTTTTCATCCCCTTTTACCCTTACAGGTGACACCTGGTGTTCAGTGGTGCTGATTGATTGATATCCCTGTCTGTGTCTATTGATTTCAATTTGAATACAATAAAATGTCCTACAGAAGGCAGGACTGATGATGGATTTTCAACTTAAACCTTTCTATGATTTATATTATACGTGTTCACATTACTGTTTAAATGCTCAACACTTCCATTCTCGGCAGATCCACACGTGCTTCATTCCGTTTCAAAACCTGGCAAAGTCTCCCTGCTGATTGTCCCATGTTGTCTGACACTGACATTCTTTGTTCTACCTCAATTTCAGTGTCGCTTCTTTCAATATATCCCTGATCATTCTTAATGGTCCCAGAGACCTGAGCAGTCTGTCAGCAATGTCATTTCATAAGATGCCAGAATGTCGGGGAGAGTAAATCCTGGTTGTTGATCAGACTGCTGTTCTTTAAATATTTCAACCACTCAACAAGCAGCAAGTTTTCACTCTCCTTAACAATACTTTTGGACTCTGTGACTGTCCACAACATCTATCCCTCACTTTCTATTTCATTGCCTCTGTTACCGCCTTCACTTCTCCCCTTCTGTAACTCCATATCCCACAAAGGAATTCATAGGAATGTTTCAGCAAAGCATCCAGTGTTGTTTTGTTGGTAAATATTCTTGTGAATGCACAGCCTACTTGGCGCTGACAAATAATTCATACACTTTCGGAGCTAATTTTGCTTGGTACGACACCACTATCCGTTTTTCTAGATAATCGCAGCTTTCGCTTAATGGCAATATTTTCTGCCTGTAATATTATTAATTGTGCTTTTTTTTTTTTTTTGTTATTAACTCTGCTATGATAGCATAGTGGAGAGAAGGTGAGAATTAATTCTAAGTGCGACAGTAGAATGAATTTGCATGCCAGCGCCACATGTATTATGCAGCAGTCAAATTTTGCAGCCTGGTCTCAGTTGGTCGGCCAGTTGGCAGACAGCACATGGAACAGTTCAGTGGGTCTTGCAACCAGTGGGAGGTGGTATTTGAAGCACCGCATGCTTCTAAAGTGCAAATCACGACAAATGCAATGTTTCCATGCTCCCAAAGAGCTGCAACCAAGCAGAGTCGACTGTGTGCACAAACATTGGTATAAATTAATAAAATAATTGTATAAATTGGTCCAGTGAACCAGAATTTAAATGTTAGTGGTGACAGGTTAGTGTTTGTAATCTCTGAAATAACTTAAATCAACTGTGAACATAACTCAGGCAAACAGGAAGAAAATTAGTGAATTAGTACATTCTTTTTAATTATAGATTCTATTACCATAGTAGTTGTTTATGACAAGTGACAGATATAAAAACTGTAGAGTAGTTAACAATAACTCCAAAATTAGACCTATGGTTATGGCAGGTAAGTAAGTCATCCTTTGACATAAAACTCTTCTTACAAGACTATGATAATTATTGAGACTGTGTGGACATAACAGAGTCTTGTGCATTTAGAGTTCCTAAATCTCAGTTTATTATCTGTATGATAGTCCAGGCCATCTCTTTTACAAAGCTTTTCTGCAGATGTTCTCTTTCACAGTTAATTTGTGTGTCAACTTCTGTCTAAATACCCTTATCACCCTTTCAACTCTTTAAAGTTAGTAAATGTGTGCTTTGTTTTAAAACCTGAAAATGCTCTCCAGAAAAATTCAGTTTATAAGATGGCATTATTTGTCATACAGATAATAAAATGGTAGAACAGAAAAACAGAAACAATCCAGAAAAGAAAACAAAATCAGTCTTCCACCAACTGAGTTCAATGTCAAGTTAGACACAGAAAGAAAAGATTTGATGGAATATATCATAAAAAAAAAATACCCTGTTAGTAAAAGTTTTTGTGAGATTCTTTCCACTGAAAGCACTGACCTAAGCTTCCCCCCTCCCCCTCCTTTCCCCCTGGTATGACTTCTTATTTCAATGATCATCACTTTCTTGCTATCAACACTGACAAATCCTTAGCAATCTACATACTACCTCTGCAAACACAATACTATTTCACAGGCTCAGATACAGAACCTCGCTTTCAAACTCTTTATCACTCTAACATTATTTTGATTCAATACATCTCTACAATAATTAATACAATATACGAGCACAAGTCCTTCAAAATGAAAACCTTTTGTTTCACAGACTGATTAAAAAGCTTTAACAGCCACACTTGAATAATTAACCCCCAAAAAATTCTATCTACTTTGATTTGAACATGGGTGGGCTTAAATAGAATGAACATTTTTAAAGTACACAACTACCATGATGGATCTGTACGTTACTGCCATGCCAATGACTGAAGAGGATGACACTTGACAGCTATGAAAAACTAACACACAGATACCTACTATGTATCATGTACCAGTCAGTGATAAAAGGATCCAAAACTGGAAGGCATGCAATGAGCAAACCAGACAGAGCTGGTGTGTGGAAAAAATTATAAGCATAACAGCAACTGAGCAGGTTGGAGTTAAAAAGAACATTTTTGACCATTCGAACTTTAAATCATCTTCATCTGTTGGCAGTTTCGTATAGCATGTTAAAAACTTTCATTACATGGTATAAATTGCCCAGTCACAATCTAATCAATCATAAGGAAATTCCAGCTGATTGCTATGTCATTTATGCCAATTTCTGAAAATTTTGGACTCTGTAACAACCAGTTTTGGTTTATATAAATATTCAAAGAGTAAATTAATTCCTATTAGAGACAACCAAAACTAAAAGCTGTGAAGTCAAAAGCTTTTCAGAAATTAGTTTTACTGACTTGTCATTCTGGTGGAATTGCCCCATGCTTCTTCATTCTACATAATCACAATAATAAAGATAAAAAGCTGAAAAGTTAAACTCACCTTTAACTTTACATTTCAGAACAGCTTGATTATCAGGGTCAGGTATTTTCAGTCTTCCAAAAAAAAAATGTTTTTAAATGATAGTCTAATCCTTACAGAACAGTAAACCAAACCTCAGATCCACAAATAATGGGGTTTTGTTTTGGTACTATATTTTCCCAATGATTAACTGTTGCTTCCAAGTCCATCGTACAAACATCAGGCCATCTCATATAAAATCAGAAAATTGAAAGTTAGCTGAAGTTTGAAAAGGTTTTCATTCCCTATTTGCATTTCCTAATATCAATATTCTCTACTTTATTTATCATTATGAATATTTCAATATTTCTATCATGCATAAAACAACACACAACAATCGCTCTACCAGCTGACAGTATGAGACTTGCAGTCTTAAAAAAGTACAAAAAAACAGGAAATTTGAGCACAAGCAAAATCAAACATGCTTCATTAAAACAAAAATAACATGGCTGCCCTTTATGAAATGCAAAAGATATTTCAAAAAATCACAACTGCAAAAAGGAATTCACAGACATCCCAAAAGGAAATAAAACAAATAAGTAATGAAAGGAAGGCAGAAAGCAGAAGAAAGAGAGAAAGATAATGGAGAACAGATACTTATTTAAGCCCTTTTAATCATTTGGCTCTGCCAGTTGAGTGCAGTTTGACATAGCAAAATTATGACAAATCATCATGAAGCCAAACAATGCTAGCCACTATCAGAATTTTAGAAAACCACATTCAACCCCTCAGAATTATTATAGCATCTCAAAAAGCATTCTTAGCTTATGAACTGGATTTCATAATTTACTTTGACAGCAATGTTTAGGTAGAAACACATGCTAACAACTTCAACCCTTGATAACACTAAACTTATATCTAGATGTTATCTTATGGCAAAAAGACATTCTTAAAGCAGTAGGCAAGAAAAATAAAATATTCTTAAAGTTCATAAAATAAAACTGACTTTTGGTTACAAAGATTATCATTACATACTTCTCTCTGAAAATATGAATAAATTTTTCTTTTTAAACTACTAAATGAGAACAGAATGACAGGGAGAAATAAGAAAAAGAAGAAAAAAGACACCTATGAAGACGATGAGAGGTAGAGTGAAAATGTCACAGAGTCGCTGTCATTCCCAAGTCAACATAAAAAAACAATGTCTGTACACCATGCTGGCTTCGTATAAACCACTGAACGCCAATCACAACAATGAGGAGGATGAGATCCATACAAGAATGAATAGAAATATCTCCATCTTTTTATCTGAAGTCTTTACAAAAACAACACATGCCATGTATTGAGAGAATAACAAGTGTCGCACAACTTTATGAAAAACAATCTGAAACATAATCTTAGTACAAATAGGAGACTCCAAAACAGAAGTGATCTATATTTGTAATAAATTGAATTGCAAACTATATACTTTCACTCTCAAAAGGTTGGTTACACCAGCTTTATTTTCTTTTGTAAGATAATGGTTGATAATCTGTTACACAGTCCTTAAACATTAAATGCACAGATTTTATGTGACAAGGAAGAGAATATTCCTCTTATCTAACATCACATACCACTAGACATTCATTTTTCATATGGTTTGAGTTAAGCCATTGGCTTGTGTCTACACTACTGAAACAGTCATTTAAAGTAAGTGAAATTTGCTATGATGGCATGGACATATACTGACTCCCATTAGGCAGGTAAAATGGAATGAAAACTTCCCAGGCCATGAATCATCAGAGACATGGTTCATTTTCAGAATTTCAAGATAATCTTGCATTCTTCTAACACAAGTGTCCTGGATTCTCCAGTTTGTTTCAGTAAAGAAGAAAAAAACAACAAACACCAACAACAAACCTTACAAGAGTTTTTACAGTGACGTGAAAAGATGATTGTTAAGGACTCAGTACAAAGATGCAAATCTCATCTCAAATTCCATGGTGAAAATGGACCTTAACTAATCTTCAACACAGGAGCAGCTACAGATTAAGATTCTTTTTTCTGTTGGGCAACAGAGACTGTGTACATGTGAAAATGTTGCTATCAAAACTGCTAGGCTGTTTTTAATTAATATATCTTGACCACTTTTTTGCACTATCCATAGGACTGATAAAATCCAAACATCACTCCAGGCTTTGCAACATATTGCAGAATAGTGCCAATTTCATTCAGAATCTAAAGTGTTTTTTGCGATTTGCATGTTTCAGTGTATTTAGTTTATGGGTACTAATGAAACAAGCAACACACATCTAACATCATTGTACATTTGCCAGACTGTAACTCACTTTCCAAAGCACAGAATATATGTACTCCGAAAGACCTAAGTATTGAGTTGAGTATCATGGGTTTGCCAGGAACCCAGAGAAACTGAGATTTACATGGTAGTGGGTTAAGATTCAAAGGGTTATAATCTGTCAGCAAAATACAAACTTTCTACTGAGTCCTCTTTCCTGATAGCACAATATGAGAAATCTAATTGACATGTACTATAGATTCTCTGCATATCTAGATCTGAGATCTAATAGACCTCACTATTACCGGGTAGAAAGTAATCTAAATTTGCTGATGCCAAGAAAAGTAAATCAAATCTATAAAAAATCCTGCAAAGGAAAGCAGAGACATGTGTTATGGAACTGCGAAAAGGGGAGTTCTGAGAAAAATGCTTTGTCACTACAAGTACAACATGTTTTGTAATGAGCCATTTGAAAGGATTGCTTTTCAACAGCCACTATTTTGTCTATGAGGACAATGTGTCCATACATATTACGCATAAAATAACAGTCAAGAGATCTATAAGTCTCATAACCAATAACACCATTATCATAACACCAGCAAGCCAGATCACCCAAAAACATCCCAAAAGGAGCATTCAGTATTTCACATTTGCTGATCACTGGCATACGGGCAAGAGCTTCCTCTGAGTACAGCCAGGTACCCGTTTTACAGATGGGGGGATTGAGGAAAATGCCAAGAAACTGTTTTTGCAGAGGCATTTACAACCTGAAAGCAGCTAGGAATACAATCTTGCTTATCAACTTCAGAGACGAATTTTCAAGACAGTTCCTTCACTGCCATTTCAAATAGGTTGTATTTTGGGAACTAATTCTAAATAAGGTCACACCTGAAATTTCAATACTGCAGATAGTTTATTTAGACCTCCCGTGTTAAGTTTTCTCAGTCGGTGTGATAATGCTTTCTGTATCTTGAGGAGTGGTTTCAAGTCCACTGGTTTGTATATAGCCGCCCCTATTGCCAAATTCTCCTTTACTACACACCAATTAATGAATCATGTAAAAATAACTTGGAATGAAAGACAGTGACTCTTAAAGAGCTGGAAAGCAAAGATTAAAAATCCTTTACCTTCTAATTCACATTTCACTGGCATTTTCTTCACTCCATCCACTCACAAAATGGGTGGTTCACTGTATCAGAGAAAGCTACTATCCATATTAAATACTGTGCTGCCCCATTTGAGATATCTTTGTCTATTTCAGGTATGAAATTTAAGGAACCAGAAGATGTTCCCGTGATAAAGAACTTAAAGCTTTTCTCAGAAGGTCCTTTTCTGCCCAGTTCATGCCACATATTCATTATTCAATCCTAGATTGAAACCTGTGGAAGACGTGCTGGTAGATAAGAAATGTAAGCATCACCGATTTAAAATCTATGGCAAAGTTCAGAGTAGATTTAAAGGTTTATCAAAACACATTACTGTATGTAGACTGAGAAATCATATCTGATTAACTTCATCTCTTTGTATCACTGGAGGAACACAAGTTTCAGGAAGGTGCAAAGGAAATTCTGAGACAATGTCCACGTTGACATGCCATATAAGGTCATGTCTTTCTTCCCTAGTCATTCGAGAGACATGTACAATCTTTTACATTCACACTGACAATTTATAGGACAGGAATAATTTATACAGAAGACAGTTATCTGGTTGCATATCTCTGAGATACCTTTGACTTTTGAATGAAAATCATTTAAAAAAAAAAAAAGATCCAGGTGGATTCATACAATGACACTGGTTAATATGAAACTACTTCATAAATGCTATCAAAGGCTTTTTTGACTCTAGAACTCAATGGCACTGCCTATGAAATTATATAATAAGTGAATCTGTTCACAGTTACCAATGTACAATTGTCCAAAACCTTTCAACATTGTTATTCCTAGTTATGCAGATAGACATGAGATGATGCTGGTATATTCAAAGATATTCTGAACAAGATAACATCTTGATGGATGTCACAAACTCTGTCAAAGAGTGAAAACTATGAGCCACATCTCGCACTGGGAACTCAACTATTCTGGACAGGTTTATACAACTTCAGAGGGATGTCAAAAAAAACACCAAAAAAAAACCAAACTGTCTTTTGTAGTTTGAAAGAGCTAAAGCACCATTTGAATAACTCTGTTACTATTTTGGATACTTTACATTTCCAACTCAGTCATCAGGACAAACATTCTTATATTTGCCATGGCCTGAGAGCGAGGCTCTAAAGTGTGAATAATTGAACACTGATTACAATTATTGGTAAATCAGCACTGAGACTGGAAAACAACAGCTGCAAAGTAAATGAAAAGTAGGTGTTGACTAACACAGTTTAGCTACATGGAAAGTTTTTTTTTCAGCTTTTGGAAAGGGGAAGTTCTAGGGTTTGGTGTCTCTACACAATCTAGCATTGATTTTGTCACAATGACAGCATTGGAATTTAATTTCCAACAAATGTTGTAACATGTCAGAAATTTGTAAAAAGTTGAATACTCCAAGCCTGACCCCCCAGAAAAATTGTGTTCACAAATTATCACAAATCTCCATGTTTTTGAGATTGTGCTGCAATTTTGCAAAGTTTTGCAAATTTATACATTTGCCACAGATTTGGTGCAAATTTTGCTGATTTTGGCCGAACAATGCACTTTTTATGCCAATTACAATATTGTACTGCATCAACAGGAGCACAGAAAATGTTTTCCATTCTACTATTTTGCAATTGTACTGTAGTACACAGTGATAAATATAATGACGTTACAAAGAAATTTTTGCAGATTCTGGCACAAATTTTACTACTCTGTGCATGCAATTTTTGTTGCAACTCTTTGTGCAAATTTTCGGGGTTTAAAATGCAATTTCCTGCAGGGACAACAAAGCATGCTACTCTACATCATGGCTTGAATGTATAGAGTGAAGAGAACAGACCAAAAAACAAAAAAAAATCTGTCGAATCCAAGAAAATATTTTTCTTCATACAAGTTCACTAAAATCTCCAAATCTCTGATAAGGAAGTGAATTAACAGTGAATACACAGACTGCTGTGAGTTACATTTATGACTGTGAGTGACTCTTGACTTCAAACAAATGACATATGGTACATGTGAACAGCCATTTCTAAAACAGTCATTGATACAACGCCAGTTTTGAGCACATTTGAGCTTATTACAATGGCAGCATATGGCAGTATGTCTACTTGACATTTAATCATCTGTGTTAATACAAAACATCATATTCCATATAATAGGTCAAATACAAATGTTGTCATTATTTTGTTTAGAATTTTGATTCTGTCCTGATGAAAATATCCAAAGCTATGAGTGAGCTCAAAAATTAAAGAACAGAACTTTTTAATTCTTTTTTTTTTTTTTNTTTTTTTTTGAGGAATTATGTCTTTTCATTAAAAAGTCTGCATGCAACCACATTTATAAAATTTGGAATATGACGCTGTCATCGTCACAGTGCTAAAACACACTTGTACTGACAAAATACTACCAAAGCTCAAGATGACAATACAAGTACGCTGTTATCCCTTCAACATTTTCTGACATTTAAATTTTCTGTCCACATCGAAAATAAATGAGATATGACCCATTTAGTCACAGACTTTACCAATGTTCTGTTTCTATCATTAGTTCTCTCTCTCTGCAGATCATTATCTCACTTCAATGAGATATTACAGATTCCTACTTGCAGCGTTCTGTAACAACTCATCTTATTTATGTCAAATAACATTACCATTCAATCTCTTCAAGCTGAGATCATGCTCTCATTCATAAGGCAAACTTACACACTTGACATCACACACTCTGAGATCACACACCTGACATCACACAAACTGAGATCACAACTTTTTTCAGTTCTGGTACTGAGACAATGAGGAAAAGTGGCACACTTCAAGATATCACACTTTCACTGTAAAAACACAGACATAAAATTAAAATCTCTATCACATTCGATCATCCTGACAAATGCAAAAAAACAACATTACACATCTTATCACCTTATAAGAGACGACACATACATCTCTATTGAGACACATGAAGAACAACGACTGATTTCACTTTCTTTATGACTTCTTACACAACATAAAATATAAAAATCAGTTCAAAAGCATTTGACATGACACCTCTACAATAGAAAAGGATATCAAAATGCATGAGTATACAACTATAATACATGGTTACATATATGTACAACTTGTTAGTAAAGAAGTATAATAAGTGCCACAATCTAAACTGTTGTAATTTGATTTTTCAGGCAAGCAAGTCTACAGATTCTTAGCGTCAGATGATGGTACTCTTATCTGTAATAGTATTTTCCATGAAAGCGTGAATGACATAGTAATGCAGATACAGGTTTGTATTGATAAATTTGTGTTGTGAGTGGAAAACAAAGCTGCAAAGTAAACAAAAAGTGGACATCAGCTGGCTGGTTTAGTCATGTGGAAAGCTTTTCATTTCAACTTTTCATAAAGGACAATTGCCTATCTTTATGTGGTCTAATGAAACAAAAAGCCATCATGTGACACCAAGAATCTATGGTCATATCATTCATCTTAAATAAGATTTAACAGTTTACTCTGTGGCCCTCACAGATATAATATACAGGTACAATAAAGAACTTGAGACACACCACCTGAGGGAGACCAGTTTATCAAAAATTCCTGGGGTACGAACACATTTCATTATTGAGAAGAGGGTTGTTACAGAATATTTACAATATTTCTTCATGACTATTCCATGGTGTCTCCAGAAAGTCTGTTATACTTTTCACTGAGACCAACATCAAGAGAGCAGTTCCATGGAAATTATGAACCAATGCATTTTCCATGATTTTTTTAGGAAAACTGGCCAGTTAAGTTGTTTCCAGCTGTTTTTCAGATTTGAAAATATCAATGGTAGTTTTCCAGGATTTTCCAAATCTGTGGCAACCCAGCAAGAACACCAAGTTGGAACAGTCTCAGGGCTGGTGTTTTCGAATGAAGGTTAGGGAATTTTTTACGACAGGGATATTAATCTAAGACCATGAGATGTGTTCAGTTTCCCAAGCATTTTTCTAAGACAATCCAGTCACTTTTGTAAAAGAAAAAAAAAATCTCCCTCTGATGTTGTGACAGAAGTGAATTGTTGATAATGGAATGGCGTACAAATTAGTCACATGTGCTCGCATCACAATCCGCAGTTGGTTCACAATGGCGCAAAACTGAACAGAAACAAAGCAAACATTACTGCAATTACTGTGAGTATGAAATATTTCTGTTAAACTGGGAGAATGGTTTTGAACTCGACATTTACATATCTTTGCATAACCGCAAGACATAATACTAACTCTAGTATTTCAGTTTTTGTGACATCACTACCTTGCTTTCATTGTGCTCTCACAAACACTTGGTTCTCTCTTTCCAAGAACAACAAGTAATGTCGAGGGTCACAAAATAAACTACTCTTAAGTAACTGAAGCCGTCAACACTACTAGAAAGTAATGAGGGTCACAAAATAAATTTCTCTGAGTAACTGAAGCAGTCAACACTACTAGAAAGTAATGAAACCTGGTAAGAGAACAGGAAAGTACTGCAAGTCTTAAACAATGATGAGACAACATTCGTACATGAGCATGATGTTTTGACATTTTGAAAAGCTACCAGTTAAATAATTCAAAATCAGTGCTGAGATCAGAGGAATTTTGCGGCAATCCAATAATCAAAGAAAAAAAAGATGGTTATACATTAGGAGCCTTTTTCAGGGGAGATGACACAAGAAATGCAAAACGCGCTCTTAAATGGGAACAGTTTGGGAATAAAACAGAGACCACCTTCAGGAGGCATTGGAAAGAATACTGTAACAAGAAGCCTGAAAGATAGGATTAGAAGACTTCAGAACAAAGCCAGATAGTGTGACAAAATGCAGGCTCTATGTGACAAGTTACAACTAATGGCATGGGATGGATGTGAAAAAGCTTCCAATACTTCCTGGTTCTCTTACTCTACACTATTAACTACAGAGCCACCGAAATTTCTGTATATTCTGTAACCATGGTAATGAAGTACAGTACAAGTATAACCACTAAATACTGAGAGGGTGGCAGTGCTGGATGCTGGATTTACAAATCTCTGTAACTACGTGACAGCATCTGATCTCTCATAAATCAACTAAATTTTCATTGTCTGGCAATAAAAAAAAATAAAAATAAATACTATCAGAGGAGACTTTTATATAGATGTATATTGGCCACTCAGACATACTTCACTCATGGGCTAGCCTTACATGCAATGTTCGAAACAGTTCAACAATGTTAATACTAAAATAAACATGTTAGTCAAGATTGAAATCTGAGGCTGTTTGGACACATAAAGGGCAACCTGGCATATATGGATCATATTCAAAATGAAGTGAATAAATCAGCTTAGTGAACATGACTGATCGCCAGAGTTTGAATTGCTGAGAGACAATAAAGACGGCAACTTAACATGGAGACAGCCATTCTGGCACTCAACGTATTTCTATTTTCTTATATGCTTGTCACTCTATTGAGTGTCAAATAATGTCCACTGATTCATGAGACATGTAGTCTTAGACAATGTTTAACAACCTGTGGCCATCTCGGGATTTTCAGTTGCCCAGGGTCTGATCAATCATAAAATGGGGGCATGACAATGAATACGTTCATGCATACTGCTCCTTGGGCATACATGCATGCATCAATCCTATAAAATCCCATTCTAGTGACAACAAATCTCCACCAATGGAAATGGCAATAGTCATTGATGTACATATCCTTAGATACATTTTTCATTTATTCAAGATACACCCCTGCCAACTGCCAACACATATGTCATGTCATTACAAAGTTGGAATTGGACCGACACACTGAAGACATCGCTGAGTTCTTTCATTGAAAGTGAGGCCAAATCATCGCTCCAAATAATATGATGATTATCTGATCTGAGAATGCCACTATCCCTAATCCCTACTCTCCCTATTGCTTGACATAAACAAAGTTTCATTCAGAACATTGAAATACAAAAGCAACATGACAAAATTAACATTTCTCTCCCTAAAGCATTAAAAGGCCACTGTTAGCATGGACAATATATTATCTTGACCTTGGGTCGTGTCTTATCTCCTCTTCAAGATGTAGTCTCTATAGTATTAGAGACAAGACAAATGCTGTGACACTGCGACACACATAAGAATGAAAGAAAAATATATTCATCCTCACTCAAACATGTTCAAAACTACGTATCTAAAACTGTATGTGTCTTGCAGTCAATCAAATTCAGGCTCATGTTGCTAAACCAGGAACTGATAAATGAGGCTTTAACAGTAAAGACGGCTGTGAGATATCAAAATTGTGTTTGTTGTAGGAATTTGAGAATAAAATCATTTCACTACACAACTGAGGATAAATTTGAGTTTTTGTGTGATATATTAGATAAATTATAAAGTGAAAACTGTTGTTCAATTGCAATTTTCTGAGAATTTTTTTTTTCCCTCCAATGCGTGGGATTTGCTACTTCAAACAACCAGATCTATTTCTCAGGCTAGAATAATGGAAGGTCAAAATGTTTCTACCTGATGAAAGTACATACATTAAGTTATCATCATGTCAAGAGTGACTTCAACCTCATTTTGACAGGCTACAAGACATATATGTCAGTTCTTCCCTTGCACTTCTCATATTTGCAATACAGCTCTCATACAAAAGAAACAATTGGCACGGAGGCTTCTTAAATGCCCATATGGAAACACTTTAATACTCCTGTCAACTTGAATGTGGATGGTAATGTAGAGTAGTCATCTTTTCAGTCCAAAACTTTGGCTCTGAGATTATGTGAAAGGCCGATCTGACACCAGTTTGTGTAAATACTGGGAACAATAAATGTATTACAACTCTCTATCTCTCTTTTCCTTGACAAGGAAATTCAATCGGACCGTGATGATTTCTTTAAATGGATGCTTTGAGAAACACGCAGTTTCTCATTTTATATTAACAATACAAAACTCTTAAGAATCTTGAATTCTCTTGATCAAAATACCAAACAACACTCGACAATATTGAGCTCTTATCACTATGCATACTAATAGATACTTAGAAATATGCAAGATCTAATAGGTGCACACGACAGATAAATATTGATAATTTTCTGATAACTGACAGATACATTAGAATAATAAGTTACATCTCATAGATTATGAGCCCTCAAATATTTATTAATGTAAGTAAATAATTTAAGCATAAAATATATTTTATCATAAACCCCATAAACCATTCAAGCTACAATTGTACTTTTTCACATTTGTTATTATGAACAAGTGGCTTGACTTGGCTGATTGTTATGTACGAGCATCTATCATCCTGACTTTACTCTTGTCAAGATTAAAACTAGATTAGCAACAAAATGCAGAACATGGCTGTCGCCAAGACTAGGAACACTTTCAGAAGTTTTTATTACCAGACTGTATATCCACATCAAAATAGAGGGATATATCATCTTCTAAAATAAACTCCAGTTTTGCTAAATGAAACGCTGGTTATATGACTTCACAACACTATTTGGGAATGCTGCTCTTCTGATTCATCAATGAAACTCACGGCAAGGGGTTACAAGATGTATGCTGATATTAACACTCGGTATAACTATGCAGTTCTTGCTTCACAATCATAGATGAAAATGTTGGTGGAATTGTCGAGTTTGGACATTAATGATGGGATCATTGCAAGAATTACCTTGTAGCACATTCCACAGGAAGATTTAGTGTAATTCTTATGATGGTTACAGATCCCAATGTAAATGCACAAGTGTTCAATTAATGTAACTTTACTACGCTTGCTTCATGGTAACAGCTGTGAGTGTTAGGGGAATTTTTAAAACGACAGTTTCCCTATCCCTTTCAAGATCATGGTCTATCAACTCTGTGGTGATTTATTGTGTATGGTAATACATTCAAACTTCATATTTGTAAGTAATCAATGTTTTGGGGCAAAAGAGTACTAATTCCTCATCCTTTTCTTACAAATTGTACAGAAATGCCCAGTTTTTAGTGCATGTCCAAGATTGGTTGGTGTGGTGCCCTTGTGTACAGCATGATTACAAGCTACTCACTAAACCACAACAACAACCACAACAACAACCACAACACCAGCACACAGAGAAAGCCTGAATACTGTTTGCTTGATCTTTTAAAGTAGTGCAAACTGAGATGGCAACAAAAGTATTTCTTCACCTCTAACAACCACTAGGCACACAGGCAAAATGCTGCCATTGCTAAAAAGTTTATAAAAATTCACAATACAATAACGAAACAAAAGAATCACATTATCATTGCTTTGTGAGCAGAATGGGACCTTGAAAATTGAGACAGACCAAAGATACAACATTAAGTGAATTTGGAAATCAGGGATGCTGGGATGATTTTGCAGCAAACCCAAGGGGCTTAAAATTATTCCAGCCCTTAAGCACTGCATTCATCAGCAAACTGTATCACAAATCACAGGCTGATTAAGAATCCCACAGATCAAAATTCAACTGAAGGGAAAGCAATTTATGATTAAAGAAGGGAAATTGACCACAGCAGATGGAGCTTGACAGGCTGTCAAACAAAAAAACAAAAAAAAACTTCCAAGGGTTTGTTTAGACTCTGCAGCAGAGCTGAATGATGGATCTGCATTCTAAGCGGACAAATTCGAAAGTGATAGAGGAATACAATTTCAAGACTAAATGTATGAGCTTCTATAAGCATGGTCTGAGAACTTTTGGATCACACCTTGTAAGTAGATTTGATGTTTACAGATGGTTCACATACTGCGCTTGTTGCTACTTACAATACACAAATAAATGGCACAACAACTTGACACAGAGCTTGAGAATGAAAAATAAAAAAGTGCTGCACACTGTGTCATATTATGCATGAAACAAACAGTAAAGTTTCAACAATGTTCTTGTAGTGTTTAAGTATGTTCTTCAAAAAGTGTTGTTGTTAAGGAGACCACAAGTCCATAGCAGTGCTGAGACATAGTGTGAGTGTTATATGCACAGATACTGTCCAGGCCAAATGATGTCATGAACCGAGGGTATCTCAGTCCTTTCAGTTGCTCTATTTCTATTTCTATTTCTGGCTCTTGGATATGTATTCACTTGCCTTTCTTTGTATGTCTTTAACTTGCATTGTCAGTCTTGAAAAAGTGTTTAACACAAAACGTTGACCATTTTGTTAATAAATTCGTTATACATTCCTCAGAAAGTTTTGTGTCATTGGGCAGAATCATATTTAGATTTAATGAACCAAGAGTAAATATTCTTTGAGTCCCTAAGGCAAAGGGGCAGTTGCTAAGAGCTTATCCATTTTAAGTCTGAGTTACAATATTTTTTTTCCTTTCAAAATTTCATGAAATGCATCTTTGCAATAAAGTTTCAGTTCCCAGCTATTTTTTTAGTATTTTAATAACTTTCTTTTACAGTCAAAAAAAAAAAAGAAGGATCTATTCACCATGTTAGGTCAAATATATCTCTTGGCATTAGTGTCTAGAACCTCATGTTTTCTATCTTTTCCTCTGGCTCTCATCGCATTTATTGTATTCATGATGACTGATCATAAGCAAAATTGAAAAGTTTTATTCCAAAACTCAGTAAACGCACTTTCACTGAAAAACTGATGGTGTATTTAAGCAAGCATTTCTGTGATAATTCATTCAAAACTAATTGAGCTCAAAATCTACACTCCCTCAAATTTTTTGTCCTTTAACAGTAAACAAAAATACAGTATGTGTAAAGAGCATTACCTGATTGTTATTTTTCTTCATTTAAAAAATATTCAGAGGCCACATACTGAGTTTTGTAAAAACGCTCTTCAATTGGTAAATTAAAAAATAAAAAAGCCTGATGTGAAGCTTTTTGTATCTCCTTTAAAGTTTGTGATTCTGGCACATAGACTTTTTCTTTGAAATGATTGTAAGGGATTGAGACATTCTACAGGTGCTTGCACCGAGACTCAAATCTGCTAACATGCTCATTGATATAAAAAAATATAAATACTCAACACCTCTACATTTCAAACATTGTAAGACAACCATCAACAGCAACCACAAAAAAGCTTATTTTATGGCCACATCCTATAATTAACTGCCATCATATTATGAATATTATATCTCAAATGTATGAGTTTTAACACTTAGCATGACAATTGGATGATTTGATTTGCAAAAATAGTTGGTGTATTCAGGCAGATGAAATGTGGCTCTTGTTTCTGTTGCTGCACGCGTGTGCTGAAACTAAATGAAAATTTTCAGGTAGGAAGTCTGATTTTGAAATTATTCACTTGAAATAAAATATGACATTAATTCCTATGGATGTAAAGGTAACTGCTCTACATCAATATGGACAAGAACTATTGTCTTCTGTGCAAAGCAATAATTTCTTAAAAGATCAGTTACAAAACAAGACTTCGAAGTTAGACAAACTTGACAACTTTTTTTAACATAAATGTATTTTTGTACAGGATTTGATTTCTTTATTCTACTGAACAATTATTCACAGCTTGTCCAGTAGCTGGCAAAGGATTTACATTCCTCACATGAGCTATGCGAAGTTCGTTACTCATGCTGTGACTATTACAGTACTACGGTTCATGCCCGGTCAAATAATAATATCCTATGGTCAGTCCAAGGGCATATATTGACAGAACTCTTTCGAACAGTAATTTTACTCTTGTTCATACTCCTTGCCCTGAAACTATTCTCTCTTAAGACTCTTGGAAAATGAACCTACATCTCGTGGTTGTAGGAATAAAATCTGCTCACTGTTCAGAAATACAAAGCTCTATCTTTTGCTCCGAAAGATGTCACACAAAAGATGAGGTTCCATGGTTTGCATTCATGCACACTACTCAAGTCTCATTCATAATGGAGATGATTAAGGAGACAAAAGTTTTAATACTGAAGAATTTGCAGCTTTGATTTGATGTCATCTATCAAAACTCTTGCCAGATGCAGCTCTGCAGCTCCCAACAAAATCTTCCTGCTGATGCAGAAATTTCTTCTTGCTCTGTGAGCAGTTCTGACTATGGCATACAGTCTTTAGAATGTGGAAATGTTAAATTTCCACTTCATACTGATTCAAGTTTTATTAATTATTTAATTAATTTAATTCATTTATTAATTAATGGTTTTCCTCCATCCTATTTCTTGATGTTTTCCAAAATGGGAAAATACGACTGTACAAAGATGCACTTGGCAAGAGATTTGATTTCCACACATGAAAAGGCCACTGGCTGCTCTAATTGCTAATACATGGATAGTCAACTTGATGTTATTCTTCCTCCTTTCTTTGGTCTTAGATTAACTTCTGGTGTGTTGTTGTCATGGGTTCAAACAGTTGGTAAACTTGCTCTTCTAAATTAAACAAAAAGTATCAATTCACCAGTCAATCCTTTATCTACAGATAACATTTCCTTTTCTGTATTTCCTGGTCATTCATTCAGCTTGCTTCTGGCATGAACAAGATGGTGATGGTCAACTTCAGATCAGTGTATATCTCTCAAAAGCTTTGATTTAGAAACCAGCCAACTTAGGAAATGAGCTACTTGTTCTCTCCTCCTTCATCATGCCATCAGTTCAGCCCTATCTGTGAAGACGGCTATTCTCTGTAGGCCGACCCAGGTTCTCCCAGAGATTTCTCTCAGCTGCTGTTTATGTGGACCAGCTTTGCTCTCTCAAGACTGAGGCTAGGTCATTCCTGGAGGATGTGTTGAATTGTCCAGTCTTCAGCATTGTGAGGATGAAGAGGGCTGTTATTGAGTCCATTGTAATGCATGTGAACTTTTAGTCCGCAATGCCAGTTCCGTGACTCGTTGACTCTTCCGGGACAGTTGATACACTGAGTCATGTAAGAAGTTCTTGGAATAACAACACAACCATTGCTTAATGCAGCAGCCCCCACTCTCTCTCCCCAGCACACTTTCATTCATCAGTCCAAATTGATTTGTTTCTTATAAAAGCACACTGGATAACACAAAACTTCTGTTAACACACCCTCAGTGGTTCAGCCTGAATGATAGTGTTATCAGAAATAATTATCTTAGTCTCACTACACTCGCAACATCAGTCTGTGATTAAAAAATATGACTTGTGTCAGAACTCTTTCATTCGTCTCTCAAACAAACCATGTCACAATCTAGAACTCAGAAGATAAACTCTGGGAATACAACAAAATGCAAGTTAAATGGGAAATGCTCAAAGAATGTACGAACAAAAGGTATTAAAATAAGTAAGAGGTTTAAATACACGACCCAGCAAAATGATATATCAAATGTAGAGGAATAAAGATGGGGGAATAACCTTATAAAACAGAGGGGAACAGAACATAACGAATTTACAAGAAATGAAGAATAGGTTTTAGTACTGCTCTTACCAGAAGGGTCAACGTTTACCAAAAGTAAGCCATCTTCCCCCTTCATAATGGCTGGTACGGTTTTTGTCTGAAAATATCTGCTCTTTCTGTCTTTTCTTCTGATATGGATATCTATGGACATTTTCCCTTTGTCCTTATCCTAGCAGAGGTTAAAAGCTAGTTGGCTGAACAAGACCCTATTGTTATAATTGGTGGACTTCCAATGGATCACAACCTGAATAGTATTAGCATGCAGATGGAAAGATGGTTGAGAAGGAGCGAGATTTTAAAAGTTTTTAACTGGTGGATACAGAAATAAGAAATCATAGTGATGGAAAGAATCCACGCATGAACGTCTATGATTTTGGCAGGTACAAAATACACGGGTATATAAACAAAAGAATAAATATGCAGAGCATAAAGGAAATGGATGAGTGGTGTTCACAAAACTGAGGTAGAAAAGTAGACGTGGAAAAAAGCAAAGGGAAATTTATAGTCATAATATCTGTGAGTTATAAAAATCTAGATGAGTAAATAAATGCATACTATGAACATATACTCGGATAAATAGATCACTTGGTATCTTCACATAAATATCAACCTTTCAAATATCTACATCATCAATATTATTGTGTCAAGTCACAGCTTTTATACCTGCTGCTGAAGTAAAATGCTGCAGTTAGTGATTGACTTGTTGATTCACTGACAACTACAGGCATGTTATGTAGCTAACTGACTGCAGTTTTCTTGAGTGTCTCTATTCACCTTCTTCATATTAAAATTTAAAGAACCAAAGTGCCAGCTATGCTATGCATTGGGTCATTTCCCAAATCACTGGTTCAAAGACAGCAGAATGACTGAATAATGTACTTCCTCAAACATAAAGACACTAAACCTTGTGTCTTTCTCACTCTTTGAGGTCATGACGACATTATTACCAACTCCTTTGAGTAAGATATACTGTAAAGTCCTGATAATGCGTCCCATGGATAAGTTGACCACCTGGTTGGTTTAGCTGGCTGGTCTAGTTCTATGTCTGGTTTTGTCTGGTTCAAAAACATGGTTCATAGGATAACATAGTCTGCAATAATGACCCAGCGGATGGTCAGTCTCTCAGGGTTTTACAGTAGCCTAGTTGTTAGGTCTGGTATGGCAAGATCTGGAACATGTCACATACTACAGAGAATGGCTGTGATAAAATGATGAGATAAGGGGCTGCCACAGTGTGTGATTTTAAGACATGCATGATGAGCGACATTTATTTCTAAATGCAGCAGCAGGAGCTGAGAGAATAAATGCCGAAGGCCCAGGGCTGTAAGTGTCGTACCTCACTTTCTACCAAGAATTAAGTTTTGATTAATCTCTCACAACGAAATCATCCTCAGTCTTTGCTACATTCAGCAAAAAGATCTGGCCCTCAAAGACCAACAGTATTCTTCCTTCCAAAATCATTAGGAGTGGAGTTACACACTCACATCATCTTGAATAATCCCACAAGTCTTCTGACATTTCACTCACTTGCTCCAATCACAAAGTGGCGGGCACCAAGTCGGTGGCGCACCACCTTGAATTCCATAATATTCTAATGGTACAAGAATGAGGTGATTCTGTAATAAGATAAATACACTAAATAATAAATTACATTGTACACTAATTCCTCTTCCCATCTCAAATCAATCACAGACTTTAAGTTTGTGTTCATTGTCATCCACATCATCTTCTCATCATAGTCCAACATTAACTACACAATTATGAAATCAACATAAACACAATTGTGTAGTTAGTGTTGAACAACTACATGCCATACTGCAAGTTTTACATTCATAAGACCATTTTACATTCTCTAAATGTCACTTCATTCATGCCTTCTCCTTTCACTAAACTCTCCATTCTCAATGCACATCATACTATTCTTGCACACCATATTCTCCTTCAGCCGATGTCACACTCTGTTTATCTGTCATTTTAAAATCATGCACCTTTGAAATATAAAATTTTGCTTACAATACTTTGCATCACAAGCTTATGAAAATGCATCTCATAAAACTTTGATGTGGTGGGTTACTGGAGTTAGTGATTAAAGAAGCTGACATCGTAATGACTGCTGACTGCAATACTCCTATAACTGACATCTCTCAAAATGACATTTACTATAGTGTTGCAGCAAGCAATGATAGTAGTATGTATGTATATGATATACGTATGCATGTAGGATACCAAAACAAATAAACCACAAAATGTCCTCAAGGTATCTCTGATTTCTAAATCAGACTGAGGTTATTCACAAAAACAAAAACCCTGACAAAAGTTTACAAAAATCCTCCACACTCATATAATGTTAATGTTCTTCTTCCACTCTGTTTTTCTATTTGCCTTGATGAAATTATACATCTCAGAACTATGAAGTGTTGCCTACCACCTTTTTTTTGTATCACACAAGCATTTGAAAATGCAATTTATCAAACTGCGATATCATTCATGAGTAGAGCTGATGATGGTAAACATGAGTGCTGGGTATCACATGATGGAGCTCGGCGAATCGAGTATGTAGCACAAAAATGATAAAACATGAATCTGTTACTCAAAGCTTCCCTGATTTCTAAATAATGGTCAAGAAGGGTAAAAACAAAAACCAGGAAATCACAAGAATACTTTAACTTTCCTATGATAACACTCTTCTCCATCATGCTCCTTCTCACTAGTTTTCATGAAATTATGCATCTTAGTAATATGAAATCCAGACAAGAATATGTTGGGTTTTTTTTTTGCATCAGAAGCACATGAAAATGCTTTTCACAAAACTGTGATATCTGAAGTTCATGATGGCACATGCGGACAGCACAAGATGGATCTTTGCTTAGTGAGTATGTTGGAAAACAACAATAACAAACACACAACTTTTATCTCAGAGCATCAGAGCATTACTGATATCTGATTCATGTCAAACAATCTATGAAAATAAAACCAAAAGTTCACAAGAATATTTCACTTTCATGTGTTAACACTCTTCTCTCATATCTTTTCTATCTAAAACATGAAAAATGAAAGCTAGCCTACAATTTTTTTTTTTTTGTTGCATCAGAAGTGTACAGAAATGCATTTCACAAAATTGTGATGTTGTGTGTGATTGGAGTTAATGAAGGCAACGCAAACATAGCCCGCACAAGATGAAACCTATACCTCATGAGTATGCTAGATTAAAAAAAACATAATAAACATAAAATGCTAACTCAAAGTGTCCCTGATTTATAAATGATGGTCAAACAATTCACAACAGACAAAAACTAAAGTGTTTACAAGAAATCTTCCACTTTGAATCTCTTCTTCATGATGTTGCCGTAGCTGTCTTGCGCCATCACCATGACTGTGTTGACTTCTGCTGGCATGTTGGTGACCTTTGACCTGCGGAGGGTGAACTCTGTGGGTGGGGTCTGGCTCAGGAACTCCCAGTGTTGAAATACGGAACCTTCAGGATCGGTGCGCAGCTCCACAATGCGGAGACCAGATGGGGTCTTGATCTTGGGGCTAACAGAAATATGAGAAAATAAGTACGGCATTATTTATATGTGTAGTTAAGCTACTTTTATTTACCGGTAATTAAATGTTTAAAAATGAAAACAGGACTTTTATTAATCCTGTAGGGAAATTGCATAACAGTGGAAGTATAATGTTGCACATTTGATTCATAAATATAGAATATATATATTATACCTATAAATACATCATTGTGTCCATCATGTGGTGCCCGAATATTATAAATGAAATCCATAGCAAAGTCACTGCTGTTGTCTGCAGTCCAGTGCCCTGGTTCCACTAGTTCTACAGTAAAGCCAGGTACTCACTCACACCTGAGCTGAGTGGGGAAACGGAAATAAAGCATCTTTGCCAAGGTAACAACACCGCAAACCACCCAGCCTGAGAATCAAACCCACAAACCCCAGACTTGACAGTCTTCAATGTATGAGAACTACTCTCAAAGCCATACAGCCACACTGTCTCTCGGTAAGTGATGCAGTATTGTTCATGACCACACAGTACAATATGAATGTCTTGTGTTTGAGACATCATTCTCGAGGTCAAACCTGCACACCAATAAAGTGAGCTTATGTGGATTGTGCATGACTGAGTACTGTCTGAGGAGTCTATGAGCTTACGTGGGTGGGCATTCATGTTTATATTCTCATGATGTACTCTCAAGAGATGTGAGTACGTGATCATTTTTGTCTTCCAACCCACGTGCCTTTCAATGTGCATCTGAACAGAATTCAACTACAAACAGCAACAGCATGCCCACTCTGCTCAGAACCATATGAAACTGTAGCACGCCATCTTTTTCACCGTCCTGCAGTGAAAGATTTACGGACTCGCTATCTCCCAAAGTGGCCAGACATTTAGAACACGCTGTATGGAGACAGAGCTCAACTTTAAAACATGCATATCTATTATACCATGACATCAGGCCAAACAGCTCAAGCTCAAGAGGCCGCTGGGTCAGAAAAGTAAGTAAGGTAAGTATTCTCATGTTGTCATATCAGCAATGTTTAACTGCCAAGCCTTAGGAGACACTTTACAATTTTACGGAGACAAACAATACAAGAAAATATAAAGCCACTTACCCTTGTAAAGTGGGATTTTTCCTCGGGTCATTTGGATCCGGTTTGTTGAACCATCTGACAGACAGAAGAAACATGTGAGTGGTACAAAGTCAAGACGCTCATAAGTTTTTCCTTTTCTGTCCTACTTGCCCGATATTATCAGCTTTAATGTCATTCATCTCTATGTAACTCAGATTCACAATTTTACCTTCTATAAATTTTAAATTTCTGAAGTGGACTGGCATGTTAACCCTGTCTGCAAATCTGCTCGTCAAGTTCAGTCACAATAGACAGTACATTTCGTGGCCTTCCACACGAAAGGGCGTATCCCGATTTTTGACGATTTTGAGTTATCACCGCCAGTACGTAGTGCTATCTCAGAACTATGTTCACACTCAAATAGTAACGAAGATATAGCATAAAATTCCTAAGGGCTTAAGCTAACTATCAATATGATCGAATCAGACGTAAATCACTCTCCTTAAAAACGTGAAAAACAGGAAGACGCCCTTTCGCGTGGAAGGCGACAATTTCTATTTGGAAAAAAACATTGGGG
>JAWQUT010000067.1:115457-127282 GCA_033807755.1 Ellobium chinense | reverse complement strand
GAAGGTTGGGGGGGGGAGGGGAGGAGGGCGCGCTAATGTTTACTTCCTTCCTGATTACAAAATACCCGTGTATCGCCACTGGACGTAGGCAGATAAGCAGGTACAGAAATATATGACAACCAGGAAAAACAGGCCTAGGATACACAGGCCTACAAGAGAAATGGGAAGAGAAAACAGACAGGTCTTTATGAGAAATAGAGTGGCTGATGTGAGACTTGGACAGACAGAGCACATTGGCCAACATGAGAAATAGTAATGGCCAACATGAGAAATGGTACTGGCCAACATGAGAAATAGTAATGGCCAACATGAGAAATGGTACTGGCCAACATGAGAAATAGTACTGGCCAACATGAGAAATAGTACTGGCCAACATGAGAAATAGTACTGGCCAACATGAGAAATAGTAAAGGCCTACAAAGGAGATGGACAATAGAACAGACAGATCTACACATGAGATGGATAGATAGGTCTACGTGACAGAGACAGACCCACGTGACAGATGGGCTCAGAGAACAAACAGGCCTTTAAAAGAGGGACAGAAAGAACAGAGAGACCTATATGAGAGATGGACAGATGGCGTGAGAGAATCAAGGCAAACAGAACTACCTGAGAGATGAATAGAAGGGAAGAAATAAAGCGACAGAGTGACTAACAATTAACAGACAGCTATACATACAGAAAGGTAAAGAAGCAGACAGACAGATGTGTGGAAGTGTGTGTATCCATTATTGACACATACATGAAACCACGTCCACCAGTGTTCAGTGTCAACACATCACACACACACACAGACCTTGGACATCGTCGGGAGAGAAACTTGTCCTAAACCCCCGTGCTACCCCCATAGGCGTATCCTTGCCAGATCTTTCATCCCCACCCCACCGTGCGAGAACCGTGGCCACACCAGGGAGGACCATGACCTATGAACAGCGCCTATGATGGGATCTTAATACTAGAGATGGACACATTGTTACAGGGACGCCAAGAGCCAGTGTGGAATGCACGTACCTCGGTGGAAACAAATTTTCCTAAACTCCTTGCCTCTCCCCCCCCCNCCCCCCCCCTCCCCCGCCCCTGGGCAGACTTGCAGGTACCCTTGAAACACTATGAAAATAGCATAAAAAGAATGCGCTGCTTACAGGATTTAAACTCCGGACCTTCCGCACGAAAAGACATGATCTCTGTCTCTCAGCCACTCTGTCGGTCAGTGCACAACTTTTCTCCAACCCCATGGCATCAAACCACCGTCTAGTGACACAGGGTAGGGATAGTTTGGTATATTGTGCACCGCACGTTTGGATGAGTTTGATAACAAGGCTCTCTGATAGCTATGTTGTAGTAAGGCATTTTGTCCTTTCACCTCAATGCCAATGCGCATTGTTTCTCGAAATGTAGCTACTAAACCATCTATAGGTGTTTGGAGTAGGAGTGATCAGATATATTGCACGCTGCAGTTTTATAATCAGTTGTGTAAGAAGGTTCTATGACATATCAGCATACCGTCTTTACTAAGTCACATGAGCTGGGGGTGATATCTGTCATAAACTCAAGTGGAGAATTTGTCAAGCTTGAGGCGGTTTATAAATTATAGATTTTGTTCATATTTCTTTTCAATTTAAGCTCAAGAGAAAAAAGACAAGGGGGAGGGGAGTGGAGGGGGCGGGCTTTTGATGAATTTTTGGTGAGGAATGTGAAATATAAGGAACAAATAGCGTGATCGTGCGGTCTCGAGATAAACACTGCATCATCTAGTTGTAGATCCACTACAAAGAGAGAAATTGCACTTGACCTAACCTAATATATATCACTGTACTCCTGCTTGGTTCTTCAAGTTTTGCATTTCCTATGTCAGTGCACAACTTCTCTCGAACCCAAGCCACCGAACCGTCGTCCAGGGGCACAGAGTAAGGATGGTACCAGATATATTGCGCACTGGGTGATAAGTTCTGTAAGAAAGCTGACAATGATATGCCATATTTGAGTAAACCTGCTATAAATACAGAGATTGCAACTGCAAGTGTTTAACACTGTCCACACTGTCCATCCAGCAGCAAAGAGTAGGATGGATCTATTTATACTGCTATCGAAAAGCAGTATGCCTATACATTTCAGCCACAACAGAAACTCGAAATTCAGGGGAACGGCTTATAAAGTCGAGTAACTTGAATTCATGGGAGTGAATTAATTTACTGTAATAAAAATTCAGAGCACGGGAGACGACTTTGAACTTTGTAATTAGTAGGTGAGAAAGAAGTCAAGTTCGAAGTCGCAACGATCTTTTAAGTCTTATGTAAAATGAACGGCTGCTGTGCGTAACTGTAACACGATGCGCTGAGTTCCGGCTGAAATATTTGTCATAACATCGGTCGATGAAAGTCTCAGTTTTGGAAATGCAAAGTTAATGGACGAAGACGATAACGACGTAAAGAAAAAAAAATGTAACTACATAAATATGGAGGAGAGGGACACGCAATGAATATAGCGTCATTTTTCAAAGCTCGACTTAAATCAGCGCAGGACAGAGAAAAGGAGTCTGGAACTGTCTACTTTGTTTGCCCCGAGGTACGCAAACTGGCTCTGAACACCCCTGTCCAACATCTCGCTATACAAAGTACCCAATTCAAAGCATTAGAACCCCATGCCCACTGTTGTAGGCTATAAAGTTGTGTCTGATGGTCCGGCCTGGTGTGTCCAAAGGCCTCAGATGGTAGAGTGAGGATGGATCTGGTGAATACGCCCATGAGTCTTAGTAGCAGGGAGTGATGGACAGGTTTCTCCTCTGACGGTGTCTAGAAGTCTGGTGGATGTTAAGTGTCGACACGTCGCATAGGCGGTTGTGGTTTATGGTGTATCAACAATGATGTGGTGTGTGTGGTGGTGGTTGTGGTAGTGTGATGCAATAAGGTGTGGTGGTGGTAGTGGTGGGAGTGTGCTGGTGGTGGTGGTGAGAGTGTGATGATGATGGTGGTGGTGACGGTGCCGGTAGTGGTGGTAGTAGTAGTGTAGTGTTGTTCTTGGTGGTGCTGGTGGTGGTGAGGAATGTGGTGGTGATGATGAAAAGTGTGGCGGTAGTGGGAAAAGTGGTGATGGTGGTGAAAGTTAGAAGTATGGTGGTAGTGGTAGTGAAAATGTGGTGGTGGTGGTGGTGAGAATGTAATGATGGTGATGGCGGGATGTGTGGAGGTAATGGTAGTAGTTGTGGAAAGTGTGGTGAGAATGGTAATGTGAGGATGCTGCTGCTGCTGCTGCTGCTGCTGGTGGTACTGGTTCTGGTACTGGAAAGTGTGGTAGTACTGGTGGTGAAAAACGTGGTGGCAGTGGTGGTGGTGAGAAGTGTGGTGGTGGCGGCACTGACAAGTGTGGTGGAAGTGGTGTTGGGAAGTATTGTGGTAATAGTGGTGGTGGTGGTGGTGGGCAGTATGATGGTGGTGTTAAGTGTGGTAGTGGTGGCAAGTATGGTGGTAATGGTGGTGGTGATGGTGGTGCTGGGAAGTTTGGTGGCGGTGGTGGGAAGTGCTGTGGTAACGGTGAAAGTGCTAAGAGTGAAGGTGGTGGTGATAGTGGGGAGGTGGTGGTGGGAAGTATTAGAGATAAAGATATAGGAGGTAAGACTATGGGGGAATTGAGATGAACATAAAGTAGGTGAGCGTAAGGAAGGTTACAGGTGTAGATAACGCAGGAGAGAGGAAGGAAGATTAGAGATGTACATAAAGCAGATGATAGTAAGAGAGGTTAGAGGGGAAAATTAAGCAGGTCTGAGGGAGGGATGTTAGAGGTGAAGATAAAGTAGGTCAGAGGAGGTTAGAGGTGAAGATAAAGTAGGTCAGAGGAGGTTGGAAGTGAAGATAAAGTAGGTCAGAGGAGGTTAGAGGTGAAGATAAAGTAGGTCAGAGGAGGTTAGAGGTGAAGATAAAGCAAGTGAGAGAAAGGGAGGTTTGAGGAGGAGATAAAGCAGGTGAGAATAAGGGAAGTTGGAGATGAAAATAAAACATATTAAGAATAACGGAAGGCTGAGATGAAGACAATGCAGGTGAGAATAATGCAGGTTAGAAGTGAAGATGATGCAACTTAGAATTAGGGAGATTTAGAGGTGAGGTTTGCAAGGACAGATGAGGCTAACGTTTATCAAAGACATTATGATGGACGCAAAAGAAGGAGAGGATGGCGGTGAGAACAGAGACGAATTATGAAGGTGAGAGGAGAATGGGCGAGGTGACCGTAAAGGTGACACAATGGTGAATCAGACTGGAGGTCTAATTCTATCGTTTTTGAAAGAAAGAGAAAGTAGATCTAGAGATCAAGGTAAAATTTACCTTTAACAGCCACTCAAAACCCCTAATCCTAATGCCCAAGATTTCTAAGCCGGATTCTCACAGGATATCAGTGGAGACAGGGGCCTTAACCTTATTGCCCATCGAGACAGGAGATCAATCGAGACGGAGGCCTTACCCTGCTCCTCCCGGTGACACAGGATAGCCGCTAAAAGTAAGCTGTCTAGACCTAAATCTAGACGGTACGATTGTCGTGAGCGAGACAATCTCATTACACTCTTGTCAAGACAGAACATATCACTGGATACGGAAGCAGACATAAACACAAACAAGAAAGAGGACGTATGAGGAAGAAAGAGCTTCTGTGGTCCTTGGAAAGTCATATAACATACTGACAAATAGTGTGGAATTAACAGGGGGTCATCTCGGAAGGATTTCCATATGTGGTAACTCCTACAACTACGGTCAGTACCTTCATTCCGGGAGGACTTCCATATGTGTGCCAGAAAGATTTCTGCATGCAACACACCGATCCAACAACATACCCTAACCCTAACAATAACCCTAACCCAGGCTCAGGGTTAGGGTTAGGGTCAGAGTAGGGTTAGGGTTAGGGTTAGGGTATGTTGTTGGTTCGGTGTGTTGCATGCAGAAATCTTTCTGGCACACATATGGAATTCCTCCCTTAATTCCAAATAACTTACTAATAAAACTCTAACCCTAGCCCCATAACCCTAACCTTAACTTTAACTCTAAAACTAATGCCCATCGAGACAGGAGCATCAGTCGAAGCGAGCTCAACTCCTTATCGCCAGTTACCACATATGGAAATCCTCCCGTCATCTCTACATTAGTGTTGACAGTGATAGACCAGTGACAGATGCGCCGTGTCAGTCATCAAGATCCAAATAATAACAACAATAAGAGCATTTATATAGCATTTCATCCCCGGAGGGCTCGATGCGCTTTACAGCCACATGCACACAGACTCAAAACACAAATAATAAAAAGTCTCGTATCCAGACTGATGCCTGTTCATCCGAGTTCACATTATTAGTACCTCAGCAGGCCTGATCATTCTCGGACCTTATCAGTTTCCTAGACAGCATCAGTGCCGCTGCCATGTGAAGGCGCTGATCACAAATAAATATACCAAAAATGGCAAGATTTCCGCAGGCAACAACCCCTTAGGGTTAGGGTTAGGGGTAGGGTAAGGGGTAGGGTTAGGGTTAGGGTTAGGGATAGGGTAAGGGTAAGGGTAGGGTTAGGGTTAGGGGTAGGGTTAGGATTAGGGGTAAATAATCCAAATGAAATTCATCCTGTCCCATCAAAATAATCCCTCTTTAGTCTAGATCTATACCTAGTATGTTCTTATTTTGGTGGTTGTTGCCTGCGGAAATCTTTCCCCAAAAATGCCAGCTCAATCCTTTCATACCTGGAGTATTTCGCATGTGAGCTGCAGCGGACGCCACCATTTTCGACATGGACACGTGGGTTGAGAGAAAACTGTCAGTCTAAGTCTAGACTAGTCTAGACTAGACTAGACTAAACCTGCTGTAGCCTTCATTGGCGCAGGCTCGATTAAATGCACAGATAGATACAGATACTTAGCTTTTCTTGCTGATCATGTCCCTCTAAGACATCAGAGAAAACCAGCGCTAAACCACTCGGTCATCCATATTCTAATTTTCCGCCCGCCATCCACCAGACGATCTTCTCCTCACAACTTGTCCAACAGAGATAATGACAGTCGGTTGTTATCTTGTTTGTCAAAACATTCGGAATCTGGCACTTTTTTTATCTTTCCATCGTCTTAGCTGCAAAGTCAACTGGCAAAACAATCTAGAACGCACATTTTGAAGAATTTTCATCGGTTACGTTAGATGACGGCGGGACGTTCAACTTCTTCAATGGCGTCGACAGTGTCGCAGGAAACTTAGCACGTGAAATCGTCTCACCTTATCCACGTGACCACATTTCAGTATTCGACTTTTTTTTTTTTAAATCCCTTGAATATGAAACACTTCACGAATTTGCGTCTTATCTTTGTACAATGGCCATGGTATCGTTTTCATATGCACTGTCTGAGCAGTATTCAAATTTCTTTAACGTACAGTCCAATCACATCACGACATTATAATTAAAGTCGGGGAAAGGGGGAGGGGGAGGCTACGCGTGCAACACAGTCCACTAAAGTGTGTTCAACGTATAGTAAGGTCAACGCGTATTTTTTTTCCTTCAATTTATGTGACCTCATTTAGGTTAGTCCACTTCCGAAAGTATATCACGTGATTTGTTTAGCCATCTAGGAATCAAAAAATATTAACATGAGTTGTTCTCAACATAGTAAACGTTTGTAAATTACTTTTAGAAAAAAAATGCTCTCCATAATCTGTGGTGGTCAGAAGCGGAACAAGACAGGCTGATGGGACCATAGACCTTTTTTTTTTTTGGTGGAAGGTGGGAAGGGGAGGAGGAAGGAGAAAGAGGCAAAGAGAGACAAAGAGCGAGAAAGAGTGAGAAAGACGAGGAAGCCAGAGGGTGGCATTGCAGTAGAAAAACAAGGAACCAGAGCAAAACATCAAATCCTAACGTTATTTGTTATTGTTAGATTGGGGAGAGATGAGGGGATGGGAAGGCGGGGTGGNNGGGTGGGGGGGAGAAGGAAGAGATGATTAGCCCTTTCATTCCTTAACATTTTTTTACCCTAATTCGGAAATGGCGAATGGGGCCACAAACCTTGAGGGAATATGCTGGGGAGGGGAGGAAAATGCTCAGAGAGAGAGAGAGAGAGAGAGAGAGAAAGAGAGAGAGAGAGAGAGAAAGAGAGAGAGAGAGAGAGAAAGAGAGAGAGAGAAGAGAAGAGAGAGAAAAGGAGGAAGAAGAACACGAGAAAGAAAGCCAGAAGTGGGTGTGTGTGAGGACGCGTGGGGAATAGATGACCTGCCCTTTCATTCCTCACAATTTCAAAACCCTAAAATGAGGGCACCCACGGGGGGCCAAAAATGTTTCTTGACACGCCCTAACTTTTCTCCACTAGCCCAAATCATTTCCCTCATTCTTCAAACTGCTCCCACGTGACCTTCCAAGAGCCAATGTCATCAATTTAACTCCCCTCTCCTCCCGCCCCCCATTCAGTTAAAGGATGTTCGTCTGTATCACTGCATCCATCCTTATTTCAGACTCACATAAAATCAATCACAAGTAAACAGGTTTTCTTGTAATGTTCGCATGTCAGTTAATTTTTTTTTTTGAAGGAATGATGAAAAGCATTCCATAAACAAACACGAAATTTAAAAAAAACAAAAAGGGCTCAAAGCGCTTTTATTTATCCCGTAGGTAAATCGTTTCCAACAAAGCTTGCCATATCATTCATAACGAACTGTATAACAGTGCATAATAAACTGCATAATACTGTGAGGTCGTTTGAGCCTGGATATGAGGCTTACAGACTGCATTATTATTATTATTATTATTATTATTATTGCTCATGGTGGTTTATAAGTAGATTGTGTCTGTACACATCGAAAGTCCTATCGTAGTAATCCAATAGAAAATCCAATGGAAAATCACTTACTTATATTTCTGAAGGCCTTTCGATGCAACCTGCGCATCATCGTCAGCCTTAATGAGCCGTCTTATTTTATTATTATTATTATCATTTAAATAGAACAGTACGTCCTTGGTAAAAATAAACAATATTACAAAAGAAGCACATAACAAAGTTAGTGCTATTCGCCGCTTGCGCACATATTACTCGAAAGTCCCGCGAATTCGTTGTGATATTCGATTCTAAAATCCTACATAGACTACAATATCAAACTGCATATCAAGAACGCGAACAGAATACAACCATATCAAACCAATGCTGAAAGTTACAAACGGATGCACTGAGGGAAACAGAAATTAAATATATTTCCAATGCAATGTATTTCCAACATGGTCCAGGGGGTGTTGGAAGGGGGGGAGGGGAAGGGGATCGAACCCACGAATTATTGATCCTGATTTAACTGCCGTTAATCATTCGGTGACACTACTTCATGAACACACATCGCTCTGGGTGCCCCTTGCATATCAAATCAAATATCAGCCACCGATCGCTCTCTGAACAGAAATATGCACCGGGCCATGCGTTGAGTTATTCAGCTTACTTCCCCATTGGGGAATACTGAATAGAGTTATCTCCCCCACATCGCGGTCGGTGCTCCCCCTTTTGCCAGCAGTGATCGTCTGGTGGCTGGAAAAATGGGGTCTTCACATAAGTGATAAAAGTGGAGTTAGACCATTCTTGTATTGATGGGTTAGGTTAGACCTCTAAAGTCAATGAATAATTAATAGATGCATGTTTTTCAGTACAAATGGATAGAGTATTTTGACTGGACAGTCAGACTACCCTGTGGAGAGTATTTTGGCTGCGCAACAAGACGGTAAGATTTTCGAATGTGACAAAGCCCAGCAATGTGCGTCTCCTCCATCTTAAAAAAAAAAGAAAACAAGAAATTATTTAAAGATTGGTTCGTGAGAACGTTGAGGTTTCCGTCAGATTTTGAGTCAGTGCGATAATCCAGTGAGCTAAACAGCAGTTTGAGTGAATTTTAGCACATAAACTTCATATGGGATTCCACTGGGCTGAACTGCAGTTTCCGCTTAATAAGAACATTTTTCAAAAGACAGAATGTTGTTGACTCTGCTTAACTGCAAATTTCTCAAGGGCATGAAAAAAATGTGGTTTCTCCGGAGTTGCGATTATCCATTGATTTTTACATGGAACACGTTTCCTGCTACCTGAAAATTGCTACAATTATGCAGAAATTCGCTTTCACACAGATTCGACTGTACTGTCGTTTTCTTCTGGACAATGGATCAAGAAGAATCCATTATCCTAGTGGATAACAGCAACGTTTAATCCCAATTTTCCTCACACTTCCGCGGCATTGCGATTAAGGGAAGGTTGTTGTATTACCTCAGAACACAATTTAGACTGCGGATTCTGCAGACTGTCCGTGCAGCCGGGTGATCTTCTTATATAGTGTAGCTAGGTGACCGTCTGCCACAGGGCCCTCAGGTCGGCGAGGTCACTCAGGTCAGGGCCAACCCCTGTTTAACCCAATCGTCTCCTGCATCATGACCGACAACTCCATTCCCCGATCGATCGCCATAATTAAGTTATGTCCCCTTACACACCGGAAGACCATCTGAGGCTATGAGAGGGGAGGAGACGTGGGCGTTGGCTCCCGACGGGGTCATGAAGAATCCGCGTGGTACGTCCCAAAATTCACTTTGAAGAGACCCACCAATAACCTTCTCTCCCACGAAGAATTTAATGTTGTATACAGCAATGATCCCGTTTTAGTCTCACTATAATAATTATTCTTAACCAAATTTTACTCCAGGGAATAACGGAACCATTGAATCGTGTAAATGCGCGTTGGCGTAATGCTTTGAGCTCTGCTTGGAATTGCTAACACATGCACTCGGAATTGAAGAAGAAGAAAAGAAGGAAAAGAAAAGGAAGAGAACAGAGGAGAAGAAGAAGGAGGAGGGGGAGAAGGAATAAGGGATGGGGGTGAGAAGAAGAGAAAGTCGGAGGAGACAGAGACGAAGAAGAAGTAAAGAAAAGAAGGAGGAGGAGGAGAAGAAGAAGAAAAAAAAAAGGAGAAGGAGGAGAGAAGAAGTAAAGAAAAGAAGGAGGAGGAGGAGAAGAAGAAGAAAAAAAAAGGAGAAGGAGGAGAAGAAGACGAAGAAGAAGAAGAAGAAAAAAAGGAGGAGGAGGAGAAAGTGATGACGAAGAAAGGGGTTGAGAAGAAGAGGGAGAAGGAGAAGGAAGAGGAAGAAGACGGCAAGGTAGAAGGAGAAGAAGACGAAGAGAAAGCAGAAAAAAAAATTAAGAAGAAGACGAAGAAGAAATGGACTGGAGTGGAGGATCATCCTACATATTCCCTCTCCTCTCTGTCCGTCCCCCCTTGCCCCCCACCCCCTCCCGAACCTCCTCCTCACAACCATAAACTTGAATAGCGTCATCACGTCGCCTAACGACTTTGCGTGATGATTCTTCTGATGGGCCCAGACAAACAAGAGAGGGTCGGAGACAATGAAATGGCAGCGAAAGAAACAACCCAACAAGCTTCACAATCATAAAACAGGACTGCCAAGGATTCTGAGCTTAGTGTCTCAAACAAACTGGCAACATGATAATAAATTGTCAAATCACTCGATTGGATTGACTTTTGTTTTGTTTTTGTTTTGCACTGCGAGAGAGAGAGAGAGCGTTGAGGGTTGCGGCAGTTTGGGGAAGGGGAAGAAGGGGNGGGGGGGGGGGGGGTGGAAGTACACATAGGGCACACAAGACAACAAAGAAGATGAAGGAGTGAGGGAGTGGAGAAATGGATGATCTGAGAGACAAAAGGAAAAGACAATGTGGAGGGTGAAAGAGATTCAGGGATGGATGAATAAATTAGGCACTAATGTTGGAGAAAACCCAAGAAGTAGGCCAGTCGGAGATCACAATTATCGTAAAACTGTGACACAAAGAAACTGTATGCAAAGAAAGAAAGAAAGAAAGAAAGAAAGAAAGAAAGAAAGAAAGAAAGAAAGAAAGAATTACGGCTTGCTGTGAGTGAGTGAGTGAGTGAGTGAGTGAGTGAGTGAGTGAGTGAGTGAGTGAGTGCGAGTGTGAGTTCGTGGGTGCTTGCGTGAATGAGTGAGTGCGTGAGCGTGCGTGTGCGTGTGTGTGTGCGTGCGTGCGAGTGAGTGAGTGAGTGAGTGAGTGAGTGAGTGAGTGTGAGTGAGTGAGTGAGTGAGTGAGTGAGTGAGTGAGTGAGTGAGTGAGTGAGTGAAGCGACCATACACATCTGATAGCAGCCTCTTCCGATTCGCCGACCACCCAGCCTTCCTATGACACGCCGACTGAATGAAATGGACAGAAATCTATCGACCGAGGCTCGTGTTTTGAGGAGCCATTACGCGCATCTTGCCAGATTTCTAAGATTCACCTCCCAAATCTTACACAGCCTGAAGAGGGAATTATCAAGCCCGATCAAGTTTAAAAAAAAAAGAAAACCGGAAAAAACAGGTTATCTCATTCCCGGGCGCTGTCTTAAAAAATACCAACAAGATTTTTTCTGGACCTCAAAACCCCAACATAACGAGCAACGATAGCTGCCTGCTGAAAGGGTAGCAAGGGGAGCAGCAGCAACAACAACACCAGCGACAACAACAACAACAACAACAACAACAGCAACAACAACACTGTGCAACAGAAATGCACACACATGGGATACGCTGAATCAGGACAATCTCTGTGTCTAAGAATCGAAACGGCCAAAGAGGCAAGTGAGAGAGGAAGAAAATAATGGCCGAAAATGGAAGATGAGGATAGCTAAAACTGAAGAAAGGAAAGGAGGAAGAAGAGAGAAAAGGTCAGGTTAAATTTGCAGCTTATCTCACTGGTTGGCTATAGATTATGGGTTAACGGCTTGCAGGGAAAATCGTCAACTTCTTCTTTTGAGAGAAGATAAAATGGGGAGGGGGGGGATCTATGAAGCGACTAAG
>JAWQUT010000067.1:104863-115276 GCA_033807755.1 Ellobium chinense | reverse complement strand
GGGGAAGAGGGGGGCTGGTGGTGGCTATTAAAAAGATTGAAAGTTGGAGTGAGACAGCGATTACCTGGCAGGAAGAATATGGAAGATAGACATGGTAAGAAAGAGAGAGAGAGAGTTATGCAGACTGAGGAAGAGAGGAACTGAAGCAATGATTGAACGATGATAAAGTAGTACTCGGCAGAGTGGCGCAAATTTTAAGAAAGAAAGAAAGAAAGAAAGAAAGAAAGAAAGAAAGAAAGAAAGAAAGAGGAGTACTGCATCTGAGAAAGAAGATACCGTGGTTGACGCAGAGATCGACAGACTCTGGTGGAGAAACTGAAAGAACGAAAGAAAGATCAAGTGCCTAAGGGGAAGGAAAGCATGAAAGCGACCAGAACTGCCTGAGGAAGAGAAAGAGGGAGTGAGAGAGAAAGAAAGAGAGAACGAAAAAGAAATATTCCGATCTGAGAAGACAACAAAGTAGAAAAGACACTGACAGCTAGAGAGCCTCAGGGAAACACATAAAAAGAGAAGAAGAAAAATACTGCACTGCTTGTGAGATGGAGACAAAAAGCACTCGACAACGGAAGATGTTCAGAGCCTGAATGACACCGGGCTGGGTAAGGGAGGGACATGCTTGATAGAAAAGGGGGAAGGAAAGTGGACACAGCTTCAAAATGAAAGCGTGCTGATATAGCTAAGATGAAAGCTGAGAGGGGTGTTTCTGAAATTAAAAGAAGGAAGGAAAATGTGTTTCGCGGAGAGAGGGAAGAGGAAAATGGTAACAGTTTCAGAGAGAGAGAGAGAGAGAGAGAGAGAGAGAGAGAGAGAGAGAGAGANAGAGAGAGAGAGAAAGAGAGAGAGAGAGAGAGAGAGAGAGAAAGAGAGGGAGGGGGGATAGAGAGGGAGAGGGAAAAGGAGGGAATGATCCACTCTAAAATTGCTGACATGCAATCAGATGAGGAACAGCTGAGGAAAGCGTCTCTGAAGTTAAGGGTAGGAAAGAAAAAGTGTTTCATGGAGAAAATGAGAGGACAAACAATGCTGGATAGAAAAGAAGAGGAAAGTGGTCACAGATTCAAAGACAGAGTTAGGGAATAACCTCTACAAAGTGAACTAACATAATATCAGATGAGATCAGGAGTAAGCAGTTGAGGAAGAGAGTTTCTGAGATTAAGAGAAGGAAGGAAAAAATTCTCCACGGAAAAAAAAAATGAAAGAGATTGACAAAGCTTGAGAAAAAAGAGGAGGTGACTAGACGATGTATGAACGACACGGAGAAAGATTTTTTAAAACTCCACGTAACGAGAGTTAAGAAAAGGAAAGTAGATATATCGAGTGTGAATGATAGAGAAGATAAAAATAGTTCACGCAACGAGTGTTGCTATAGACTTCAGGACTGTGGAAATGAGGAAAGACAGACCGTGACAGAGAATATTATATGAGACAAGAGAAGAAATGAAAAAGGAAAATCGCTGCCAGAGAAGGAGAAAGATACATAAGAGCTTGACAAACAGAAAGAAGAAAATGGAAGGAAAATCGTGAAATGAAAAGGAAGAGAACAGAAAAACAGACACGGAAGAGTGCTTGATGAAGAGAGGGAGGCAGGTGCTCTACTTCAAAAAGGAAGAGAAAGATAACGCTTAAAATAGAATGAGAGCTGAAAATGAAATAAATGCCTTGCTAATGAGAGATATCAGCAACACACAAACAAACACAGAAAGACAGACAGACACACAGAGAGATAGAGAGATAGAGAGAGAGAGAGAGAGAGAGAGAGAGAGAGAGANGAGAGAGAGAGAGAGAGAGAGAGAGAGAGAGAGAGATATGCTTGCTTTAAATTAGCTCATAAACTAAATGAACTACACACAAGAGGCAAACTCGCCACACCAAGACTCAGAAATTAGAACTGAAAATATTTCTGCTTCTCTCCGATATTCCGCACACTTTCCCCCCATTTCTGCTCACATTTCCCCAAAGTAAATGTCCACATCAAGACTTCTATCCCGTGTCACCCAGTGAACATGGCTGAAAAAGTGTCGCTCAGACTTCCCAGACGGAAAGAACCTCTCCTCTGTCGTCTGAACGAGCTGTCTGTCATCCCTTTTAACAAGCAATCGCGGATTCGATTAGTAACAATCGATCTGTTCAATCGATACTTCACATTTGGTAAAAAAAAAAAAATCTGGGTATGAATACCAATGTATCTACCAAATATTCTTCATAATTCCATTGGTTTATGTTAAATCATTGACAGAAAACACAAATTCAAAACAAATTTATTATCATACCAGATGCATTTAACTATAATAATCATTTTATAATCTACTATGAGCCTGATTATGTTGTACTTTACTTAAAAAATACTTAAAACTCATACATAATTCATCCAGTTATAGAATATGTTGACAGCTAACAGGATAGCGAAAAATAAAATAAAATAAAATAACAGAGGGACGTCACCAATTCAGTTTCATGGGAAATGTCCATAATTTGGAGCTAATGAGGTGTTCCGGTTAATGGGTAAAATCTGATATACAGGCCAAGACTACGCTGGCTTCCTTCAACTCGTCCATGAGATTACAAGATGTGAGGAAGTGAGGTCCGGCTGTAATCGATTACAATTAACAGCAAATGTACGCATTCGAATACTCATGATGTATCCGACCGTCCATTAGTACTTTCTAGCACTCTGTCACTCCAGCCACTCCATTAAAATAAATACAGCCGGTTCTTTCTTTTGAGGGTTTTCTCTCTCTCTCTCTCTCTCTCTCTCTCTCTCTCTCTTTCTCCTTCCCCCTCTCGAATGAAAAGCAGCTATAGCAGATGGAAAACAGCACAAAAGAAGACAATGCAGACGTGAACTTGAAAGGATATGGGGAGGTAGGGGGAGAGAATAAAATACAGACAGAGAGATAACAGTGAATGACGCTCAACGAAGATCCATTTAGTCCTTCCGAGCGACGGTTCGAGACTACAAAACAAAATGGCCTCTGAGAT
The DNA here is from genome assembly GCA_033807755.1 of Ellobium chinense. Lineage (NCBI taxonomy): Eukaryota > Metazoa > Mollusca > Gastropoda > Ellobiida > Ellobiidae > Ellobium > Ellobium chinense. The sequence goes on along the minus strand of JAWQUT010000067.1, from coordinate 112,297 downwards.
TGGCTCTAAAGTAAATGACCACACAGACATCAGCACAAATATTCAATAAATTGGGTCAGAGAGGGTCTCGAAAATATCAAGCCCTCTTCAGAGGTTGGAGAGGAAGGGGGAGGGGGGGGGGAGGAGAAGAGGGCATGATTTTGTCGTCTGTGTTTGTAGGAAGTGGGAGGAGGTGGATTTGGGAACAGACACTTCGTCAGTCTGCCACCCCTCGGCCTTCCCCAACCCCATTCTAAAACAAGGCTGAATACTAATGAAGACACAAAAAAAATCGTAGGGTTCCCAGATTTGTGTCCGATTTGATATTTTAAGAGTTTCGAACTTCGCTTCTTTGTTTAGAAGTCACTGATCTTGGTGCTGGTACACGAAACATATTATATGTTTGTATGTGAGGATAGAACAAAATCAACTTCCGGTACAGCCTGATCTAAAGGGTTAAGATATGAAGATGCCAATAGTATCTGACATAAATGCATGCAATTTCTAAATATTGCATATAAAATCAGAAAATTAAGGGAGGGGTAAAGGGGTTGGATTTGAATATCACAGGCTGAGACAGGTGCAAGTACTTTTGTAGACTAATAATAGATGAGGTTAAGCCACTCAGGTATAAAACTGTGTGATTGTCCCTAGGTGGATAAAGTTATCCTGTTTACTACGTGAAAAGATCTAAAATATTAGGTAGCCTAATTCACTGCCAATGTTCTCAAAATCTAACTGGTCTTCGGGCATTTTTCTACGCGTTAAAATTCGGAGGAATTCTTCCAATTATGTATGGAAAATATTCTGGCATGAGATTACTGGATAAGTTAATGAAGGATGTAAAACTTTATACTGTATAGCCAACAGTGAAAGAAACATTGGCATCTTCTTAACCTAACGAGCAGCGAACTTATGCCGAGATTCCAGACAAAACATGAACGAAGATTCAGTGATCCAATGTCTGACCCTTTCTTTAAATCCACAGACTCGGCACTGAGCCCATTCACCCTCTGTTTCCGCTATTCCTGAACAGTCTCCCAAGTCCTAAGGCTTATTTAGGAGGGGGTCAAGCGTAAACGGCAACCCCAGACAGACCACGAAGCTTTCCTCGTGCGTCTTCATTAATTTCGGCTATAGGGAAGACACAAACAGACCAAGTCGATCGACAGTCGACAGTTAGGACTAAAGTCGATGGGAATTCGATCGTCCTTAATGAGAATCCGATCCTTCTTTGCCTTCCAGCTTGCATCTCTCTCAATTAACTCATTTATCGCTGCCTTCCCCCTTCGGGGTCTTTCAGTTCTTGAGTTCTGACAGGCAGGCAGGCACCCTCTCAGTCTCAGCAAAGCTGAGCCTTTTCGCCTCAGGTCTTATAGTACTAGACTAGTTGTAGAATATTATCTTCCTCCATTAACTATGCCACTTATTGGGCGTTTTGCCTTTCGCCCCGGCCTGCATCCACACTTGACCAGGGCCGTACCATCCTTGCAGACCCCACATACCTCGTACATTCAGTCCGTAATTATCAGTCTCTGCAAATACCCACTCTTTATTCAATCAGACCCCTCACTACCATCTTTACAATCCTTCATCTTTCGTCCAGCAGATTTGTCACTGACATCTTTCCAGAGCCCGTATCTTTTACCTTCACAAAACCAGGCCCGTCACTTCTGTTTTTTCAGAGGCTAAAATCCCTCTAAGCCCGTTAATGCCATCATTATTGGGCCCTCACTCGTCTAAGTCCGCACTCTTGCAGCGCTAACAACGCAAACTGGCCCAGAGGTCGAAAGAAATCCTAGACCACCACATGCATGGTTAATGAACAGGAAGTCTGCGTGATGCAACAAAGTTGTAACCGATAGCTTGTACTTGATATGTATGTTACTGAATTGATGCGTAACACGCACGTGTCCCTCGACAGTACCGGAAATGAAAATCGGGTGCGGAAAGGGCGTTCGGCGGGAAGAGGGAGGGAGGTGATCAGTGACCGTATGCATAATCCATACGTTAATTAACGTATTGCGTTAACCACGGTGAACACTACTAATGTTTTGTGAGTTTCCCTGGTTACCGCACTGCGTTAACTAACGTATGGATTATGCATACCGTGGCCACTGGTTGGCAAAGGTGCGATTGAAAATTATTGTCCAGCAGTCAGACAAAAGCTACTCCATTTCCCCATCATACCATCGCCATCATCTTTTCTTCCTCTCTCTCTCTCTCTCTCTCTCTCTCTCTCTCTCTCTCTGTCTGTGTCACTCTCTCTCTCTCTCTCCTCTTCCCTCTCCTTACCCACCTCCACCGCCACGCCTATCACTTCCACAAATTTCATTGGCCAACCAATCAATGCTTCGGTCAGTGTGCAAACAGACTGAATAACACCGTTCTGATTAGTCAAGACGGAAGGAGTGAGTGTCGCGCGCCAGTCTGATCAATTCCTTGACACGCGCATGAAAAGCGGTAATTGACCAATTAACGAGACCGCTGCTTAGCGGTGATAAGGCTGGGTCAAAGGGCAAACTTTTCCGCAGCAGACCCTAAATCCAGCGTCACTGGCTGAAAGAAGTGGGTGAACGTATTACTCACAGTCACACTCGGTAAGAGCCCTTGTCGTACGAATAATAGAGAGATTATATATTTAGATTCAATTCGCTCACGAACCCTCATGGTAGTGAAATTAAACATAATTTTACTCAAGTTTAACAAAAACTTCTGAAACAATAAAATGAATTTATTTTTTTTTTAAATGTCGACGCTTGTGTCCCGACACTTTTTCAGAACTGACAACTAAAATAAAGCGACACATACGAAGGAAGTGAATAGGAGAGTCTGAAGGTCAACCGAAATAGAAACAGAAACAGAACAACTGACAGACATAATGAAAGGGCGTAAGAAAGAGAAAAGTCAACAAGCGTATGATTTTAACCCTTATGCCAGAAGTAAAGAGTAGTCTGGGCATGTGGCATTTTCTGTTGTTACGATCAAATAATTTTGCCAGTTACGAAGTAGAATCTGATGTGAATTTAACGTCATGTATGTAACATAATCTATATTAATAAAACGCTTCAGCCAAATTTGTGTCACAGATTTCTTGAGAACTACGTAACGTAAAAACATGCGGTTTTCACCTAAATTCGTAGAAAAATACACAAAAGGTAACTATACACATCAGTCCTCTTTATTTTTTTTACCCTTTTTAAAAAAAAAAAGAATGTGTATAGCAACGAAATACAATCTCCGATAGATCTTTTCAATCCGCCCGATTCGCCAATCGTCCAACTTTTTCACGGAGTCTAATGCATTCGTCTATGATGCCTTTCGGTGCGCTAGGTATTCTTTCGCCGCTGGTGCGTTGTCTGCCTGCCCAAATGTAAAATGGGGTGTTTGTCTTGTCGTATATAAACCAGGAAATGATGTATTATGCACATCCCTACATCTGACATGATAGTCAGTACGAGGTCCAAACTTGAAAATAAAGGTTCTCAAATTTTGAATCCAGAAGGTGTCTCAATGTTTGAAAGACAAAGTGACAATGCCCAAGAGCTCATGCTATAGCCCCAACTAACGAAAACTATCTGGCACCACGAATGTGCTTCGTCCGTTATGTCCATAATGTTATGTAATGTAACGTAACGTTACGTAATGTAATGTAACGATTATTTTACATAACACACACATTCACTACAAAAATGCCTAAGCCGCTGCACAATCANGTCAATGTGATCAATATTCATACATGAAAGTTCTCTCAAACAGGTTGACTACTGGATATCAAATCTTGCCTCCAGCTTTCAACAATCAGGTCTTAAATTGATTTCTAAAAAATGATGACATTCTCAATTTTCCTTTCTCATCACTGATGCTGCTCCGCAACTTAGGGCTACCTATAGAAAAAAAACCCTTTGGCCAAAAGATAGCCTGACTGTCGGTGTTTCAAGAAGTTTGGCATTTGGCATCATGTGAGCAGTCGGGAAGTGTGTTTGGGTCACGGGTGAACACTAGGCTCGCACGTGGAGGTAGGGATCGATTCAGGCAGTAGGTATTTAAGGATTAAATTGCTGTGAAGTTAGCGTCCCTGTAGTGTAGTGGTAACACGCTTCAGACATGCAAGCTGAGAGACCCTAGTTCGATCCCCGGCAGGGACAGAAATTTTCTAGTGTAGGTTTTTTTCGGCCCTTCTTCTCAAAATTGATCATTCACAGTAATTTGGTAAAATTCCTGGTGACACACTTCCTTAAAATAATATATAACATCTGAAAAAATTATCAGACTAAGCTCACCTTCCTCCCCCTTAAATATGCGAGAAAGAATACCATACACTGTATTGTCTTTCCATCCGGTTACAATCAACTGAGTCCATGCATCCAATATTAGAATTAAGGGGAACCCTGCGACCCCCACCATGGCTGAACATGATCCCTTCCTTCCTTAGCACATTCTCATTACGAAATCCCAGCGGTTTTTTTTTTTTGGCTGTTGTTGTATTTCCTTATAAAAACAGAACGGGAAACAAAAAACGTCTGATATCCCATCAGTCGCTTTGTCCGAAAGGTGGGTAGGTTTAACAGAAACTCATCGTTTAGAGACGCATATGACGTAGCAGATAGGACTTGTATACAACGGTTTTTACACTTTTCGATCTGCTGTCTGCAAATGTAAGAGTGTTGACTGCTGCCTGCAAATGTAAGGGCTATTGACTGCTGCCTGCAAATGTAAGGGTTTTTGATTGCTGACTACAAATGTAAGGGTTTTCGATCTGCTGTCTACAAATGGAAGAGTTTTGACTGCTCCCTGCAAATGTACGGGTTCTGACTGCTGCCTGCAAATGTAAGGGTTTTCGATCTGCTGTCTGTAAATGTAAGGGTTGTGTCTGCTGCCTGCATATGTAAGAGTTTTTTATTGCTGCCTACAAATGTAAGGGTTTTGAAACTGAACAAGTTTCTTGAATCTCCATACCCAGAGTCTGGGTTTCTCCTCTCATACCAAATTTTCCCGCCGGGGAGAATTGATTTTCATATTTATTGCCTCATTTCCATGACTTTGCTTAATTACTAGGAGGCCTGTGGTATGTTATATGGTTCTGCAAGTCACATACACAAGTTCTTCCAACACCGGAAAAGGTTAAATGTGCATTTCACAAGCAAGACCTGTCTGTCTGTCTGTGTCTGTCTGTCTGTCTGTCTGTCTGTCTGTCTGCCTGTGTGTGTCTCTCTCTCTCTCTCTCTCTCTCTCTCTCTCTCTCTCTCCGCTTTTTCATTCCAATCCACCTCCTTCCTCCATGATAATACCACTTGGTTACTGTAAATCACATTTTCACAATCTACCAGGTCTCCTCTGCGACCCGCAACATCGCTAAGTCATACATCAGATCATATGACCCGAGTTATCTTCACACCTCCTTAATTTGTGTGCACTAATGCTGCAAATGGAATTAAAACAACTCACAGATGTTTCAAAACAGACCCAGCGTGTCATAAGAACTGAAAAACCGCCAAGTAATTTAAAAACCCGCCATTATCGATAGTAAACCCGCCAATCAGGCCACGTTTCTTCCCAGGAAACAGAGCCAATTTCCCTGCAAGCCGTTGCGTCAAAGACCTGCATCATGGCGAAACGTCGACGACAAAGCCCTGTCCATCCGAACATGCATGGAATAATAAGATATGACGGGACATACACACGAGAGAACTGGAAATCCTCCAAAAGGCCTTTTGATATTATTCTTTGATCTTGATGATAGCAGTGGCATGCAGTTACATGCACATTTAACCTTTGATGTTGTTGTTATTATTTTGTGTTTGCTCTGATGATATTATAAGACTAAAGTGGCTTTGTGGGTAACGCGTTTTGCCCACCAGGATGATGCGGCCCATTAAGTTGATTTGGACATCAATCATTCAGAATATCCAGGACAGACACGGGGATTAAGATGTGGTGAGACAGATGAAACGTGAAGGCAAAGCAAAGTGAGCTAACCAGCAAGTATATTGAGCTTTTTCTCTTGTCTTTTCTCTTTCGCTGCGTGGCATTTTTGTAAATGTCGGTTTGTATGATCGGTGGTCTAGACTAGATACGGTTTGTGTTGATGGGTCATTTCAAGGGTATCCAGTGACCATTACTTTGCAAGCTCTTCATCTCTTTCACTGCTGTTGTTCACGTCAAGCAGGTGTCTCCCTGCTAGCGGCATTGGCGAGAGAGATGAAACGAGAAATCGAAGCAAAATAACCATGTACTTCCAGGCCCTTTCTACTACTTTTGGATTTCACTGGGCAGTGCTCTTATTAAAGAATGCCAATCGATGGCTGCACTTCTCACAATTTGAGTCGCAAATTACGATACTGATATTTCGTTGTTGTGTTATGAGATATCAGCAGTGGTCTTTTTACTCTCTGTATTGTTGGAGGGACAATGGAGTCCATTACTTTACTAGTTCTACATCCTTTTCATTGCCACTGTACATGTCAAGCGGGTGTCATCCTTTCAGCCCCACTAGCGAGAGAGAAGAAACAAGACAACGAGGCGATGTATGCTATACCAGCATGTACACTGAGGCTCTCTTCATGATATTGGATATCGCTCTGTAGAAGTCTTGTAACAGAAGTGCCAGTCGCATGTCTTTTTGTTATTATCAGTGATCTTTATATTGTTTGTGTTAATGCTGTCAATCCACTAGAGTCCATTACATGACACGTTCTAATCCCTTCCACTGCGTGTTGTACAGGCCAACCGGATGTACCCCGTGAACTCCATCGGCGGGAGACATTAAAAAAAAGAAAGCCGTGCGAAATAAGCTGACCAGCATGTACATTCAGGTCCTCTCTCTTACATTTGGATTTCACTGGTGGCAAATGTTGTAAATATGGTGTAAATAACATTTTTTTTTTACATCATCGGTGGTCTTGAGACTGTTTGTGTTGCTGGGATGTCTCCAACAGAGTCCATTCTTCTACTTGTTCTGAATTTATGTCACAGTAAAGTTGTTGTAAACGCTAAGGGGATGTCACCGCGTTAATTCCATTGGCGAGAGAAATTAATTACAGGAGAAACAAAATAAGCAAGACAGCATAGACTTTGAGGCCTTCTTCTTACTTTTGGATTTCGCTGGGTGGTATAAGCAAGACAGCATAGACTTTGAGGCCTTCTTCCTACTTTTGGATTTCGCTGGGTGGTATAAGCAAGACAGCATAGACTTTGAGGCCTTCTTCCTACTTTTGGATTTCGCTGGGTGATGGTCTATTTCAAGAAGTGCCAATCGATGGCTGAATTTAACTCACATAATATGTACTCATACTGCACTGACAGATTACATTTGAGTCGCAAATTACGATACCAATATTTTGTTGTTGCTGTTGTTATTATCGTTATTATCGGTAGTCTTGATATTGTATGTTTTCTTGAAGTCATTCCAGTCGAGTCCATTACTTGACTAGTTTCTACGCTCCTTTCACAGCT
>JAWQUT010000067.1:70214-102332 GCA_033807755.1 Ellobium chinense | reverse complement strand
GCTGACGACCAGCAATGACTTTGTTATGTATTTCATTTGTCATATTATGTATTTACTTGTATGATGTGTATTGTAATCAGTGTTTGTATTATGAATGAGATGTATAATATTGTATGACATCGTAAAACAATTTCCCTTCAGGGTAAATAAAGTCGTATTTTCATTTTTCAATTCAATAAAAGATCACTGTATACAGACAGAAAGAAATCAACTCACTCAAAAGCAAAACAAAAACACACAGATAAACAGATCCTCAGCAGACAACCTCCATTCCATCAGCGGGAACTCGGACTACTAGAATAATACCACTGAAGCCCACAGACCCTAATCTTTCTTTCACAACGAGATTTAAGACGACAATGAATAACAGTCTAAGGCCTGGTCTGACGTTCATACCCTATGGGAGACGTCACTTTGGATTCCCTTAAAAATCAGATTTGCTTCCTATGGGAACAAAACGTCGAGCTCAGATTAATAGTCGTTCCGCTCAGTGGCGGCTTCAGGATTTTCGGGGGCGTGTTGGGGGAAGGGGAAGGTGGGGGAACAGGGGTGGAGGAGATAGGCCATGATATTCAAAATTCCAAGTATTTTCTCCTAATTTTCCTTCAGCGGTGATGCTGAAGCATCATGACTTATATCTCTGTGGTCAATATTTACTGAAGAACATAAAAGGCCCAATCTATTAGAGCAGCGTGGCCTAATGGTTATGGCGTTGGACTCAAGATCTAAAGGTCGTGAGTTCGATTCCCGACCACGGTCATGTTGTTAGTGCCTTGGGGAAAGCATTTCATTCACATTTTCCTCAGTCCACCCGGCTGTAAAATGGGCACCTGGCTATAGGCAGTGGAAGATATTGTCAGAATGCTAGTGATCAGCGCCTCTTAATGGCAGCGGCACTGTATACTCCACAGGGAGTCGAGAAAGTCCTAGAGTGATCAGGCCTGCTGAGGTAATAATAGTGTGAAGTCGCATGAGCGGGCATTAGCCTGGATATGAGACTTATAAACCGCATTATTATTATTATTATTATTATTATTATTATTATTATTATTATTATAAAAACACACACAGACTAATCAGTTTTTGACATGTGTCTCAGGAAGGTTAAGGGCGGGGTTGGGCCCCTCTCTCCATCATGATAACATGGCTACGCCACTGGATGAAGATCAAGCATCGTTGAGAAACTGCATCAGTGTCTGGTCCTCATTTGTTTGATATAATTTCTCATTAGGATATTTAAGAAGAGCTCATAATCATTCATTAGCATTCATTAGAGCTTTTCCGTGCTGAAAATAACCCATCTCCACCTCCACTTCTTTCAACTCGTGACGTGTTTGGCGTCCGTCCATCCGTCCGTCTGTCTGTCTGTATGTATGTCTCCCGTCCGTCCGTCCACCCGGACCATCCATCCATCCATATTCTTATCCATCCATCCATCCATCCATCCATCCATCCATCCATCCTTCCATCCATCCATCCATCATCCATTGATCCATCCATCCATCCATCCATCCATCCATCCATCCATCCATCCATCCATCCAGTCAAATACTGGTTGGCTGACTGGTTTTCCCCAGCTCTGTGGCGTCTTCATTGGCTCGTTTCTCCACGCCTTGCTCTTGTTCATCCTCTCTCTTCCTTCCTTCCATCCGTCCTTACTTCCTACTCTTTACTTAGCCTCCTCTCTACAGTTTCCGGTCTGAATTGCTTGTAAGCCAACTAACTACTTCCGTTAATATTTGTGTAAATTTTTTAAATCTATCTATCTATCTATCTATCTATCTATCTATCTATCTATCTTATCTATCTATCTATCTATCTATCTATCTATCTATCTATCTATCTATCTATCTATTTTTTAATAGACTTCCGTCTTTGCCTTCTTCTTAACTACACCAATATATACCCAGAGTGCTCAGTAAAGGCAAGAAACTTCATATCACAAGGTACAACGCACACGTTTACAGATGTCAAGTGATGTCGCTGGGCGGAAGTTATCGAAGTCATTTTGTTGGAAAGTTAACATTGGACTACAATAACGTATCGAAAACGGACGGAAATGAAATAAACTTTCTTTTATTTAAGAAGGTCTGCCATTTATTACGAACACCGGCTGGTGTCTGAAGGACAAGTACTATACTACTCGAAATTTTTTAGAAGTTTACTTTTCGTTTTTGTACCTGCGTTTATTCAGTATTTACTCATTTATTTGTATCATTTAACTGACGAAGGCGTCTGTCGTAATGTTTAGAACTGTCATTTTGATCTGTTCGAGAAATTTTTGATTAAAAGTATATCGGGTTGAAGTAGTGTTTTAAAAATTTCCCTTATTTTGCAATAAGTATTGAACAGGGCATGCTAGGGTTACACATTAATCATAACAAAGAGAAGGGAAAGGCGTACAGCAATATTGAATATCTCCTTTAATATTTATGTACAGTTGATGATTCGTTGCTGTCAAATGATTCTTGTTATCAAATTTCTGTTTTAGTAACCCCACCCTCTGTCTATCTTCGTCTCTCAATCAATATAATCTCCTCAAGACCCATCCTTCCTCCCCTCCCCCTCTCCCCCGATCCTTTTTTTGCTTTTTTCCTTCTCAGAGTTATCTTTCCCCTTCCATCCTCAATTTATTTATTTATTTGTTTTGCTCCGCGAGTTCCCTGGGGTTCATACAGGAAGCGCTGGTTGTGTTTTTTACGCAGTTTGAAATTCCAGATTGAGGATATAGGTTGATCCTGCCCATTTCGTAAAAATCTCCCTCCCCCTTTGTCTCATTCCCCTCCCAGCAGTTACACACGTCACAGCGTTTCGTCGTGACTGCCAGTTTCAGATTGCAGGAGCCTAAGTGGTCCAAAATTTCTGGATTATCAGAGTCAATATTGGCAGGATATAAAATACGATGTCCTTTGAACAAATTATGTTAGAAATGATCGTATAACCTGAAACCACGCCGCAAAAGTGGCGAAATACAGTCCTGAATTTGTAAAGAAATATTTCTTGCAGGCAGTGTTTCCCCAATGGCTTCAGAGAGTTTCATCTGACCTGAAGACTGCACTTCCTTCTAAATTAAAATTATGAAAAATCAAAACGAAGCCGCCCCCTCTCCCCCTCACCCCTTTTCCTCCCATACTGTAAACAGTATATAATTTGAGCACAGCGGTGCAGCGGACTAGCCTTGGCCATTCGGAACGTTCCTGTGGTTCGAAGAGAAAGTTTTATTAAATGGCTCAAAAAGGCTTTTACAACATGGCTCCTGCAACTTTCTGAGATGAGTAATACTGGGGATGACATATGATTTAAGACACAATATTAAATCACATTTATTACTGTGCGCCTTATCAATCTGGACGTATGTTTTGGGGATTTTTCTTTTTTTGGATAAAAAATAGATGGAGAGGGCAGGACAAATACGGCATTGTCTGTCTGTCTGTCTGCCTGCCTGCCTGCCTGCCTGCCTGCCTGCCTGCCTGCCTGCCTGCCGGCTGGTGTGTCGGTCGGTCGGTCCGTCGGTCGGTCTCTCTTTCTCTCTTTCTCTCTCTCTCTCTCTCTCTCTCTCTCTCTCTCCCCGACACCCAACTACCGACACCCAACTACCAACACACTTTCTTCGCAAATGCGTTTAAAAAAGAAGGGGAAGGGGATGGGAGGGAGATTAGCGCAGTGACGGAGATTAGGAGAAAGACAAGACACCACAGACCAGACCATGCCTCAACATGATTACATTCATCAAGCCATATCTATCTTCTTGGTTTCTCTTCCTTTTTTCTTGGAAAGTTTGGGGTTNGTGGGGTTTCCACTCCCGGCCCTCCATTCCCCCGTCCCTTGGGGCCTCATTTCGTCAGAATAAAAAAAATTAATAATCTTATGACTTAAACAAAAACAGAAACGACAGCAACATCAATATTCCCTTTTACAAAATGGACAATAAATCTTCATATCCTTGCTATCCTCTCCTTTATTGCCAAACTGCCACCAGAGGAAGAGTTGCTCCCCCCTGAATGAAGATGGGAAAAACAGGGCAGAAGGAAGCTCCTGGTTGCTTGCTAAGCCAACCTAATTCAAAATTCACAGCAAGAAGCTGAAGTGAACAGCAAGGGCAGCACGACTCCAACTCCAAACGTATGTAATACATGGATGCCAATCCATTTTCATTAAAAATTGGGATTTTCCCCAGTTCACATAGATCTACTCTAGAATATGTTGCCCTAGTTGTTACAAGCCATTTACATAATACAAAAATAATTCTTAAGAAATAAATTTTTGTGTGCATAAATACATATTACTGAATCTAATTAGCCTCTGTATGACAACACAAGCATCAAACTGAAACTTATACATAGTACAAAAATATTCTATCTGAAACACATGCATGCAAGCCATAAACTTGGAAAGAAAGGACAGCATAATTTTCACACTGAAGTGATAAGATTATCCAAATAATAATATTGTGGTTTTAAAGTCTCATACCTGGCAAATGCCTGTTAACACCACTTCAAATTATCACCTTGGCAGGCCAGATCATTTATAGACAGTCTCAACTTCCTGGGAACCATATAGTGTCGTTGCCGTTTACAAATGGTGATCACTAGCATTCTGACACAAGATAACGATGAAAACTGGGAGTGACAGACACAAACAGATGCTCACACAGATTAAAGTGAAGGAGAAAGGGCACAAGAAGACAAATACAGAGAGTAAATAGAAGAAGGAAAAAAAAGTGAAATGTCAGCCATTGAACCCACGATCTCTGTATGAACACCCACCATCTCACTTTCAGCTCAGAACCAAGGAGACATCTATACACAGCTACGCCCCTACACTTTGAAAAAAACAAAAAGCCTAAAGGTTGGAGTCTTTCCTGAGGGTTTCCTGAAATCAAACAGAAGACTAGCAGCAACAGTGCTAGACGCCAGACGTACACAAATAATGATAGCTCTGGACATGAGACTCACAAGTAATGACGCCAGTTACTCACCTAAAGCTGTGTGTCCTTTGGTATGCTTCAGAATATCACTATGTGTTTTTGGCAGGTCTACATCTTTGGGTAAATGGTAGCGAGTGAAGGACATGAAACAGTAGAACTTGGAGCGGGACTTGTGAGAGAACAGTGGGGATGTCATCAGCTCTTTGCCAAAGTAACTCCACAACTCGTAGCTGGAAAACAAGGAAAGTGACACAATCTTACTTAGGCCTTTCTTGCCAAATATTGTTTTCTATCAGGCACTAGTTCTTGTGAGACAGAACCACAGAAATCAAGATTATAATCCTACATCATCTCCTGCTAAATGTATATACAGTGTACTACAAATATCTGCTACTAAAGGTCCATCCACAGCTGACAAAGCAGAGCTCAATAAGAGTGTTACTGGTATCTTTTCATTTTTTTACCATGTCAACATGGACCTTAATCACATAAACCCGAAATTCAATATGGTAACCTAATTTTAAATTGGCTTAAGTATCACTTGGGCCATTTTCAAACCACAGTGATGTTTTGGATTGCATGCAGTTTAAAAAAGTCTGCAATACTTTTCTATTGCTTGCACACACGAGGTAGATATGACTAATCCGTCTTTATTTACTGCCAATACAATGGTACAACAAAAATGAAATAGAAGCTGGAAACAAACCCTGTCATTGAATATGCCTCCTCTAAAGTCAGCTTGCTCTTGAATATATGACACACTGGCATGTTGTCCTCATCCATCTCCACATGAAATGTGACACGGCTAAAGCCGTGCTCTCTCATCTTCTCCGCAGTCAGAGTCTGGATGACCTGAGCACCGAAGCCGATTCTCCTGGCCGCTGATTCTGGAGAACAGTCTGCATCTTCTGGACCCTGGAAATATTAATAATCATGAATAAGGCTTAGACGTCTTGAATACAGGCCACTGCCTGATCATGCGATTTCATACTGTTATTACCCCAGCAGGCCAGATAACTCAAAGACATTCTCCACGCCTTGGTGAGCATGCAGTGCTGCTGCCATTTACAGGTGCTGATCACTAGTATTCTAATATCTTTCACTGCCTATAGCCAGGTACCCATTGTACAGATTTTACAAATACGAAAGGAATAAACAGCACGAAGCTCTATGGGAATATTATTAGTTTCATTCATTGAAAAAAAAAAAACCACAGAGAACTTCAGATAATATCCATATCGACAATTGGACAGTATCATAATCATGGTATAATATTATATTCAACAAAAATGAGGTTCATGCACTCATAAAACTGGATGTAACAATTTAATAACCATGAAGACACTTTACTCTTCCCATAAACTTGTAACCTCCCTGAATTTTTTAGCTCTTTGGATTTTGTCATCAAGACCTGCCTAAGCTTCTGGACAAAATGGTACCAAAACTTTCTTTTCATCTGGTTTATCATAGGACACACCTTTTTACAGCAACATGGACAATATATGATGATCTAATCTGTTTATTACAGTCTCCTTTGACAAAAACATCAGGAAACGTCTTTAATTTTCCTGTCTTAGTTTCAGTTTGAGCAGTGCAATGCACTAAATCATCATTTACAACCAGTTAGCAATTCATAGCACTGCTCTGTCATTAATAAAACAGACATGCATGCTAATCCCAGTCAACTCCACTTAACTGCAAACCTTTTAATCACAACTTCCATTTAATTAACAATTGTGCATGCGGTTCCAGGACAGAAAGCAAATTCAGTAAGGACCTGCATCACAGTGCAATGTGCCTCAGGTCCAGCTGCCCACTGGCTGTATGATCCACTGTTACAGATACTAACCATTTCGTGTGTCATCTGCTGGCCAATCAGCTGACACCTGCCTGCCAAATTCAACTGCCGCCTCAAAAAGTTAGCACCGATATGCTTATTTATAAATCCCCAACATAACGATGTAAAGATAAGAACTGGCTCTGCCTGAGTATTACAAAGGTGAAGAGGCTTACCTGGAAGTGTCCATCATCGTCTGAGCACACCACGTAGACCGGCCTGACAATGTGGCTGAAGCCTGGCAGTTCATAAGTCAGTCTCATGGTCAGTGAGTCCTGGTTGCACCGCAGGTTGATGATGTTCTCTCCGGGCTGGAGCCTGACCAGAACCTGATGGAGAGATAAGATGAAGATAAGATGAAGATAAGATGAAGATAAGATGTCTCAAACAAAAAAAAAAATTCACTTATCACAATGTTTTCTTCAGGTCATATGAGACGGGGAGACATTCCACTCTTTGTCATAGATCTGAGGGAGGATTTAGATATATTTTTTAGAGGGATTTTAGGCTTTTCTCAAATAATGCAAACTTTGGAGTGCAGGAAGAAAGTGGAGAATGGTGTAGGTTCAATATATTTTTAGCTGGGATTTTGAAATTCAATGGGTCAATTGCACGACTGTCTGGAGAAAATGCTTTTGGAATATCTTTCAGAATGGTTTGTACAATATTATACACTATTAATCTGCCATTAATTCCTATTTCTTATTTTCATTGTATTAAAAACTTGCATGATTCATACATATTGTTTCCATTGTATTAAAAATGTGTTAGTTGCATATATAGTTATGAAAAGAAGACACTTATGAGGTGATATCAGAACTGTGACAATATTCTAAATAAAGTACATGGATTACCTGGAAAAATGACATAAAGAAAGAAGAAACAGATAAAAGATAAGCATTAATATCTGACCTTTTCTTTTTAAAAAAAAAAAGATCTGAAGATGAAGTAAAACGAAAAGACAATGGGATAACAATTACTCTTTAATACAAATCTCCATTTACAGCAAGAAAATTTGAGGTGGGCCTGTAATTCACATTTAATTACACTGTTAGTGACATTGCCTTGTAAGGTTGGGCAGATTCAAATCCTACCAAATCCAGAGCTAGAATCTATTGGACTTAAATCCCAATTCAAATTCTGAGTGGGTGTAATCATGGAATTTGAGCTTTCACTTCTTAAAGTGACTAGAAAATTGCCTCTAGATTCTACATGGCGTACTTCATACTGCATTTTCATTTTAATTAAAGCTAAATAAAGGGTTAAACGAGCGCATTTGAACAAAGACCTAAATTTTGATATGGTATAGGGATTTCTTGTAAACCTAGTTTTTAGGTGGTTTTTTTTTTCCATTTATTTCCTGTGAACCAAAGGATTCAAATCCAACAATCTTAAGATTAGAATCCAGATTTGAACCCAGGGTAAGAGAATTTGATGGGTTTGTGTGTGGAACTGAATCTTGCCCATCACTAGTGTTTTGTACCACATAGTGTGTTTCACCCACTTAGCAGAGCTCATGGGCTTAAGTGCAATTTTCTAAAACATTATATTCCGAGATCAAACATTATTAAGTAACTACATTGGAGAGTTTGGTGAACAGACAAAATAAAATGAACGAAGGAAGCACGATTTGTCTGTAAAGTTTCAAAACCAGGCCATTAACTCGGGAATTATCTAATCAAATCACAAGGTTTTTACACCAGCTGAGTGTATTCACCTTAAAGCATCCATCTATCACTGGCCAATCAAGAGCTCCGTCTGGGTCACCTGACGTGGACACTAGGAGGCAGCCATCTTGGTGACTCCCTTCTATCTCTCCTACCAGCAGCGGAAGAGGGTACGTCACACTCTCTCTATCCTCGACGTTGTGGACTCTTATCTTCATTCTATCCTTGTTCTCTCACACCACTGGGAGTCCTGCCTGGCTGATGGGGTGAGAGTGTTACTGGGTCTAAAGTTGTTCTGGTATCTAAGTGTCCCATGGCGTCAATGTGTACGGATGGGCTCCATCTCTTTAGACATCTAAGAAGACAAAGGTTGACAATGGTTAGTAACAGTGGATGCCAGTATGATTCTACACACATCTTTATCTGCCAAGAAGGGGATGTGCTTTTCAGTCCCACACTATATTATACATTTCATTCACTGCACATAATACATATAAAACTGCAACATTGTTAGTTGGCACAATGCAGTGCCCTGGTCCCTCTCCCCTCTTCTCCCAGCTTGAAAGCCAGATACTCATTTACGCCTGAGCCAATAGGGAAATAAAGAGTAACGTTTCTCTCCCAAGGACATCACAAAGTTGAACACCAGACCCAAGAGTCTAATCCACAGATCTCAGACTTACAATCTTCAGATTGTGAGAATTCGTCCAAATGCTGACAACTATAAACGAAACGAAGGATAATGCACCACTGGAGAAAAGAACGGATGAAAGAGAAGTAACTCACAAAGTCAGGCAGTAAGAAAGATAGAAGAAAAGGAAGCCAAGAAGATAGAAAAAATAGAAAGAGAATTAAAATGAAAACAGAATGATTGATGCATCTCTAGGCTTAGGAGTTCAACAAACCAAAAGCATTTAACGCACCCAAATCCTTCCATAAATCACTGGCATGAAAATGCTTCACCATAGATGTAAAAAACCATATGCAACATCCCATCCACAAATATTTCCATAATCCTCTTCAAGACCTAAGCCAATATGCTCAACTTTAAACCCGGAAGTAATTTCCAAACTTCATCCTTTTACACAATCCTGATTCATGCTCGCATTATCTTCCTCATTCCATCTCCACAGACACTCGTCAAGGATGATCTCCATGATCAAATTCTTATCTCACAATCCCTCACCCCCTCACTTTTTAAAAAAAAAATTTGGGGGGGAGGGGNGGGGGGGGGGGGGTCAAATCTGTGAGTGTAACATCTTAATAAACCTTTTAACTCGCAATCTCAAATCGCATCTAACTACCAGAAGGGAACCCAAAATTATTATCAGACATTTCCAACATCAAGTCCTTGCTCTAAATATGTTTCTCTCCTTACATAAAGACATACATGTACCCGGAATAGATTTGAAATAAGAAAAAAGTAATGCATATCAGGAATCTGATCACACATCACTTACTTGAATTCAGTCACACACTTATGAGAGTGCCATTTTATTTTCTCTGAATTTCACGAGTAAATGTGTTCATACTGACTACAAACTTTGCAGATCGCTTGTTTACTACCCCTCAGATTCTAACAGTAAAGAATTTGTAAAAAAAACCAAAAACGTCTAGTATGGAAACTATGACAGCGAATCCATCTATTTCGAGGCAATGTAGGCGGGGCTTGTCTTCCCACAGTAGCAATCGGATGACACAGCTTTAAAGCTGAACAGTGCTGGACCCTGATGTTGGACGCGGGACCCAGACAACCGCCCTGCCAATGATAACAACTAGAGTCTTTCTTATGGAAATGGACCGTTTCAATTTTTCTGGTTAATCGCCCACGTCTTTCTCCGAGATCTTCTACTGCCGTGGATATTACATCATTTTACTGTACAGCATCATTACACATCAAGTCGAAGATAAAGCTATGGGAAACTGTGGGAGGGGGTCGGGAGTGCTAGTGGAGCAGTTCTAGATCTTTCGCTAACGTTCAATATAGAAATTGGTGAAGTAGTAAAGCCATTTGCTCTTTTGCCACTCAAAATGGCGGACAACACAGGCGCGGAAACTCGTGACGTCATCCACAGCGGCTCCATAACTGAAAAGGGATATTTACGCCATCTCACATACTGTTTCTCTCGAACCTTTTTTCTTCTTTTTTTTTCTCCCCTCTCTTCCTCCTTTCCTTCTCTCTCTCTCTCTCTCTCTCTCTCTCTCTCTCTCTCTCTGACACAGACACGTACCTATGCACATACACACACACATACAAATGAAAGTTACCGAACTCTACTAAACCAACAGCGGCTCATAATCTATTATTGACTCAAAAACTTTCACAATACTTCTGAAATTTGAGAATGTCACAAGTCATTCACCGAAGACCGGATGGAAGAAACCTGCTGTGCCATGAGACAACCCCCCCCCCNAAAAAAAAATGGGTCAGTCGAAAGTGAAGGAGGAAGTGAAAAATAGGAAAACAGGAATGAAGGAATGCAAACACGTCCATTTCATCACAAGACACTGCAGACACAGAAGAGGAAGGAAAGAAGTATCACAGTCACACATTAACCCTCCAGTGCTCAGCGTATCAGATCTGATGCATTTCGTGGAACAAAGAAAANAAAAAAAAATGGGTCAGTCGAAAGTGAAGGAGGAAGTGAAAAATAAGAAAACAGGAAATGAAGGAATGCAAACACGTCCATTTCATCACAAGACACTGCAGACACAGAGGAGGAAGGAAAGGAGTATCAGAGTCACACATTAAAGACTGGATGGAAGAAACCTGCTATGCTATAACACAATACAAGAAACTGGGTCAATCAAATGTGAAGGAGGAAATGAGAAACAGGAAAAAAGGAATGCAAGGGTGTCCATTTCACCACAAGACACCGGAAAGACAGAAGAGGAAAGAAAATATCAGCTCAGCCCAGCATGAGAGGGTTGGGTGACCGGACAGGATCAAGCGAGCACAAATCTCGAGTAATCTTCAACCCAATCACCGGTCAATGTTTAGCGGAGTGCTCTCCTCCTCCTCCTGGCACCAGATTACGTCCCTTGGGGGTTCAAGATGATATTGTGTCCCTTGGAGAGTTGACATTTCACAAACAATTTTCAAAATTGCGGGAGTCGAGTCTTCCATATGACCCAATAACGAGGGATCACGTCATATGAAAAGGGTGCTATGAATGTTGACCTCGATGGATGTGAACGAAATTACATTTTTCACTAAATCGTCGCCTCGGTGCAACAAGCCTCTAACTAACGAAACAATTTTCATATTTTAAAGCAGAGCGTAAAAAGTGATTGATTTCTCACTGCAAGGCCACGCATATGCCAAAGTCAGCGTTAGTGCAGCCGCAAAACTATTCAGTAAAAGACTTAAGATATTGCGCTAATAAACGCTACACGAAATCACACCCCTCCCCCCACCCGCATTTAAAAACTAAAATCATGTACGTATGGGATTATAGCAATGAAGCGACGAAATAGACTTCACCCAAGTTTAGTGGGATTTACACCGTTACTGGTTTTTGCCTTCGGGTTCAAGCTGAACTGCCGCTGCCACTGCCTCAGCAAACTATTTCTAACAATTAGGAGCTCGCGCATTAACAACGGTGGGATCTTTTACCATCGTAAGAATTACACTGCTGCACTGGCGCTGAAAGCACCTGTCATTGCGTTCAACATGCAGGGTTAATGTAATTCGCATGTGGCAGGTGATTCCACTCTTAAGGCGCAAGCTCTCAAATTGCGCAATTTATCCAGATCGTTATGAGAATATCTTGTGTTTTCCCGAAATCCGCGATCAATCTAGATGTGCTTACAGGATAGCTTTATAACACCGACAATCTCAAACTGAAAATGCCTTTCTGGTCATCCATATAATGAGAAAGATATCTCGCCGCGTCGTTTTTCAGAGATAATGTCGTTTGCCGTTCCCTGTTCGATCATGAAGGAATACATTTCAAAAGGATATATAAAAAAAAAAAACAACCGCAATGGCTATCTTGTTTCCTATCCACTCTCCCTAACCCCCCTCCCCCCGACCTTGATCGCTAATAGCAGTAATCCGATCCGTGATGATAAGCCAAAAAGAATCACCATAAATGCTGACCTAGATCTTAACAGGGTGCCCGCCATCAGCCGCCCGCCATCAGCCGCCCGCCAGCCGATCTTGTCTAGTCCACTTGGGTTATGTACTAAGATGCAGACCCTGCAGTACTATCGAGGCCCCGTAGAAAACCTAGTAGTCGTTATTGTCTACTCACTCATCCCTTGGGGTTCCGAAAGTGATTATTCTACGACAGCTATCACAAACAACGACGACAACATCAGAATGTCTGCAACATCCCCCTCTCCCTTTTTCCCAGATTGCTTCAAATTCCCGGGACCTCCACCCACTGACCAGACGTCTTAATCCTCATGCCCCTTCCATAACATCTATGTGGGAATTCCTCACTCCCCTACTTTACTTTATAGCATTCAGTGTCCGTGCTTTCACTGACAGACAGCGTTGAGCAGAACTGAGATCATATGAACGCAGTTCGTGATCTTTAGTTCAGACTACGGGAACTTGATCTGAGCTTAATAGTTATTTTGGACTAACTGATCAGGATCTGTACTGTGGCTATGTTGGGTGTTTGATTTGAACCTCAATTTTCTACATAAACTTCGGTTCAGTTTACATCTACCTCGAAAATCAGAGCAGGCTGCCAATTTCAAAAACAAAGAAGAACTGATCTGGTATGAAAACTACTCAATTTTCATGAAACTAAGCTAAACTTGATCGTAGGGTCTTTTTCTCTTACTGAACTGAACTTAATCTGAACTGATTTTTTTTTTTGTTGTGAACTTGTGCAACTCTGCTGCTAGACCACATCAGTGGATCTCAGCCATATTTTGTCCAATCTTATATCCCTTCATACATTGCTGATGACAGCTTTGGACCTCTGGTCGACATTCTAGGCTGCAACACATCATATTTTTTCATTAGAAAAGCTCAGATGACAGATCACCCGAAGCCCATATTCTTATGGCGTCCCATATTGGATCCACAGAATTCGACGTTAAAAAGGAGGAAGCAAGAAGTCTAGTCTATACTTATTTTGGGAACAACCAATCTAGAGACTAGCTCGTGCAGTAGGGAAACGAGACAACCAAGGGCGATAACTCTGCACCCTTAATCTTGTTCTTGCTGACGAATCCCTCCCCTGCACACCAACTACGGCCGGTATCGATGGAAAACACCTTCGATTCTGGTCCTTATCGCGAATACTCACTTTCTAATGCTGATTTAATCGATACTATCCATTGTGGTTTAATCGATTTCACAGTTAATTAATTTTACACGTAAAATTTATTTACTAAGGGCTTTGATTCCCGAGAGACTCCTCAGAGCGTTAAAAATGTGTTTATACCAACGTAAACTCGACCTGTAACAACATTTAACTGAATGCATCCTTGTTTCCAATACTCAACGGAGACTTGATTTTTTTTTTTTAAGCTTTGATCTCAGTTGCCACTGCCAGCAATATCCCGTGGAATCACGGTGACGTCACAATGTCAGCATCGATTTCTGGCGATACTGAAGTTGTGAATACTCACAGTGGTAGATATTTGAAAATATCGACTGAGCTACAACGCTGACACCAACCCGGCCTGTGCTCATTCTCATCAACGTTTTTTTTTATTTCCCGGGAGATGAGGCGCGGCAACACTGCATGCAAATCTCGTTGGACCGAGAGACAAACTCTCGTAAGTACTATCGAGGAGATGATGAGACTTACGCGATCGGGTCCGACCAACGAAATGGCTCTGCGTCCGCCATTACGTGTGACGCTTTAAGCCGAGCGCCCCCTAGACAGCGGTTTTATGCAAATGGCGGATCAGGTCTGTAACGCTATCAATTTTGGTTACGAAACTCTTGCTGGAAATGAGATACAATTTCTATATTCCGTGTATGTATGGCGTCCACCTAGTTATACATGGTCATAACTAAGAGCTAGATGTGACATAAGAGCTAGGCTGTACCCTTGCATGGCGTGCGCACTTCGCGCTTCGAGATGGAAGTCAAGAAACGTTACGATATATAATGGGCGGAGTCCATTTATACCGGCAACGGCTGTTAAGGAAACCCGGTTTTAACAGGACAGCGAGGCCGTCAAAAGTAATTAGATATAAAATCAACGTCGTGTGTCAAAGTGAAACTTTGCTTTAAAGGGAAAACTGTCTCAGTCCCAGCCCTCTTGTAATATCTAAAACACATTCTGCTGAGACGTATCCTTCAAGACACAGGCAATAGGCAAATCTCGGAGATGGGAACCTGCTAAGATATTAGACTGACGGATCGTCACGTTCGAATAGCTAGGCGGAGCTAAGTGGTACATGGAAATGACGGCGCGATAAACACAGAGGGATGAGCTTAAGAACCCTGAGATTCTATGAGATTCAATGGATTTCCCTGCTTAAGAACTCCGAGATTCTATGAGATTCAATGGATTACCCTGCGCGTAAAGCCGCAACCCTTAAGTACCTCTGATGTTTACTCCCCGCGCTGGTCAGCTCCATATACTTTACTCTGTGCGACGCAAACTTGCAAGAGGTCGCTATCTCTTTCTCTTTCACATAGCTGGTAGTCCTTGGCGTTACGTTGATGTTTAAGTTCATGGCAAGCTATGAACCCCCTGAGTAATTCTCTATGCCTCATAACCGTCTATAGCGGTCGTTTGTTTCTAACGGCTGCACAGATTAAGTCATTTCACGACCTTCCTGTGGCTTGTACAAACAGGTTGGATTACACAGCCTGCACACAAACTTCGTAATTACATGAACTTCTGTCCTATTCTGTTTCACCGCAAGATAAATAAAATGGCAGCTTCTTGGGTCTTGTGTAAACAAGAGTTCGCCTTAAGCAACAGGTAATTTACTCTCTATATAAATAAAAACGGTCAGGAGACCACAGCCTGTTGCTACAGAATACCTACTGTCTGACAAATCCCCCATTCTTCCTCCCCTTCCCCACCAAATCCAGACCTCTTTTAACTCACAACTTCCCTACTGTACATGCACAGCCCAAAGCCAATAATGACTGTTAACATTTTCACAAAGAGGAGGCTCAACACTTTTTCAGAGACTGCAGTGCGCAACTTATCATGGACGTACAATATAGTTTCTTTGCAAAATTGCACACCAAAGTGCTGAATGATGCAAATTTCTCTCTTTGCTAAAGGTGATTTATCTTAGAGCACTGTTATTTGTGACAGCACCAATTGTTCTGACACCAGATTTCACCCATGACTCTTAGAACCTTTATGCAGGGTTTTTTGTGGGTTTTTCTGGATTTTCTGTCTTGACACAGACATGCAGGGACAAAAAGACAAACGAACAAAAACATTCGGACTCTTCATAAAGGTATCTAGAAGACATGATGGACATTTGTGTCAAACAACTGATGTTAATGGCAAATCACACTGTCCAAAGATGAATCACCCTTCAGGGTGAAAATGCATCCATCAGCATTTAAGCCTGCAAGTTTGCACTAAAAGCCCAATCGAAGCGGTTACAGTGATAAATTGCACACCACTTTTTTTTTCTGGGGGCGGGGGTCATTAAATCCTTTGAGAAAGTTTAGTGCTTCCCCTTAATCATATCTGTGTGGTTAATGAATGCAATGAGGTAAATGATGAGGTAAATCAGATGACAAACTTAAGAACGCAAACTCACAAACAAAATAACAAACGTGACAGATGCCAGGACGACCGCATGAAGCTTCAAGCAGCTGTTGTCCAAAAACTGTGTAACGAATTTCCTAAATATGAAATATAATTCAACAAAAACTTAATTAACCTAATTAAACTCCAAAAACCTTGTTGAGTACACCGTTAAAATCCCTGCTTAAAGATTTTTCCACCAGCAGGAAATCCTTGGGTCTGTTCCAGATCTTTTCAATCGCTCCATGATTGGCTGTCCTAGATGTTCCGACCTCCAGCGTGAATCATACTAAGCTTTTGATTACAATAATAACCAAGCGGTTTTTTTTTCCAAAACTCGGTCAGTGCAGTTTCGTTAAATAAATAGCTGAATGTATATATTCATTTAAAACAAAACTGAGC
Source organism: Ellobium chinense (assembly GCA_033807755.1). Lineage (NCBI taxonomy): Eukaryota > Metazoa > Mollusca > Gastropoda > Ellobiida > Ellobiidae > Ellobium > Ellobium chinense. The sequence continues at coordinate 85,802 of JAWQUT010000067.1, read as the reverse complement.
TTGGAATCTGAACTCCCTCAAGGGCTACGACATTATCAAGAAATAAAAATGCGCATGTGTAGGGTAATTGCAATGACATTATTTCCATTATTTCAAAAGCTTTCACTTATCGACTTCTGAAAAAAAACCAACCTCTTCAACTGCCGTGGAGCACGGATAATGTGTACACCTTGGGATCAACCAAAAGTGTGCCTTTTAACAGAAATACTTATTAAGAATATACGGATCCTTATGAACACTGGAGATGACAGAAGACTGAAGTTGTGACACAAATGAGAAATAAACCAACCACAGCCGGCAGTGGAACAACAATAAAAATATATATTATTATGTCATTGCGTCAGTGACTGGCTTATGCCAGAGTCACATCGTTCGTGTGATACTCGACAGTGGGACAGTGTTATGTCGTGCTCTCTCTCTCTCTCTCTCTCTCTCTCTCTCTCTCTCTCTCTCTCTCTCTCTCTCTCTCTCTCTCTCTGTGTGTGTGTGTGTGTGTGTGTGTGTGTAAGAAAGAGAGAGAGAGAGAGAGAGAGAGTATTGAATAGTCATCTTGTACATGTATCATAATGTTCTATTTATGATGCAAAAATGGAAAAACGAAGATGATGTGCCTGTATGGACAATAAAAGTTTATCTTATCTTCTTATGTGTTAGGAGAAAATACATGTTTACATTAACTTAGTATAGGAGACATTGTTTTGTGCTCCTTCGACATGTCACTCTGAATATTACATTCATGAAGAGGAACAGATACATATTCATACAATATTCACTATAAATATATACTGCTATAAAGTATCCGAACACTGGTCCGTGCTCATTGCCTTGAGTTTGTTGGACAATGCCTTCAGCCTTCTGTGTTCCGGAATGCCTGTCTGTTTTATACAGAAAGCTTCTTTGCGTCAAACAGGCTACACCTATGTTTTATACTATGGAACAAGAGGGTACATTTAGTTTCCCCTTGTGAAACCATGTCGCCACAATGCTCAAGCAAAGCCTCCCAGGGGCAATATACGTGACGAAAATAAGACTTTCGCAGAAGACATGATTTCCGTATCGTCCCAGATTCAAATCGGATGACTTCGCTATCTTATGCAACAGAACGACGGAAACTGCGACTATGCACTCCAATATATTAAAAATCATAATCTATAGCTGGATTTTTTTTCCCGGTATACAAATTTACACTTCCTAACAAAGCTCTCAAACTTGGCAAGGCATCCGAAATTAACAAGTAAAAATCACTATTCTTGGCCTCAGATGGCCCCTTAAATTCCCTGGGGATTTAGAGGGCTCTTTTGAGAGAATGCGGTCATGCAACAGGAAATGGCTTGCCAGATTTCCAATCAAGTAGTGCCTAGCAACTCAAGAGCTGCCAAATTGGCATTACGAGGCCAAATTCCTCGACAGGTCTGATCACAACAATTGTGCTATAGTAAGAGCAGTATAAATGCATGATGACCTGGCATGAGTTCGATCCATCCCCCCTCCCCTCAAGTCCCCCTCCCACTCTTTCCCGGGTATCGTCCGGACACTTCAGCTAATAAAAAAAAAACTAAGTACACGTCGAAATAATGAGGAATTATCGATTAAGAACACATCGAAATAATAAGGAATTATCGATTAAGATACTTTTTGAAAAAAAAAATCAGTTACTGTCTTTAGACCTAAAAAATTAAGTGCCATCTTCACTGGGTCAATACCCGGTGTTTACTGAACTGATTGGTGGTGGAGGGAAGCCGTGGCGGCCCATTTTGCTAGGATTACATAAAGAGGATTGGGGAGGGGAAGCCATGACACGTATAGCCGTGGCGCACATGTAACAATGAGCCCGATTACGAGTCCTGTATTACGCACTCGATTGATTTTTACTCCTCTTGAGAAATTACTGAAGTGCATAAAGTTATTGTTGTTATCGATTTCATGTTTCATCTAATGTTGAAATGTGTCTGGCCCGAGATCAACGATAACGAATATACATGTATAACTTGAAAGCAGGTAGAAGAATACAAACGTTATAATTAGTGCTCTTACGGAAACCGTACTCAGTTCCACCCATTTCAAACACACAAACTGTACTCTGTCCTACCCATTTCACATGGAAATCGTACTTGTTCTGACCCACTCCCGGAAACCGTACTCGTTCCGACCCACTCCAGAAAACAAAATTTACATTGAGTTTCATCGATCCCTGGTTGAGCGTATTCGTCCACCTCTGGTAAATTAAGAAGAATGAGAGCCAAGCCAAACAGAAAGCTCCTTATTTGACCAGCTTTTTCACGGCTTGCCATTTCTAGAGACCACGGTTTCTAATATTTAGTAGTGACAAAGAAAGAGAGAATACTGTCACTAAGCGCACACGCCGTTAGTTTTGATGTAAAAAAGCTACACTACTACACACACACACACACACACACACACACACACACACACACACACACACACACAGAGAGAGAGAGAGAGAGAGAGAGAGAGAGAGACTATGAGCTTTTGAAACAAAGACCTCAGCCAATGACTTTACAAATTTATCATGAAAAGATTAAATTCCTCATAAAATCTTTACGATCCTAGGTTTTGAATTCATGCATAAATTCTAATATAATACTTATCATCCAACACAGTATGAAATTCTTCACAAGATGGCAAAACATATATTTCAAAAGCATTCGTGGGAAATTACCCACTGCATCAACACGAATGAGACATTGTATTCTCAGAGATGGTAATTACTAGTACGTGTGTCCGACTAAAAATCTGAGAAATCATGAAAAATGTCTTGACCGCTAGGATTAAGACATGAAGTACTTTATTAATCCTTAATAGGAAATTTGTCTCCATAGTTCATTTAGAATACAATGTACATAAGGACTTAAAAAGATAACACGCTTAAACAACTATAAATCATTCAATTATACAAATTAATTATATCCGTATAAATCGGTATATCCTTCCCTCTCCCATATTTATCCCCTCCTCTCCCCTCTTCTGACCTGCTTGTATATTTTGAGTGTTTTGTTGGTTGTTGATTTTTTTAAAAATTTAATTTCCAAATTTAAACCTCACAAATAAAGGGGCTTTCAAACATTTTCACTTGACTTATGGAAGCTGGCTTCAAATTTCTAACTCCGCTTTGGCCCAAAACTTGTTACTAGATTTTAACAAATGACAAATGACAGAGGTGTTTATCAATACTGATCCCAATCTACGTTGTGTCCGTTTCTCCCTATCTCTGAGTTAGCCACTGAGATAATGGCGCGATGGCTTTCATATTCACGTTTGTGCACAGTGACACTGTAAACTGCCATGCCGACTGTCAAATTATGTCTGGAACCAGCCGTAGAACTAAACTGGAAATATTTTATGCCTCCAACAGACGCGTGGCAGCCCGAATTCCACTGATCTTAACAAGAAGCCTGTCCAGAAATCTGGAGACTGTGAACTACCGGGAAATGAATCAGTTTTAGAAACCGACATTCTTGAGTTCAACACTTTCGCACAGTATTCAACACTTTCGCACAGTATTCAACACTTTCGCACAGTATTCTGTGCTGCATTTTCACTTGGACCTACACTACAAGGTTCATGAATTCGAAACAAAATGCTACGGTATTCATAAAACTAAAATACAGAGTCGCCTTCTGCTCGCTTAGGACAAAAAAAGGCACAATGGCACATATCCAATACATTCTCTATTGCGTTGGTGCCTTTTTGTCATTAGACGGCAACTTTCACCTCGAAAGAAAATACATATATCTTCAAATACGATACTATAAAGTGAACGACGACAGTATGTGACCGTATTCAACCCCCAGGAGGTCAACTCCTCCGCCCTACCCCCCCCCCCCTCCACACACACGCACACACAAAGCATGAGATGCACTCCACTTTACACCAGAACAGAGCAGTTCGTTGAGTACTCAGTACTCGTGTCGAGACAAAACTGATGTATTGAAAATCGATCAAATACATATTAAGCTCTCCTTTCAGATCCGATCAATCGTTTTTTTTCCCCCCTCTCTGTCTCCCCTTTCTGCTCGATCTTCTATGAACAAAATACCGTCAGAGATTTCATGGCAGGCTCCAAGAGGCAATAATTTTATAGATTCTAGTGGTGCTCTGGATTGCGCCCGCAAGCGCATTTGGGTCTTTCTTTAGACCTGACACTCACAGCGTAAATCTGCTCTCAGGAGGGCGACTCCAGCGAAATGCCGCGTCAATTACCCTAATCTCTCAAAAGCTCTGAGTTTTACAGCAACTGGTTCTAGCTGTTTTCCACATGAATGTTGCCTTTGAATACAAGCCGACACCGGTAGCTATTAAGCCAGAGGTTTTCACAGATTGGTGTAACTGATGAGGCATTTTCCTGGAATTGCCCAGAAACGATCCTTCATTTGTCTGTCTAGGGTTTATGCTTTAATTAAGTCACTTCGGCACGTTACCGATTCTATTTCTGTCTCGGGCGTCAGCAACTGAGAAAGACTTCAAGGGAAATAATATATCCGTTTGATGAAAAAAAAAAAAAAAAGGAAGTGGGCGAACGAATCCACAAAAGACGGGTAAATCGTAAAAATACTGAAGAATAACTCTTTTTCTGCTGTTTTCCCTCTTCTTTCCACTCCCCCTTCTCCTCTTCCCTCCCCCCCTTTCTTGGTTTACTGCTTTCGTTTTCCATTACAAGGTACTAAATTTTATTTTGTCGACTCCGGAGCTAATCTAGATCTGTTTGAGAATGGTTCAGTCCGTTTCACCACTAAAAGGAAAGTGGGTGTTAACGAGAACGGGATGGAGAAATTGGCCAACAGAGAAAGAATGCAATGGCCAAAATAGCATGATAAAGTAAGAAAGAAAGACGACCTACCCCGCAAACATGGACTGCCAAAGATAACGCATAAAAAAACAGAATGATAACTTGAAATATACGATGAAATGAAGTCAGCTGTGAGCTGTGAGTGAATCTCCCAATGGGAAAAAAAAAATAAAGAGGAAATCAAATGTTAAGATATTTATAGGAACAGCATTTCCATGAATCAAACACACGATACAAGAAGATTATATTGTTAAGATATTTATAGGAATGAAATTACCATGAATCAAACACATGATACATGTATCCCCCCTGCTCTTCCGACTGGTTGCAATAGAAAGGCACTGTCCCTTACCGCTGGCACTCAACACCCCAGACAACATAACGGAGAAGTCTGAATGGAAATAATCTAATCGGGTAAAAATGGACGACCGCAGACGCCAGACAAGACACGCCCATCCACGGATTCGGCGGCGTGTAACAGAGGTAGTGATAGGATAGACGCTTCGATCCTGGGTATCGATTGTTAATTTGCTAGGATTACAGCGGTTACTAACAGCGTCCCCAGGATAGTGCCGTGTGAGGTTTATTGCATAAAAATCTTCCGAATCATTCGATTATTCCTTGGCACATTCAGCAGATTAATCGCCGGGTCACGTGATTGGAGATGGACCGATAATTCGATTCTGCCCAGAGGAAGCTGAGATTTTGTTCGGGAAACAGTGACTGGCTGATGGGTGTTTTGTAAAAACTTCGGACTTGTCAAATCGTGGCCACAATTTAGTTAAAATACTGTACATTCTAGATCTAGAACTGTGGGATAAGCGAAAATGAGCACGCTACCACAAGCCTTCTTTCCCGTTCGGGCAAGGCATCCTCATCGATTCAATTGTCATGGCGCTTGCTATTTTAAAATCGAAGGGGAAGGGGAAGGGGAAGGGGGATGTCTGCAGTTGACGGACTGCAGACATGTTAATTACTTTGAACTTTGCAGACATGCGGCGTCAGCTTTAGAAGGGGAGAGAACACCAAGAACAAAAACTGAAAAACGAAATCCCGTGGGGAAAGTAATGGTGAATTTTTACTTAAAAGTCCGGATAATCTAACTGTTTTGGCAGAGGTGGACATGCCCATAACGCCATTTTTTTGGTGTTACAATCATATTGCATGATACAAACTAGACGTGAAACTCACATCTGATTCTTGATCGTAACTTACAACATGATCGTAACAAGGAAATGCCGTATGCGCACGCCTACCTCTGTCATAACAGTCCGAAAGTGATCCGAGCGTGAAAACAAAAATTTACTATTTACAGAGTGCAACTCTAAGTCTAATGCAATACATGGCCAGCTGCTGGGCACAGTAATACTGCTCATACCATAGTACTGGTCACGCTCTCTGTTCTTCTTTCTTCTTATCCCCCTACTCAACCACAGTGCTCGGAAAAAGATGGCATCCGGAAAAAGGTCAATTCTGGCCGGTTTAATGTCACTTCAGAAAGATAAGCTTTAAGTAAATGAGCATAAGAAGCGATGGTGGAGACAGTGCGTCTGAACTACCAGGTCATAATGGTACCATCCATGCACAGCAGTGATATCTGGGTACCTGTTTTTTTTCTTGTTTTGTATATAATGAAGCTTGATATGAGAAGATCAAAAACACAGGCTGGCTACTTCATTCGTAGTGCCTTGTAGTTCTTAAGATCTGAAAACTGAACCACAGTGAACGTGAGCAGTGCATACAAAATGATAGGCTGCCACACTTCCTCTCCTTCTTCCGATTCTTCTTCCGTGTTCCCTAGTCATGCTTTGTAGACCGCTATGGGCCATGATCTCAGTGGTCAGTTTCAGGTCTGTGCTGTTCCCCAATAGCTTCATCTCACACTCAAAAGTAATCTGACACCCAGTGAAATTAATTCTCTATCATTGCAGACTTGACTTTTTCCCCGTTGACTTAAGAAAAGACGTTTTCTTAAGTCAAAGGGGGAAAAGTCAAGTCTGCAAAAGACGTTTTCTTAAGAAAACAACACAATTGGCTTTTTCTTCCGGTTGATTTTTTTTCCGGAATTTCCCAACCCAAAACGGATAGTGTTGGATAGAAAGAACGCCAAAAGTCCCAAGAGAAACAGGCTGGAATGACGTCACTGGTCATGGCGAGACAAAATAATGTCGGGTCGGGATTGCAGACTGGCTGTCATTAAAATCCAGATAAAACCGGTGCAATAAGGTATTTATTGTGGCTATATTTGTAGCTGTGTTTTTCGCACTCACTCAAATCCACGCACAATCTCATTCACTCATTCATTCATTCATTCTACATCATATCATATTTATCTCCTTCGTTTATTCGTCTCTGCCCCTCACACCTACACAAACACACGCACAGAATGCACACACACTCCTCTCTCTCTCTCTCTCTCTCTCTGATCCTCTTATATAGCCTCATTCATTCATTTGTACTTGGATTTGTTTGTGTGTTCGTTTCTCTCTCTCTCTCTCTCTCTCTCTCTCTCTCTCTCTCTCTCACACACACACACACACAAATATACTCAGTGCTCTCTCTCCCCCTTCTCTCTCTCTCTCTCTCTTTCTCTCTCTCAGCGAATACACAATGGAAGAAAACTTGACTGTGAACCCCAAAAGAGTACCAAAAAAAGAAAGCTTACTGACAAAAATGGAGAAGAAAGAATAACTGTGCAAATCAAATCCTACAAGACATCCCCAGACACTCAGACGTCGTGTTGCCACCCTGATCATGTGCTTCTCCTTTATAACACGATTTTTCCAACATTTCCTTATGGCTGATGTTGAAGCAAATTCAGTTGGGGAAAACTTCCTAAAATTTTACTATTAAAAAGAAGAAAAATAGGCATTTTATCCACGTCATCGTAAATTTCACCATTTTCTGCAACAACCTACGAAAATCCATTTTTCTTTTGGAAGGGGGAAAATGGCTTTGAGTTGAGCCATTTTACTCTACCACAGGGGAAAATCGCTACGGGTGGCAACCCTACTCAGACGCCCTCTCAAAACATTGGCGCTGTCATCGACAAGTACAGCCTGAACCAGACATGACGGGTCATTAGTTTGCACTACCCTCACCCCCCCCCCCCCCCNCCCCCAAAGAAAAAAAAAACCACCACCTCCAGTCCTCCATTAGTGGTGGACCTGAAGTTTTAAGTATCGCGATACTGAGAATTCAAGCTTCAAGTATCAAGTTTCGATTCTATTTCGATTCTGATACTTAGTACCGGGATAAACAAGTTGATACTTTCGATAACATTCCATACCTACTTTTGATATCGTCTTATACTTTCGATACCTTTTGAAATCGCTACGCTTTGCACAGGGGAGACTAGTGACCAGTTGGGTCCTGAGGATCGAAAGAGGATGGAAATTAATAATGGATTTGAAGGTTCTCGCTGGTGAAGCATCCTCTGGGCTGTCTCTGAGGATTACATGTTTCGAAATGGATTCGAAACTTCAACTCTTGACATTCGATACTGACTGGACATTTCTAAATATCACAATTAAAGATACTCAAAAAACGATACAGCCCACCACAACTCTCCACCCCGACTTTTCCCAGTCTTGCCCACTCTGCAGACTTGACTTTGCGCTAATGACCTGGTAAAACCTGGTAGATGTATTTGACTCAAATCAGACGACTAGGTTTTCCCAAAAGAATTTCCCTGAACATGCAAAAATTCCCAACTTGGTTTTTCCAGAATTCAACCAGACAGATACACGGACTTTCACATAATATTATTGTTTCTTGACTCACTGAAGACGTGTAATCTATGTATGGGGCCCAAATTTGTGATTAACTCGATTTCGACTAAACACTGACGTCCTACGTTTTACCAGATGACCGAGGATTCGATTCATCAGCGAAGACCGGACGTGCCAGGCTGAAAATGGAGGGTTCGATCTCCCTCTCCTCCAATTTAACGTTTCATTAATATTTTTCGCTGTCTTTTTCATAGTGCTGAAGTGACGTTTCCAGGAGATCACAGTGGAAAAATAAGCTACAAAGGCGACTTAGATTTAAAAAATGGTGAAAGGTGGATGGATCAGACAGACAGACATAGACAACAGGAAACGAGACGGATGTAAGGACGGACAGACAAACAGACGGCAAGCAGAAACTGAGAGAGACAGGCAAGCAAGTGGACAGACCCCTTGTCAGACATGAGCGACAACTCAGAAACACCCATCTGAAATGACAACACTTCCAATACAAGTATGGTAAAGTGAGAAAGAGTAGCCTACATGAATGGGCAAAGAAAAAATCAAAAAATGATAATATTTACTTGTGGGCCGGGAGACAACCGATTTTTCTTTTTCGTTTGCAAAGTGAATAAATCAATATCGTCGGTAGACAGCAATGAATGACTTCGCAGCAGCGAGTCCAGGGGAGACCCAAAAGATCATCTTGCATCCTAAATCCTCCCCCATATCCCCTCGGATATTTTTTTTTTAATTTAATGGCAGCCATTACTGGTACAATTTTGTCCACTGATAGTCGGTCAGGAAAGACATTCCCATAATATAACGACCACAAATAAGTCTATTTCTCTCAGAGAACCTTGCAATTATCCAATGAATTTGCAATAAAGCGGGTTACCGTAATGGGGTGTGGACTTTAATTAGTTCTGATAGACTGACCTACTTTTCCCCATTGCCAATCAAAATGGCTGACCACACGACCTACTTTCACCCCTTGCCAATCACACTGAATGGCTAGCAACACCGCTGGAAATTGTAATTGGATAACTCCGTACACACGTAATGGAAAATGAAAGAAAAAAATAAATAAACAGAAAAATGCAACGCCCACAACATTCATACAGTAATGTATCGAGGCCATCGTTTAGAGGAACTTAACGGTGGGTTGACTGCAAGAACCTCGTATCTTTTTATTCTGACATGTAGATAGAGAGTCTGTTTTGTCTGTCTCTGTCTATTGCAGTGCATAATGGTCATCAAAGCCTGGCTGCCACTTGGATTTTTGCCATTTCACTCAATTCTAAGGCCATTTCACAATATTTCACTAGATTTTCTTTTAAAACACTCTAAAACTGTACTTATTATTTTACACATGTACACTTAATTGCCTATTACTATTATTAGTGGCGCAGGAAAGGAAGTATTAGAAGTATGACATCATTAAACAACAAGAAAGAAAAGGAAACAAACATACAAGTGATTCACTTAGACATAGCGTGGGCTGAAAATTAACTGATTCTATGTCCACTTTTTGGTGAACTGAGAAAATTTAGGTCAAAGTTTTGATTTTCTCTTCAAAAGAGCACAGAGTTCTATAGGACTAATAGGAGATCGCCTTTTTATTCATTCATATTATTACTTACAGATTCAAATTTCTCGGACATAGAACTTTGCGACTCAAGGTTTCTTGTCCAATTTCTACCTTTAAAAAATGCAAAACTGGACATAGAACCACTTAATTCTCTTAGTAGCTTCGTACAGAGATTACTAGAACGCGACTTACCTATATTTGTATGGAATTTACATACTTACATTATTTAATAGTTTTCTGTGTTGATTTAGAAAATGAGTGTAACGTTGGCTGTCTCTTTTTAGGATAACGGTTAAGCTGCGTTTTAGCTATAATCTTGTAAGTTGATTGTTACTGTTCTTGACGAGGGCTGGGAGGTACAGCCGACAGGCCTACCTAACTAGTAAGTCTAAAAAATATACGATGGATTACGCCCTGTATGTATGCAGATGTCAAAAGAAACAGTAAAACTTCAAAATGAGCGTACTGTTCTTTTTAATATATGTACATTGTATATTAATCGATGTAAAATATATCATATATATATTATATATAAAGTAAACAAAAATCATCGTTTGCTTAACTAGTAGATCAAACTAAACTTTTGTTTTTTCCTGGACTGGATACTTTTTACTAGATTTTCTCTTTTCGCATTTCCTTCGCCAGGTCGCTAGAAAAATTTAGTTTCACTAATTCTAGTAAAAAATCACTTCGGGTTCCAAAGAGACCCAACACTTCAGCTAGTAATCGACCGAGATAAATCTTGGATTGCCTTCAGGGGCTGGAACTGTTGAAAAGAAACTTAAAAGAATTCTAAGACGTTCACCAACAAATTCAATTTCATTTCCGCTCCAACTCATCCCATTTTCTTTGAGATTTCTACTGCTGGACGATACTTGGATATACGTTTTAGGAATCGCGATTACTGATTGTTCAAGCAACAGATAATCAAGCTATAACGGATGACACTGCGTGTATGTATGTATGTATGTATGTATGTATGTATGTATGTATGTATGTATGTATGTATGTATGTGTGTGTGTTTGTGTGTGTGTGTGTGTGTGTCTTGTGTGTGTGTCTGTGTGTGTGTTTGTTTGTTTGCACGCGCGCAAACAGCATACTCTACAAACGAGCAATTATTTTAACAAAATTTACCAACTTTTCACCCAGCTGTGCAGTAATCCGGCAGTAATCTAAAAATTAAAAAGTAATAGTAATCGATCACTGATTATATTAAAACTATTCATAATAATCGAATACCTTTAATAGAATACGCCCAGCACTGGAGATTTCACTTCTTAAAAGATAAAATGGTAATGAAAATGAGAGTGCAAAAAGTTGTTCTTTTTTTTTTTCATTCAGCTCCAACCTAGTATGCTTAAACAAGTGAAAAGTGGGATAAAGTTAAAAGGGAATTATCGATTTCTAGGTGCAGTCGACTGGGTCACGAAGTCACAATGCTGTTAGACGTTCGTTTTGTGAATCAGTGACCAGTCTCTTTAACGATCATTCGACGTGGCAGGGAAAGTTTTGTTAAGATTTCCTACAGATAATAATGTGATGGGGTCATTGTTACAGCTCGTAAGCAAACTGACCTACATGTGATTTTTTCTTAATTCAGTCATCACTTTAAGAGTGTCCTCTACCTGGGCACTTGCAGAAAAAGGGCTTGTAAACAAACAGGCATACAGACAAGGTGTTATACTGATGACATGGTGAAGGAGATTGATACACAATAGCAGCCAGGTAGGCAGGAATGCTGCCATAAACGGCATAGGAAGTGCACAACATTTATTAAAGAACACGTAGAGGATGAAGAGGAGATGTTGAACTTATATGGGAAATCTGGGTTGAACATAAAACATGATTTCTATTAGAGTATTGTTACTATGTTCTCCTCAACTTGTCCTCCTCACTTTCGCCTTTTCCCTTCCCCTTTCTCAGATACGCCGCTGACCACAAAGACTAGAGTGGACAGGCACGTCATAAGATAATCGTTCAGCGAATGTAAAATGTACATGAATGTCGAGATTATAGTCTACGAAGATCTTATTTAGCTGTGACTTGACGCTTTTCTTCCTCTGATACGCCACTGATCACATCCTCCCCTTCTGATACACCACTGATCACATCGTTTTCCTCTAATACGCCCCTGATCACAACATCCTTTTCCTCTGATACGCCACTGATCACACCCTCTTCCTCAGACACGCCCCTGATCACACCCTTTTCCTCTGATACGCCCCCGATCACACCTTTTCCCTCTGATACGCCACTGATCACAAGACAAAGGCCCAGCCATTGTAAACTGTACAGTAGTATGGTAACGGCAGGATTACACTCCACGGACCTTATTCAACGGCGGCATGGAGGTGAGAGGAAACAATAAAGGCCTCCTTATTTATGGATGAGCCTGGGAAATATAGGAAAGCTGTTCTCTGCTGAAGCAGCAGCCGCCAACTTCCACAAAATAAGACCAACTGATTTGAAGAAAATTAGAGATAGAATTAGATGATGACTCTACAACTTAGGTCCGTCCCATTACCATACCGCAAGGCAGTCTTTCTTCAGTGATAGGTCATTGAAAATTTGAAATGATTAATTCTTTGAGAGAGATTTGCTTCAATAGTGGTTTCGCGATAGAGTGTGATGAACCACCAAGGTGGTCAAATTAAGTTGATATTTTGGCAACTCCTGAAGAAAAAATCTGGTACGTCCTCATAAGTCTAACTTATTTTCTTATAGAATATTTATGGTATCATATTTATTTTAAGTTGAATAAAGTCATTAACAAACATTTTCAAAAATATGCAAGATTTGTCTAAATTACCACCATTTCAAGTACGCATTCTCAAAAGAGAAAAGTTTGAAGTCAGCACTCAAAGGGTTAACTGGAAAGTAGACTGTACTTTCACGTCAAGGGTTAAAGACGTTTCTGGACTTACACTGTCATAAGGCACACAGCCGGTGTTCAAACGTGAAACTGTAAGACCGCTGGATTTCGGTTATACGCTCCAATACAGTTGGTGCACTACAGTATAATCCTAATAACATAATCCCTCATGTGGCTGCCAAAGTGATTATCTCGGACGATTATTCCAGTCTTCTCTTATTCAATAATAACATTGTGGCAAATACGGTCCATGGCTACGGCAATCNTTATTTTAAGTTGAATAAAGTCATTAACAAACATTTTCAAAAATATGCAAGATTTGTCTAAATTACCACCATTTCAAGTACGCATTCTCAAAAGAGAAAAGTTTGAAGTCAGCACTCAAAGGGTTAACTGGAAAGTAGACTGTACTTTCACGTCAAGGGTTAAAGACGTTTCTGGACTTACACTGTCATAAGGCACACAGCCGGTGTTCAAACGTGAAACTGTAAGACCGCTGGATTTCGGTTATACGCTCCAATACAGTTGGTGCACTACAGTATAATCCTAATAACGTAATCCTTCATGAGGCTGCCAAAGTGATTATCTCGGACGATTATTCCAGTCTTCTCTTATTCAATAATAACATTATGGCAAATACGGTCCATGGATACGGCAATCTACAATACTAAATGTAAGAGATTGTCTCGTCCGCAACTAAATTACAATTTTCGCTTAATCGCAACATTATTTTCCATTAACAGAACTGTCTTTTTGTCTATTATTATTATTATTGTTATTATTATTACGATTATGATAATGATTGGGATATAACAGTAACTTAATAATCGAACCAAACTCCTTTTATTAATAACTATTTCTCATGGTCCTAAGGAGTTGCCGTTAAGCGGAACCAACAGTGAATGTTTCATAATCACGCCAGTAACCATTCAAAACACAACAGAGCTATAATTTTCGAGTTCGTAACATTTACACACCGTAATGGCAGAATTAGGCACATGCGCATTATATCATTTCACATCTAGGCTGTACTGTGCAACAAGATCATAACACCAGGCCATGTCTCGTATGCCTACCTTTGTCGAAACGATCCGTAAGAAATCCAAACTTGAAAACAAAAGCTCTCTATTAACGCAGACCATGGACGCAAGGTCTGTCAGAGCTGACAGGTTGCTCTACACTCCACACCTGACCCCCCGAGAAGACTGACCCTAGACAGACTGACCCTAGACAGACTAGTCTGTAAAAAGGCTGGGTACTCGATTCAAAAGATCGATCCGAACCGATCTTTTCGTCAGGCTCGATTAATCGTTTCAAATTCTGAGGCTCCGGCTTCTTAAAGCAAAGAGAGAGAGGTATAGGCGATCATTTGCACCATCTTCCATCCGACTTCTGTCATGTCATCATCATCGTCTTCATCACCATTTTTGTTGCTTTAAATAACACTAAGTCTGATGGCATTGTCGGTTCAGACCTTCGTCTTCCCCTGTCAAAGAATATTGTGACTTTATGTATGAATGAGTATGTGCGTGTAGCGGGCGTGATGCACCTTTGTAATTCAGTATATTTTTTCCCCTTAATGCACATATGTGAAATGTAATATTGTTAAGAAATACTGTGAAATTGTCATGCAAAGCGAATCAAATGTGCCTCTGGACAATAAAATCGAATCTTATCTTATCTTATCTGATCTTATCTTATCTTATGGTCCGATATATTTTAGTCTTTTATCTGATTTTATATGAACAGTAATGTTCATACAATACGTTGCCATCGAAACTTCATAATCGTGGTTGTTTATAAACAGCTAGCACCAGTGGAACTGTTATTGTTAGATTATATGCACGGATGTACTGGAAGAACTGTGTGCGGAATATTTGCTCCGGTGTCAGTGAGGATAACTTTAACCGTTTGTAAAAACGACTCTCGGGGCTGAATAGAAGACAAATGGTGTTTTCCTTGCGTGAAGGCTGTTCGTGGAAAATACTAAGCTAGGATCAATCTTTGCGATCCAGGTTGTGAAAAATTCGAGCCGATCCGACTTTCTGAAACTGAGGGATAGGCTCAGAACTAGACTAGTCTATACAACAATCGCTTCGAACAAAAAGCCCCGACTCGTTGCACTCAAAATGTCGTGCTCTTCAACATTTGAACGGCCAAAAACGTGGGGGAAAAAAAAACCTTAGCCTAATGTGTTTCTCTACGTCAGAACAAATTAATGTCTACTGTCCTACTGGTCTACACTTTTGATGTCATGCAGGCTGTTGTCAGGAGCGTAGACATACGTTTGGGGGAGGGGGAGGGAGAATGTGCGGTTTGATGCCCTTATCCTTTCCCAAGTCATCTGTGCTTCCCCTCACTGGCTGATGGTGACTCAGGTTCATTGCAACTCCTTATGAGCATAGAAATGTTGCGATTAAAAGGTGATCTGATTATCCAGTGACTGTAACACATATGTAGCATTCAGTTGCGTGGAAAAAATGTTCCGACTGTACGGGAGTTTCGATTATCCGGATTGTTGTTAAGCGGAGTTGCCGATATTTGTTGCGCCCTTTCAGTATTGTGTATCCTGAGCCTCCTGTTCCCCCC